>CM023202.3:33526644-33659746 GCA_004115045.4 Sinella curviseta | reverse complement strand
GTTTTTTCTAATGGTAAAAACGTATATTAGTTTTAAAATTGCCATCGACGCTTTAAAAAAGGAAAACATTAAAAACATGCATGTAAAAGGCTTTACAATTAACGGCTACGGAAGAGTCCTTTTGAAGCATTACTAGAACGACATTTAATGTGAAGATCATTTTGGCATCTAAAAACGATCTGCTGTGCTAACCACTTTGCGCATTCGGGAAAAATCAAAGTTGTATCTGAAAGAGCGAAAAAAACTCTACAAAATAGGCATAGTAAGAAGCCGAAATGGGCGTCTTCGATCTGAGCCTTCCCTTGTTAGTTTAACGGTGCAAAAAGCTATTTTTCTGTTGCGCTTATCCAATGCCATTTGGTTTCTACTCCGACTACAAGCAGCTTCAAGTCGTGTATCCCTGTGTTAGATGGGTTCCTTGGGTTTCACAAATATATCGGGTTTTGCTATGGGGCATTGGTGGAGTAATATCACTCATTATAATTGTAATTGTAATCGCCCTCGTCTCAACATTTTTCATTTTCGCAGGCTACAGCGCCATACTGTGCACATTAGCACGGAGGGAATTGGTGGTCAGATTGAACGAGTTATTGCGACTAGCCGAAACGCTGGAACGAGAAGATTGTGATATTTGGTAAAGTTTATTTTTGGCGCAATATTAACAATCATTAATTCAGTTAATTGTAATACATTTTCAGACAATGCCATATCACAAAAATTGAAATCGCATCAAGTAAAAAGTGAAAAGAAAAGCACATTCGGTAACCTGTGTTGCATGATATCCTCTGCAATGGGCCTGTGTCCGTTGTTCACCTTGCCGTTTTGCCTACCCACCAAGAAAGACTATTTGTATTTTGTGCTTGAGGAAATATTAACCGGTCCACTGTCTCCTGCGACACTCGAAATTTTAGTGAGATACTTTGTGTGATGTTTTGTCATTTTGTGGCTTACTCCAATATTTTCGAAATGGATTGCGTTTGTGGCGATTCTGGTGCTTATCGCATTCGATAATTTCATCTTTGTTTGTCTTCATCGTCGATATTTTTCATGTCGTCCCTTCTCGTTCAAAGTGTTTTATGCATTTTACACAAAGGCTCGAAGAATTTACCAAGCACTTGTGCCAATTTTGGAGCATATGCTATTGCATTCTCTCTTTATAATATTTTGGTTGTCCGTAGGGATAATTTGGGTTTGCGTTAACGGTGGAACAAATATGTCTGATTTCATGTATAGTAACTTTGTGATGGCAGCAGCGATTCTAATTGGATTTCAGGCGATTTTGATTGCAATGATGGATAATGTAGGACGAATGATTGCTAATGTAGTACACATTTACAAAGACAGAACTAGATTGTGGAAATTTAAGAAAAAAAACTCTGGAGGATAAGTTAAATATGAAATTAGTAGAATCAATGCTTCCCATTCAAATCAGGTACGGCGATTTTTTTGTGCTTCGGAAAGGATTCGCGGCGGAATATTTCTTTCTTCTGAGCCTACGGTGCATGGATGTTGTTTTAATTGCCCGATAGTTGCTACACATTATTACAGAATTTACAAGTTCTCAAATGACAGGATCAAGTTTTACAAAATACTGTAAATAACAAATTCACACGAAAATGACTTAATGTAAATTCAGGTATTAGTTAAACTGATTTGATTTCCTTAAACAGCGTCAAGATATCAATATAATTGATAATGTTACGGTTTGCATAGGATTGCTAATGTTTATTATTTAGAACTAACAAATGATTTTCATATTTAATTAATAGGATTTGAAAAGTTATGTACTAAATCTTAACATGCTAGGGTACTGCATATTAATTTAATGTTGAGCCCAAACCGGCGCTTGTCGTTTTTAATAAAACATTTTGCTCGTGTATGCATGAATGGATGAAGGTATTGTTAGATGTAATGCATAAAATTTCATTAGCCAAAATTTAAACACGATCCATTGTGTATTGAATCTAATGTGCGCATATAGGTTTTCCTGTCACTAGTAAACCTTTTCCGCATTATTTTAACAATCCATATACCTCCTGACAAAAATGCCGGACACTTATTTTAGCGCCATGAAGTTTCACTGTGTTTTATTTTGTACTTCGAGATTTGCTGCCACCGTACCTGTACGACCATTTCAGTCAGCGTAGTATAATTTTATTGAAACTTTTCGCGCAGAAATTGCCCCAGCTGATTATATCTGGCCATGTGTGTCCCATGTTGAAAAGCCGTTACGGCGGAAAAAAAACTTGTGGTGGTCGCCTCTGCGTTTGCTTTTGGATGCATTATTTCAGTCATTTGCTTAGCAATTTAGCTATTAATTAAGCTTTTCTTTTATTATGTTAATTGCGTCGCCGTGGTCCTTAATATTGAGTCTATCCAAGTAAGGTAAGGTATCCAGATAAGGAGACTAGTGAATTTGTTACTCCACATCCATATCAACGAGAATTAGTTTTATAGCCATAATCAGATACATATTAATTGCCATTATCCATCACAATTACAGATGATTAGAACGTGGTCATATATAACGGTCAGGCTAAAATAGTTTTGACATGCATTGATGTTTGTAGTTAGTTTATGCACCGTCAATTTGACTTGCTTATTTGCTGTCCCTTTCGATTGAATGTTTGCCTACAAACCTTTGGGAGCCCGAAGAAAAACAATGCTTAATGTTAGTTCTTGCAGACAAACGATAGCCGAGGCCGAGTAATTGACTCTAATTCTTACCACTAGCAGAAATAGTCTTTCAATTTTCACACTGTGCTACTTAATGTTGCTACCATGCGATATGATTAGGCATATGTATACAATTATTATCCACTGTGACAATTAATTCCGCAGTTACCAGCGAACGTATTTACTAATCAGTTGAGGTAAGCTACGTCTTGTTGCATGTTTATATGTGTAATGTAATATATATGCCAAGTTCAAGTAAAATGTGCGCTCGCCACTGCAAAATTTCTTTGAGAATGTTATTGATTTTCATCGTAATTGGTACCGGGGCTTAATTACGTGCAGCAAAAATCATGCTCGGACTGTATTCCAATCTGTAACTGTGCTCCACATATCGTAATACCTACATTGATTATGAATGAATAAATTTATTACATCTGAATTCTGGCTGAAATCTCTGAGGAATAAGTGACCCGTAATCCTACATAGCCGCAAACAATTACAATTTGGGTAGAATGGTCCGATGCCCTAGATAGTTTAAATTAATCAATTACATAGCTCCGATGTGTTGCACGATAAAATAATATGCTGTTTATATTTTATAGAGTTTGGCACGTAATGCCGTTGTGAACAGGATCAGAGCTTTACCTTACTACTACCGGGTAATCATCAATTGTTACTGTCCACGAACTAACAATCAGGAATATGTTAATTCCGCAATTTCAATATGATACGCTAGGTAATCTGTTTTTATCGAAATATACTTATAGTTGGAGGAAATTATTATGTTCATCGCCTGCGAATGAAGTTTAATTTCTCGGATATAGCCAAGTTCTTCACATATAGACAATCTTAGGTATGCCTACCCATTAAAGTTATTTTTTAACATTCTTTGAGTAATATATAATTTTTGATGTAACGAATTTCTAAATGTCGCATGGTCATATATGTCGTATTCTGCGGTGAAAGCAAACGTAATGTTCAAAGCGTGCACCTGAATCTATTCTGAATCCATCAACAACTCTTTTTTAATCCATTTAGTAATTTGTCCAAAATATCAAAATAATTCCTCTAACATTCGGATTATTTTAAAGTTACAAGAATAAATATTGATGGAGTCATAGCATCCATAATATTCAGATTCCCGTGTATTACTGGTATATCATTAAGTAATGTTATATACGGAATATTAAAAACCTAGATCAATATCTTACTTCGCAGTCCACAAAATTAAGTTGGATAATCGTTATGATATGAGAGAAAAAATAATTTCTGATATAGAGCCAACTCCTTTACATGCTGGAATATTGAAGCATACTTGCCCACGCTAGGTGTTTCTCTGCATTCCTTAAACAAGATACAATTTTTGATGTTGTGTAAGCCGAGTGGGACGATATTGCGAAACAGCAGGCACGAGGCAGAGTTCAAATCGACGACTATTTTGGAATACTTGCGGAATATACTGGTAAAAACTATTTTCAGTTAACATTATTTTGCCAACAAGAGTGCATACCACGGCTTCAGCAAAAATATAAATAAAATATTTAGGTGATTTCGCGATTGACTCGTGTCTTACCTGCAGGCTTTCATACTATCGCTTTTTACAAGCCATACGAAGAACTAAGCATTAACTAATTAATCCGCATAATGAGCGGAGTTCATTGATAATGCGATTGCAGACCATACAATTTTGACATTTCTTAAAAGGGATTACCAGCAGAACTAACTTAAAAATTTGTATTCATTTGTGTCTATTGAGTTTGGCATATTATTATTCCCGAAATGGCGACAACTTTAATGTGGAAAGCATTTCAACTCCAGCAGAAACTCATTTCAAACTTCTTGTACCCTCACAAGATTTACGTTGATTCACATAGCAAGCGGCTGATGATCGAGAGCGACCACAAGAAACTAGTCGGCTTCTATGCATCATTTGTGGCAGTTACGCTCAATACGTGTTTGGCTTTACGCAACAACCTAATCAACTTTTTCAGTCCAAATTCGTTGCCGTTTTCCACAGTACTTGTCAACACTATATTTAATATGATATGCGTAATAACGGTTGGATTGGATTGCTTGATAATTTGTCAAGGAGACATGCTTGCCGAATGTTACAATGCTCTATTGAGAATGGATAGAAAGTTGAGAGAGGACACCAGACCGATAGGATTTGCGATCAACATTCCATGGGGTAAATTGATTCGGCGAGGTATGTTGATACTAACTGTTAAACCATGTCATGTATTTTAAATAACCAATATATTTCCATTACACTTGTTAAATTGTTGCTAGAGTTGATGACCAAGATAAAGAGGAATGAAGCCATCGATTGTATTGGAGTATTCATGAATGTAGCGGTGTTTGCTGATGCCTATTCCTCATTGGTTAATCCCCTGTTTATCGTACTCGCAAATTATGATGCTCTATATGTCATTCTAGAACCCTACCAATTTTACCATGAATATTACAATTCGGTTTTTATGGTGAGGTTGATCATTCTTCAGTTCTGTGTAATTGAACTGGCCAAATCCCAATCCATAATTCTGCTACTGGCAGTATCTGTCTTTAACATTTCCATCAACTGCCTGCGAATTGTAAGCAAAAAGCTTCCCAACTATAATTCGCTGCGGCTTTATCTGGAAGGTCAGTGTATAAATCAAATTGGCATGGATGCCCTTCGTAACCTGGCTGCGTTTGCGATGAGTAGCGGTTTCATTTTGGCAGTTTGTTGTACGTGGGCTGCATGTGTGGGTTGGAAAGTGATGGAAACTGAATTGCATTTGATGGTTCTCTTTATCACATTCATTCAATTTGTGGGATTGTCTCAAACATTGCCAAAACTTGTATGCTGCCATGAGTATAGTAAGTGGCTGCTGGAGATCAAGTGGCCTCGAACAATGTTGCGTATGTGGCACAAAACTAAGGATCTTGGTTATTTAGGCGGACGGAGATATGAGATATGGAAAAGACAATTGGGAGCTCAACGACCCATCACGTTCTATTATGGATCCGCCAAGTTTGATCACGACACTAAAACAAATTACTTTTACAATGTTTTTGAGTATGCGTTAAACTTCATTCTTATAACGAGATAAGTATTCAGCAAAGTCAAACAGCGAACTATGTCTGTCTAATATGCTTGTACGTTTCGCGATTTTGTGCACTTGAAGCAGGTTAGTACATTTCAAGGGAAAATATTAAACTATAAGACAATCCAAAGCATTTCGTCAGCATACTCAGCTACTTTCTTGGGTGCACTTGGGTGGCGTTCCGGAATACAAGTGTAAATTGTATCTGTTATTCGACGAATGGTTATATTATGAATTTTTGGATGAATCTGTTGGTCAAGTAAGCAATTGTAACACCCGTACGTGTAACTTATCTGGTTGTAACAAATTTGAAATGAATAGTTAAGAAATTACTATGTATTCATTTCCAATGAGCCATTGAGCAACGGAGTAACAAAAATACTACGAAGTTCAAAAAATCGGAGTTGCGTTCTCGCTCTAATACGAACATGTATTATACAAGGAATTAGTTATTGAACAATATCATTAACTAAGAGTATTGGGTTAAATATATTCCCGCAATATTCCCGTCACATCCCGCAATATTTCCGTCGCATCCCGTCACATCCCGCAATATTCCCGCAATATTCCCGTCACATCCCGCAATATACCCGCAATATTCCCGTCACATCCCGCAATATTCCCGTCACATCCCGCAATATTCCCGTCACATCTCGCAATATTCCCGTCACATCCCGCAATATTCCCGTCACATCCCGCAATATTCAATATTCCCGTCACATCCCGCAATATTCCCGTCACATCCCGCAATATTCCCGTCACATCCCGCAATATTCCCGTCACATCCCGCAATATTCCCGTCACATCCCGCAATATACCCGCAATATTCCAGTCACATCCCGCAATATTCCCGTCACATCCCGCAATATACCCGCAATATTCCCGTCACATCCAGCAATATACCCGCAATATTCCCGTCACATCCCGCAATATACCCGCAATATTCCCGTCACATCCCGCAATATACCCGCAATATTCCCGTCACATCCCGCAATATTCCCGTCACATCCCGCAATATTCCCGTCACATCCCGCAATATTCCCGTCACATCCCGCAATATTCCCGTCACATCCCGCAATATTCCCGTCACATCCCGCAATATTCCCGTCACATCCCGCAATATTCCCGTCACATGCCGTCACATCCCGCAATATTCCCGTCAGATCCCGCAATATTCCCGTCACATCCTGCAATATTCCCGTCACATCCTGCAATATTCCCGTCACATCCTGCAATATTCCCGTCACATCCTGCAATATTCCCGTCACATCCTGCAATATTCGCGTCACATCCTGCAATATCCCCGTCACATCCTGCAATATTCCCGTCACATCCTGCAATATTCCCGTCACATCCCGCAATATTCCCGTCACATCGCGCAATATTCCCGTCACATCCCGCAATATTCCCGTCACATTCCGCAATATTCCCGTCACATCCCGCAATATTCCCGTCACATCCCGCAATATTCCTGTCACATCCCGCAATATTCCCGTCACATCCCGCAATATTCCCGTCACATCCCGCAATATTCCCGTCACATCCCGCAATATTCCCGTCACATCCCGCAATATTCCCGTCACATTCCGCAATATTCCCGTCACATCCCGCAATATTCCCGTCACATCCCGCAATATTCCTGTCACATCCCGCAATATTCCCGTCACATCCCGCAATATTCCCGTCACATCCCGCAATATTCCCGTCACATCCCGCAATATTCCCGTCACATCCCGCAATATACCCGCAATATTCCAGTCACATCCCGCAATATTCCCGTCACATCCCGCAATATACCCGCAATATTCCCGTCACATCCAGCAATATACCCGCAATATTCCCGTCACATCCCGCAATATACCCGCAATATTCCCGTCACATCCCGCAATATACCCGCAATATTCCCGTCACATCCCGCAATATTCCCGTCACATCCCGCAATATTCCCGTCACATCCCGCAATATTCCCGTCACATCCCGCAATATTCCCGTCACATCCCGCAATATTCCCGTCACATCCCGCAATATTCCCGTCACATCCCGCAATATTCCCGTCACATGCCGTCACATCCCGCAATATTCCCGTCAGATCCCGCAATATTCCCGTCACATCCTGCAATATTCCCGTCACATCCTGCAATATTCCCGTCACATCCTGCAATATTCCCGTCACATCCTGCAATATTCGCGTCACATCCTGCAATATTCGCGTCACATCCTGCAATATCCCCGTCACATCCTGCAATATTCCCGTCACATCCTGCAATATTCCCGTCACATCCCGCAATATTCCCGTCACATCGCGCAATATTCCCGTCACATCCCGCAATATTCCCGTCACATTCCGCAATATTCCCGTCACATCCCGCAATATTCCCGTCACATCCCGCAATATTCCTGTCACATCCCGCAATATTCCCGTCACATCCCGCAATATTCCCGTCACATCCCGCAATATTCCCGTCACATCCCGCAATATTCCCGTCACATCCCGCAATATTCCCGTCACATTCCGCAATATTCCCGTCACATCCCGCAATATTCCCGTCACATCCCGCAATATTCCTGTCACATCCCGCAATATTCCCGTCACATCCCGCAATATTCCCGTCACATCCCGCAATATTCCCGTCACATCCCGCAATATTCCCGTCACATCCCGCAATATTCCCGTCACATCCCGCAATATTCCCGTCACATCCCGCAATATTCCCGTCACATCCCGCAATATTCCCGTCACATCCTGCAATATTCCCGTCACATCCCGCAATATTCCCGTCACATCCCGCAATATTCCCGTCACATCCCGCAATATTCCCGTCACATCCCGCAATATTCCCGTCACATCCCGCAATATTCCCGTCACATCCCGCAATATTCCCGTCACATCCCGCAATATTCCCGTCACATCCCGCATACCCATAAAATAATTCTTGGTGTAATTGGAATCGTTGTTCCAATAGATTTCAGTAGAGCACCGCAAATTAATTTTTTCTCAGATGAACCACAAAGTATCTTTCGTAATGACTTAAGGTTGGAACGATATTATCAATACGCATTTACTATTTTTGTACAAATGTTGCACTAGTCAATATGATTTTTCTATCGTTTTCCCGTCCCTCATAGCTGGAAGGTAGCGGCATTTTTTGAAGTATGTAAACTATTACTACACATTCATACATACATACATGTACAAATCTAGCATTGCTTTATTCAGAGCAAAGCCATTACTCAAATCGTTAAAAATGAATTATAATATTGTAGCTCTATGCATTGTCAATGAATAGCTTCGATATTTGTTGCAACAACTTACGATTATTCTGCACAGCACTAACAGCAGTACGAAAATCATGTAGTAGAGATACATCAATAGCAATAAATAAAGTATTTGTTGCATAATCCCAAATCTCATAATCAGTTGAATTATTTTTAAAGAGGACATAAAAGGACATAAAACAAGCCATCAAGTCAGCATGTTAAAAAATAGTTGAGCATGCTACTATATCCAATGCTAATTTTTGCCAATTCCAGCAACGGGAATGAACGAACACATAACTAATTTGCAACAGTTGATACGCATTCCAAATCCACCATTATTTTTGCTTCTTCAGTAGCTCGGCCACAAAATTTCAATCCTCTTCATATATTTCAATAACTTTTCAATAACACGAGATACAACTGTTATTTTATTAAGTGCTGAAAATATGTCTTCGCTTGTCATTACAAAGAAAACGTGGTGAAAATAGGGTATCAACAGAAGCAATTTGTCATACACCACCAAATGTGCTAGAATTAAGCAGTCATTGAGAATATTTGAAATACTTCAAACTATTATGATTACTAGAAACAATGCAATGTTGAACCTAAGCGAAGTCCTAAGAAAACTGTTTAGCAGTATAAAACGACAACAGAAAACCGTTTAAATCAAAGTATTCAATTCCACGCAATAACGTTTACATAAGGATTCGTACGACAAACAGTTACAAACATTCATAACGATATCTGCAACAATTATGCGACTTTCACGTACTTTATAAATTTATCAAATACGGCAAATACGGACGACTTTATGCTTCTACATTACAGCCATTCTACTTTTTAACGGTTCGTGGCAAGCACATGCATCAACGGTCTCGATGAAAATTGGAAAATTTCATACGTCATCGAAACTAATAAATGGCTGCTATCGGGTATGGACGCCCACCGCTACCGAGGTAAACATTGGTGGAATACTTTCACGTTTGGGAAGGACGAAATGTACTTTTCATTAACGATACCAGGCTGGAGGATTGGGACACTGTTCAGGAATTTTTGTATCGTTTCGTGAACTAAGATTATACTTTTCAGCCTAACTAGCCCGCTGTTTAGTAAGGTTATATGGGCGAAAGCTCAGTTCGTACTGGAACATATTATGTTCCAGCGCCGTATCTAAATCTGTGGATATTAACAGGAAGATTGACTGGACGGTGAGGTGGAGCTGGCGAATGTGCAATGCAGTGGGTGATACTTGGATAAATGTTCTGAGGAGGGGGATATAAGGTGGGATTATTTTACAAAGAAGCAGCTTTGAGCGAGCAAAGCAACTTGTGATGGAGGCGGACCCATCAGCGAATCAAGAAAAACAAAAGCCATCAAGACCAGGAGAATAAAATGAAAATATTTGTAATGGAATTTATGGGCAGGAAATGCACATTCTTGTAAACAATATTGCACAATCGTGTTATATTTGTATCCATCAAAGCTACACCGAACCCGCCAAAACACCATGTTCCCATACATTTGCAATAAGGATATCTAAGCGCATGTATACTTAAAGTATCATATTTAAATCATACATCTCCAAATTTTGAATCTGCTTGGATACATTTCTCTGTAGTTTCTACATGTTTTCTTCTACATTTATTTTATTGATTTCATATGGACTTTGCCGCTCAATGTTTGTTACGGAAAAATCAATAACGTGCAAGATTAAAAGAGCATAACAACGGAAATGGTAAATCGATTTTTGTGGTTCTTCAGCATTCCATAGTATACATGTTGTATTTTATATTTTACATTTCCAAGTTAGGATCGTGTGCATGATGTTTTTGACTACACTAAAATTTATTCCAAATTTTAGTGCCTTTCTAAAAACATATCGTAAAATGGCGTTTCAATTTTTTATTTGTTTATATTTCTTTCTGCACGCCGCAATATCACTGGAAAATGTATACTGGGCAAATGTGTACACGTTTGACGAAATGGATGGACGGGATATTTCCTCACTACCACGGTATGCTCAGCAGGTGTACATGGACAACAGAGAATTATCCAATTCAGGATTGAAATTTCCGAGTATTCAATATCTCGCTGAAATTTTAAGCCCATTCATTGAGCACAATTGCATTTTTGTGGTTGACAACCATCAACTTGTCGACATTCCTCTGAATACAATGACCAATCCAATATTCTTTCGAGCACCAAAAATGGCGGTGATGGTCATGTTGGAATACATGAGCCGATTCGTATGGGTACCATGGGAAGCATACTTGTTTTCGGCGAATTATACATTTGGACCAAATGACGATTTTGTTGTAGCAGTGATAAGTTGTCACATTTCTGATTTCTTCGAAAGTACACCTGTATCGGGATTTGCAAGACAATATTGTCAGACCATCAACCAGACTATTTATTCCTCTGCAGCGAAACCATGGCAATGTCAGGTTCAGCTAAGCCTATATCAACCGACATCTGTATTGCAGAACTTCTTGCCGATATTTCATCACACAGAAACGACTTATATGCTACACGGAGTTCCACCCGTTCATTTACTCTTAGACGTGGAAAGACCTGTATACTGGACGCGCTTTCTGAGCAAATGGATGGGAACCCGCCTACCAACCATATGTCGGGGGATGATATTATGCAACCCGTTACTACCACAGGGTCAGCTAACAAATGAAGTTTTGGCAACAATACTTGTAAATGCAAACGATTCTTCATTAGTTTCAATTTCTCTGCACAACGTTCGCCCCCCACCCCATCATCCCAATATTGTAAGATGTCATCAACACAGTTGCCACTTTCTCAGTGGAGCAATTTAAACATGTCTGACATATACGAAATTTATTTTCCAAAACCTGATGCGGAAATGAATTGGTTGGGTTTCTATAACGAAGCCCATCATTTCAAGAGCATTCATACGGTTCATTCTCATTTGGAGATGTGCAAAAACGCTTTTAACTCTTACGGAGGGATGGGTCGGGCTGACTTTACTGACGAGAAGGATATATTTTTTCATGCATACGCACATGTACTGCAGCAAATCATGAAGAACTTTACTTATTATATTCACTATACCTCAATTTGCCGAAATGGAAAAATCTACTCCGCGGATGTGTATGAAGGCATGCTAGCCAGTGACGAGCCCGCTCAAATTCAATGGACTATGAAATTTGATCCGGTTACACCCGAAAACGCCAAATATACAAACATGTTTGTCATGAATGTGTCAATGTCGAATCTACGATTCATCAGCTGTGGGAAAAAGCAGTTGAGCAAATATCAGTTCAAGGATTTGGTTAACGTGTTCGACAATACCATATGGATTTGCCTTCTCGTTACCATACTTACATTGGCTGCCTCATTCCAGTTACTTGCCAATCGAAATCGATTTAATGAATACGGCCGTCATTTGATATCGGTCGTCAAGGTTCTAATAGAGCAAGGCGATCCATTTTCGTCTCAAGTGGACCGGGTATTTCGACTCAGGTGGAAAATGGCGGCTTATATGTTGGCTTGTACGGTGGTCAGTAACGGCTACAAGAGCGATAACGTCTACAACATGATAGTTCCGAAAAATGTACTACCGTACGAATCCATAAAAGAGCTGAAACGTGACAATTTCACGATATAAACAAGATCGTCCATACTTTTATTTCCTGACCTGCAGATAGCACCTTGGCGTAAACCTTGGATAATCATGTACAATGGACACATATTCAAACCAAGATATCCGGAAATGATAATAGACAGCGAGCTGCACTGGTTTCATAGAACCTATAACATCTCCCTTGGCGACGGCGCTACATATATAATAAATTCGACGAAACTTCACACGGGATTGATGGAGATTACCTCAAACTTGATTAACGCGCTACATCCGTTTTTTGTGTTTAATGACTGGGATGTGATCTTTCATAATCTTCGAATGCCAAGCGATTCACTGAAGCCAAGGTTGGTATGGGAACGGGAGGTGGATCTCCTTCTAAGCGAACTAAATGCTTGCAACAAAACTGCGCTGATATTGCCAAATTACATGTGCAATAAGTTTGCACATATTGTGGTAAGAAATAATCGACATGTGGATATCGGGAAGCAGACGTATGTTCAAATGGCTAGCTCTATCAACTTGACAGGATTAGTACCACCATTTCTTTTGAAACGAATAAAAGGGATTCAGTCCTCTGGTATTTTGGAACGATGGATGCGGCTTATTGAAAAGGATGCCATTGTGCCGCAATCCGCAGAACTGCAAACGCCCACAATGAGCGGAAATATTCTTGTCATATTTATTCTGCTGTTTAGTGGATCAGCTGTTTCATCTTTTATGTTTTCAATTGAAATTCGAACATTTGTGTTCACGAGAATAGAATTACTTTATTATTATGTGTTTGATCATACAACAAATGTGATGAATTTATGCAAATATTATCGTCAAATATTTTTCGGTAAACTGTTTTTCTTATTTGGACGATTCAAAACGAAATGGTAATATAATTCCTGATTAGAATCTAGGAGCATAAAATCTAAGAACTGTTTTCCAATAACCACATAATAATTCCACATTATTTGTTGGACGGTAGTCAAAACAATAAATTGTAGAATAATCATACATGTGCATTAAAAATAATATGCCATGCATTGACACGCGCATGATATGACCTTGACCGAACGAATTTGTAGTGTACACTTTCGCCGTGTAATGACGTTATCGACTAAAACTTCTACCTATCAATTACGTGCTATACATGACTATTTAGTATCGAGGTATTTGCTAACCATGTCCCATTTAATAATAATGGGAATTGTATATTTAATTTGTATAATTATGGTACGTCTAGTTTTACTTTCTTAAACGCTTTGAATACTTTGCATTTCAGCACAATGGTCTATCCGGCAACTACTATGCTGAGTATATGTATTCAATACTTGTAAAGTAACAGTTGCTGGAAATGCTTTCTCCGACACTTTGTGGAACACTAAATTCAATTTCAATTGCATATGGAGTACACTGATGCAAATTTACGGCTTCAATTTCAAATAGAGGTTACGGTAACCGAATTTATTTATCATGTATCTACTTTATGGCTCATGGTAAGGTAAGCGAATCCACTAGAATTATGAATAAATGGTTTGTGAAATGTTGTCGCAGTTAGGTTGCAATTTTTAAGTCCTATGCATGCTGCACCGCATTGCGATCATACGTCTAGCTGTTGCTTCTAACATATTTAGTTTTACGCACACAAAGCTAGTTAACTTTCTTTCATGACACCTGAATTTACAGATAAATATTGATTACATTAACGTTGGCATTATTCTACAACAGCACAAAAAGTTTCGGGGCTCTGATCGTGGAGTATTTCCAGCATCTTGGATGGGCTGAACAGAAACAATTTGCCTTTCAAAATTTACTCCGACTTTTTCTGGTCATCTCAAAAACTGGTGGATGTATTGTCATCAAAAAATGGATTCCCGTCTAAACCAAATGTCGACTTGTGACAACAACCGATGGCATAATCCTTCCCAGAAGAAGCAACTAGTGTACCATATAGAGGGAAACCAAATATCGAGTGTCAAATGTGGTGAATCGCACGATTGAATTTGAAGCAAAATTGAAATACAAATCACGGATAGAATGCCCGACACAGTACAAGCCAAATGATAAATTTCGTCATTTGTTGTCATGTCCATGCATGACGTCATGTACTCCTCTTTTGTCCTGGTTGTTAATTTGTAGTGTATATATTAACATATGTATGTGTTGGAACACGAGGAGTTAAAGCAAGCTCCGCATTTCTAATTTGACGCATAGTCCTTTCCAAATTGTATAAATGTTCTCTCAAAATGTAATATATCCTATATGACATGTGCATACATGTTCCAGACTGCCTTCAATCCCGGTACGGCAACTGATTGTGACGTGTTAGAAGAATGCGCCCCATCTTATATTTTCTTCGTTTTATGACAGAATTTTCGGGTGTCACCCCAACAGGTCGTAGATCAGACCCTCCATGTCGTGATAATGAATTGGACCCACCAGGTCGTGATCGTGATTTAGGCCCTCCAGGTCGTGATCGTGATTTGGGCCCTCCAGGACGTGATCGTGATTTGGGCCCTCCAGGTCGCGATCGTGATTTGGACCCTCCAGGCCGTGATCGTGATTTGGACCCTCGATATCGTAGGTCGTAAATCAGACCCTCCAGGTTGTTATCGTGATTTGGACCCGTCAGATCGCATGTCGTGATTTGGATCGTGATAGCGAATTGTGCCCTTCAGATCGCAGGTCGGAATCTCTCGGCTGTGTTTTATTCCATATATTATATGTATTTAAAGTATGTATTACGTGTACCTATTTATAATCAGTGTGTGCATTTAACGATATAGCTATACAAATAGGAACAAAATGATATGAAATTAATAAATGATACTTCAGACGATATAATATGTTATAAACATGCTTTGATGAACATGCTCCAAGTTTTCAAAAGAAAATATCATGCAAACCAAACCAAATATTTGTATCAGCACACACAAAATCTCTAATTAAAGAGAACAAACGCGTATATAAAAAACATATACGTCAGCCAACGTCTTGCACCTCTGCATCTCTGCACGTGCTAAAACGACGCATTAAGGCTGGTATCCGAGCTGATACCCGAAAGCATGTTAAAAACGCTATTGAAGAAAAAGGATTTTGGAAAGGTTTCACATATAATTATCCTCTCAAAAGTCAACATAATCTTCAAATCAACTTATCTCCTAACGAAATCAACGACTACTACGTTAGCATATCAAAAAATTCCTCTCCTCTGATCAGCATTCCTAACAGACACCCTAATATATCCTCTCCTCAGTCACAATTCTCCTTTCAGTCAATTACATTAAATTCCTTACAAAATGCCTGGCGCAAAATGAAAAATGTAAAATCTAAATCAGAAGATCCAATGGGAATATCTCCAATCATGATAGACACATGTATTAAATATGACACTTTCTGTATAGCACTTGTTAAACTGTTTAATGATTTCATTGAGAAAGGTATTGTACCTGAAATATATAAGATAGCGAGAGTAGTTCCAATTCCTAAAGTTGATAACCCAAGTTCACCCAATGATACTCGGCCTATAGCCATACAGCCTGTTTTAACTAAATTGTTTGAAAAATGCTTACTCTCTCAACTTAATGTTTTTGTTCACAATAATCATACTCTTAGTAAATACCAGTTTGGGTTCAGAAAAAATCTGAGCACCACTCACGCACTTGTCGCCATGACTGATTTTATGTATGAACAACTTGACAATGAAAAGATATGTATATTAGTCTCACTCGACTTTCAAAAGGCATTCGACAAGGTTAATAGGACTATACTTAACGAAAAACTTGCATGGTATGGTATCAAAACAGAAATACTAAAATCTTTGTTATCTGAACGTAAGCAATATGTTTCATGTCGTGGTACATTCAATCAAACAGTCATTTCAGAAACTAAAGAAACTGAGCTTGGGGTCGCACAAGGAAGTGCAGTTTCGTCTCTGCTATTTAGTATAATGATTAATGACCTGCCACTTTATATAAAAAATTCCAACATATACATGTTCGCTGACGACTCTAATATTTGTATCAGTGGTAATCCTTTGGATATTAATCATTTAATTGAGTTACTTGAAGAAGACCTTCAGTCTATCAGCGCGTGGCTACTCAATAATCGCATCTCACTCAACATTGAGAAAACTAAATTCATGATAGTTGGTAAGCCTAGTCAGCTTAAAAAGCTAGAATCCGTAACTATAAGAATGGACAATTTTAATATAAACAGGGTAAACAACCTCAAAATCCTAGGTGTGAATATTGATGAATGTCTTACTTGGAAAACCCATACAAACTATGTTGTGAAGAAATGTTATGCTAGCCTATCAAGACTGTATCCTTTAAAAAATATTATTTCTACTGAATACAAAAAAATTCTTGTCAACGCTTATATTATGTCTGTTATTAACTATGCGTCAATTATTTGGTTAAGTAGACAATCCAGCAAAACTTTTGGTTGTATAGACAAAGTCATCAAGAATGTGTCGAGGTTTATTCTCAATAAAAGAAAATACGACTCCGTTAGCAAAGATATATGCCTTGAGCTTGAATGGTTATTTTGTAAGAACTTGTATGAATATTCGGTGCTAGTATTTATGTACAGAATCTGTTCGTGTAATGAATATGACTTTTTTTATAATTACCTTGATTTAACCCATACAGAGACACAAAGCACACGCAGCAACAGCTACATTTGTCCGGGCTACCAGCCTTATACGATATGGGGAAGATATTCTTTTAAGTTCTCTGCGGTTAACCTTTGGTTAAAATTACCATCATTTGTTCAAAACAATATGCTATCTTTAAGCATGTTTAAAAACTCTTGTTTTTCACACTTGTTAACAAAACAAATTGATGAAACATTATATTATGACGATGACAATTCTGATATAATTATCACGTGTATTGAAAATGTTATAAATAATTACAAGCCCAATTGACTAATTAATTGTATGATTTTTTTTAACAAGCTAAAAACTCTTTTATTTTTTGGTAAATTTATTATTATTACGTGTTTACTTTTTCTTGTAAAAATCTGTTTAATGACACATGTCAATGGTGTAATTCGCCACAAATATTGTGGGAACCATGTTTTGACAATAAAGAGATTATTATTATTATTATTATTATTATTATAATATGTTATAAAGGTGAACGGAGTTAGAAAAAAACAATGGCGTGTAATAATAATTTAATGACATACAAACTCAGCTTGGCTTACATGTATATGATGAAATTATTTTATTTTTGCAAGTACATGTACATGCACAACTGAGGGGCCATCTCGACAAACTATTTTTGAACTTTTATGGGGATGGACGTAAGATGCACTTTGTGTACATCAAACTTAAAAGATGTCACTAGTTAAAAACACAAACAAGCAAGAAGAACCAAGCATTGGAAAAATGTTTTCTGCGCTTGCTTCCGCACCACAAAAATCAAAAAGTTCCTAAAACAATCAAGTTGTATCATTGTACATTAATTCACGATCTTCACGAAAGAACACGAGTCGCATTCTGATCATATGTCCCATTAATAATATAGAAAACCAAAATTCTGGACTGGACAAAAAACTGAGCTGTTGTTAGATTTTTATTTGTTTTATGTTTTACTTTCTAGGCGGCTGAAATTGTAAATAAGTGACAATGTTCATCCTTATCATTAGGCACGTTCGTCGACTTGTGATGTTGCTAGTGTAATCAGTAGGTGCATGATATGTTGCTAAAAACTCGTAGCGGCAGAAGCCTTCCAGTGTTACGGTAATGCATGCTGCACGAAAGTGATAGTACCTATGCATGTCTTAAGTAGGCAATGGTTAATGATTTAAACACAATGAACAAGACTAATAGTAATACTCGGCGATACTTATCTGTAGATTCATTCTTTTTCATGATAGATACAGAACATTGTATTAGTAAAGATGCAGCACATAGTATCATTTACCCCAATTTTACATTGGTACCCATTTGGCGCAGTAGAACAAGATGTGTATCACTCGACCCTGCATTATACTATGAGGCAGGTACTAAAATGGAAATATAGATACGTAGCGCGTAGCGATACTATATGGATCCATAGCGCAATAATATCATAATCATTGCCACAAAATAAAAGTTTATTAAACGATACGAATTCTGGATGAGTCATTTCGATCGAAATTTGGTCGAGAGCAGTTCAGAATGCCCCTTCTGTTTTAGTCTTAAGAATTTTTTTCTTTTCAATTTTTAACCACGTTTGCAAACTTGTAAGCCATTTTGTGGAACATTTATTTGAAATGGGAGCCTGTTGCTCAAATTGTTTTGGAAGGAGTGATGTCTTGAAGGATGTAGTTGTTTGCCTTTTGTACTTGAAATTCCAGTGAAGCGCATATATCGTAAACGTGACAAATAAAAATATTATGTGTGTTTTATAAATTCAGAGGTAACGATCTGGATCACGAGTATCAGCGCAGGTATGCATGTGGTTCTTTTAAAAATTTGTTTGTGGAGCGTTATACTTTTCTAGGCATCAGATAAATTACTGATATGTTAAATAGGAGCGTATCTATAAGAACATTAGTCTTATAAATTAGTGACTTCGGAAGTGATTACTCTTGGAGAACCTCATTAATCTTGAGCTTGTCTTTGGCGGTATCGGTAAGCTCCCGGAGGCTTCAAAGGTGGAAGGTCGACGCAAAACTGTTTCGTGCCTAGTTAAGTCCGCCATCCCAAAACATCTTCCTCAACCTCGACGCATCGTAAGGGGATGTGTGATGAATACAAGATACGGTGGGAACCAATAGAAAATTAGATCTACTCGTAATTCACATCGTTTTCTACAAAACTGTAAGTAACTATGAAATACAAAATTCTCTTTATATTATGAATGTCTAGTATCCCAACATATTTATTATATCTCCGCCCAGGGCAATAACAGCATACTGCAAATGATTCAGATGCATGTGCACAAACACCGGATTGAATTGACCATTTTTGAACACTCCTGGTTTTGAAATGGTAATATATTTTAACACTGGAGTAGAAGTTATAACGAAAAGTCTGCATTGTCGGGGGTATAAAACATACACTGGAGCAAGTCAGTATCAATCATTGATAATAATGAGTTTGGTTTTATCATGAACTGAGGTGATGAATAAAATGTTCCTTGTTACGTAAAGTAAAGATTCACGGGGATTATTTGTTTGGTTTTTATGGGTGCACGTGGATAATACGAATATTTCTCGCTTCATAGTTCTTCGAAGAAGCGCTTGTGTTGGATGATGCGAGGTGCGAAAAAAGAACAAGTATTGATTTTTCATTTCAATAATGGCATTTGTAAAGAAGAACTTTTTACTACAACAATGATTATTATTTTGTGGGATTATGAATCCAATAAGTCGTCCATATTTACTAAAAGAAAGGAATTTGACACTATTCTCGTATATACTGATAACTTAATGAACTCAATAGTAGTATTTCTCCTCATCGATGATTAATCCCTGAATGATTGGCACACATCTCACATCAAGTAAAACACATAACTCAACTCATCTGAAAAGACGCATGTTCATATTTTTTCTTTTTTCTCACAGTCTTTTATCTTTTTCTTTTTCTCAGGCTCTTCTCACACTAGTGCGTTAGTTGCTCGCACCAAGCATTTCGATGCGTGAGATGGGCATTGTGCGTAAAAATGCAACCACCAAACTGTCACTGGTGATTATGCTTGAACTTAGACATTAATGCAATTAACAACGTTATTTCGTAGAACGCAAGCAAAAAGACAGGGTATTTCAAGGGTTGTCAAAAAATTTATATTCAGCTGCGATCGCGCCTCAGGTTATGCCGTTTCTCAGTCCCTGTGCAAACCTCAGAAATAAAATATCAAGGTCCTGGAGTGATTCTTGATTTACAAAATAAAGTTATGGCATGTATAGGTTTAGAATTAATTTAATCCGTTGTTTCATTTGTTAATGAAATCTAACGGTTCATTCCTTCCTTTCTAATGGGTGTAATATATGAAATACGTAATCTCTCTTTACGACGCCAATAACCGGGATGCACTCTTTACGTTTCTCCTCCGCCGCAAAGTGCGACAACCGAAAACAAATTACAGATAACAAAGTACATTTTTTTGCAGCATCAAACTATTTCATGTCCTTTTGTTTTTGGTCATACCCTTTCCACAATCTCTAGACAAATTTGACAAGCGAATGGGACCACCAGTTGTATCTGTTCATTGTGAAGATTAATTTTTTTGTCGGTGGGTAATGTTGTATGTTTCTTCAAGGCCGGTTTTGTTGCATATGGGTGCACAACAGGAGCTGCCTGCTGAGGAAAGATGAAAAAGTCGTTTAGGCATTAACCGAGTGGGGAACATCTACAATTCATAATACTTTTAAGCAGTTCGTTTAATTCGTAGAGCACATAACGGTATAGTATATTAAAAATTTCTCATAAAGCATGAAAGCATTGCAGCTCATACACATGAAAGCATACACGTTGACTCACTACGATATATCATTACTTAACTATTCTTCATTAACAAGATTCTACTTTTTCAGAAACAAAGATGAGTTTGGGAAAAACTGAGATCAGCCATTGTGACAACTTGGATTCTAATAAATTGCGGCTGCTGTTCACACTGCATCCATGGGAGCAGAAGAAGAATGTTGTCCCTGTAATATTAATTAGATTATTACATTTGGGCCGACGCTGTTGCAGTTTTGTTCGCGAAAGTCACAACAAATGAAAAGGACCGCTGGTACTTCATGCATTTCTGGATATATAAAAGAAATGGTATGAATGTAAGTATAAGAAATGCATTTATCTATGCAAAACTAATTATTAAGGAATATTCGCTTTGCTTAATCAAATATTATGATTATTTGGGAATTGTGAGGTGATTCTGGTGGTACCATAAAGAGATAAACAACATTCCCATGATCCATTGCGACCAAGTCCAATCGTCATGCTTTGTGTGCCGACGTCGACATCAACGATTGCAAGGAAGATGGGGACATTATACGTGGTACTTGTACAGGTAAATTTACGATTACATCAATTTTTGAGGCCACGATTTTGTTAGTTTCAGATGACGACTCAACCGGGTCAAATGACTACGACACCATATCATGCACTGACGATATTGCCGCCGACAATTCCTCGGAGGAATTGAATCACACTACTTAGATCAGCGACGATGACAACGATGTACGTAATATATAAACGTTCAAGGGCATTCTAGGTAGTAACAATAACATAGAATTTATATGATGTACTAAATATTCGGTGCCAAAACCGGGGGCCGGACCCAAAAAGGTAAACTGGAGTAAATTATGAAATGCATAAAACCTTGTTACTGTTACTTGTCGCTGCTGAAGAATATATTATGACGACAAACAGAAAAAAATTGTTGCTGTGACTCCCATCAACATATAAACAATCATGTTCTAAGGGGTCATAATAAGAAAGCTTTTTCTGCGTGACGTCAGAATATATTTCTCAACAGCAAAAACTATTACGTCTACACACTGTACAATGGTGTATCCGGTACTCTTGACATATTCAATGCATTTTCAGAAGAACCTTGAAATCATAAACGGAACATGTGGCTTTATAAGTAGAGTTAGAAAAAATGATAGCTTAACAATTTTTGAACGAATCAATTTGCTTGAGAAATGTCGTCTGGATCATTCCATGCATTTCCTATCAGACGATTTTTATAAAAAATACGAAAAACATTTTACACAATATATCGGGACATGGCTCCAGTGTTATTGATGTATCATTACGAGTACATATTTTTATTATGCTTGTTGGAGCGTCGTATGACTTATCAACCGTTGGACTGATGATAGATGATAGCTGTGTAGTGTAGGGTATAATATAAAGCATAGTTTTGGTTTTTTTGTGTGTTAAATCTACGTAAAGTTAATTAATCATAATTGTTATAATGTTGCGATCGGTACTTGATAATTAGTAAGAAGATAGTTAATACATAGTTAAACATGTATACTAAATATTAGAAAAATCAGTACAGTCGCACATGTTGTAAATCAGGGTCAAAGTTGAGTGCATTTAGTATAGCCAAGGTAGTGCAAGTTAGTGTCGTAGTCAATGTTAGTTGTCAAGGAAAGTTGCTGTTAGTTTGTTTATGTTAACGGAACGTCAACTGCGTGGTCGGAGAAGGGTTCGTCAGAGGTCATCGGAAAAGAGGAAAATTCGGGGTATATAAGGAGCTGCGCCAGTCGTCATCTTGGTTCTCTTCGTCAAGTCGGAGGTTCCGTAGACAAGCGATTAGGAAAGTTACGTTAGGTTTCTGTAAGACCGTGTAAGGCTAAAGGGCCCCACGGCGTGAGTAGTAGTTGAAAAGCGATCTAAATTGTAGTAAAGCATTTGGATTAATTGTTGAAGTTTAATTATTGAAAAGTGAATAAAAAGTGTTAAATTGTTAAAGTTGAAAGTAACTTTCGTCCTGCTACGGGTTAGTTATTTATTTAAAGTTAAAGTCTCGTCAGTTAAAGTCGCAACCTAAACCACCCCGCATCATCGATCATATCTTAAGCTGAGCATCGAAACAACATGGTCCTTCGAGTACAACCACAGAACTAGCACTTTGGAATAGCCCAGTGCGTCAGAAAAATTAAGTAAACTTGTGTTCAGGATATGTCGACGACTACGGGGAGTTCAAGACGAGGATGGGGTCCTGATCGCAGGGAGTATCGCCAGCCCAGCAGATGCGTGCCAGCTTTCCAGCAAGCTTGCACGGGAGGGGGAGATAAGGCTGCCGAACACAACCGAGGAAAGCAACCACCTCGAGTCAACGGTAACGCCACATCCCAAGAGTCCAGATTCGCTGTGCCGTACTCCTACGAAATGGTCCGTCGCTCTCTGGAAGAAGACAGAAGACGAGCTCGAGAAGAATTGGAACGGGAGGCTGAGATTGAACGACTCAGGCTGCAAGATCCACAGGAACGAGCAAGACGGTTCGAGATCATTGCCAGATTTGAAGCGCGACGAATAGCAGAAATGAGGGACTCCCTGAAATTATGTGCAGAGTTGGGGGTAACCCTACCCGAAGTAGAAGCGGAAGTCGAAGAGGCGGACGCTATAGAAGAAATGATGAACATGGTGGATAATCTGTTGGCGGACATACCGCGCCTCAGACAAGAAGAAAAAGTGAAGAACACGGAGGAACTCCCGGAACAGGCCGGATCCTCACAAAAGAAAACTGATGAAGCGAAGGAAGTTGAAGTCGCCGAAGGATCGGAAGACATTGTGAAGACGCGTGAAGAGCTCGCAGTGCAGATCACGGACGTGACAACAAACATTGAGATGAACAGACCTGATGCTGAGGACTCCGGAGAAATGCCAGGATCAAAAGACGAGAAGTCTACTGGACACGTGGATAAGTCGGCAGAGGATTCAGATACGAAGACAGATGAAGATACCTGGGTGGACATCGAGCAACGTGTGAGTGAAGATGTCATCCAAGAAGAAGAAGCAAGGCTGGAATCCACGAATGGGATACAACGACAAGCGGAAGACCTGCACGACATCGGCAGAAAGCCGGAGGACACAATGGACGAAGCTGCGAAGGAAGAAGATATCCCGGTGAAGACTGATGTCGCAGCTCAAATCGTGAAGCCGTGGAAGAGCGGATCCCAGGATCCAGAGAATAGAAGAAAGAGAAGAAAACTCAACACCAAAGAGGAGACTGGGCAGCCCTCGTTGTCAAGCGCAAAAACCTGGGACCCAGCAAAAGAAGCCGAAGCTAAACAGTTGTTCAAGATTGCTGATCGCCTGGAAGTCGAGTGTCCAGGACCGCCGATGAAGAAAGAAGAAAAGCATAGTTGGATTTTGGAAACGGCGATCGTTACTAGGATCAAGATGTCTCGTGTCACTTGGAGGGGCAAGCAGGAAGATACATCGGACTGGATGGAAACCGAGGAGACCTGCACTACACAGGATGAACGAGCATGGATAACGGTGGGACTCGCAATGGATAGGACGACGCTACGGAGCAGTGATTCGAGCAAGTCTAATCACGAGGAGGGGTATGTTGGAGCGTCGTATGACTTATCAACCGTTGGACTGATGATAGATGATAGCTGTGTAGTGTAGGGTATAATAAAAGCATAGTTTTGGTTTTTTTTGTGTGTTAAATCTACGTAAAGTTAATTAATCATAATTGTTATAATGTTGCGATCGGTACTTGATAATTAGTAAGAAGATAGTTAATACATAGTTAAACATGTATACTAAATATTAGAAAAATCAGTACAGTCGCACATGTTGTAAATCAGGGTCAAAGTTGAGTGCATTTAGTATAGCCAAGGTAGTGCAAGTTAGTGTCGTAGTCAATGTTAGTTGTCAAGGAAAGTTGCTGTTAGTTTGTTTATGTTAACGGAACGTCAACTGCGTGGTCGGAGAAGGGTTCGTCAGAGGTCATCGGAAAAGAGGAAAATTCGGGGTATATAAGGAGCTGCGCCAGTCGTCATCTTGGTTCTCTTCGTCAAGTCGGAGGTTCCGTAGACAAGCGATTAGGAAAGTTACGTTAGGTTTCTGTAAGACCGTGTAAGGCTAAAGGGCCCCACGGCGTGAGTAGTAGTTGAAAAGCGATCTAAATTGTAGTAAAGCATTTGGATTAATTGTTGAAGTTTAATTATTGAAAAGTGAATAAAAAGTGTTAAATTGTTAAAGTTGAAAGTAACTTTCGTCCTGCTACGGGTTAGTTATTTATTTAAAGTTAAAGTCTCGTCAGTTAAAGTCGCAACCTAAACCACCCCGCATCATCGATCATATCTTAAGCTGAGCATCGAAACAACAATGCTTATCCACAGTAAGTAGGCCTGCACGTGGCGGTGGCAACTGGACGTGGTTATGTCTACTTTAATTTTAAAGTGCATCATGAATAATTAAATTTTGAAGAGACAACTAAGAGAAAGGTTGACATAGCTGATACATGCACGATTGTGCTTTAGTAACCATTATCGTGCAGGTAAAAGCTCAGTTCCGCCTTGGAACTGTTATATGAGAAGAACTTACATACCCGAAACAATAGGTAGAATATTCTTGTACAATACACCTCCAGCCGCTGTCAGTAACAAATCATATTTCCACCCACTGGTGCTGTAGAACATATATAGATAATTTTATCCAGTGTCGAAACAAATATGTTAAAACTAACGTCAAATGTATAGTTTATACTAGTTTCATAAAAAGTTCTGCACGTTCCCACGTGGCGGATCGCGACCCCTACCACACTATTTCTGTGCTACAACTCTGCTTTCCTACTATACTTTACCGTGCCATAATTTGAGGAGCGTAGTGTGTTGCATAAAATTCAGAAAAAACCATTTAAATGGCGACAACGCGCATATAAAAGTTTGCAAAGAAATTTAGTTGTGTGAGTATGTAATTCTGAAAGTTATAACCTACATGTGGACCCGTGTCGATGAATATAATATCGTCTACAAATATACACTACTCCATGTATGAAATTGATTTTCGGCGATAGATTTTTGGCCACACTGATGGGTTGAATTTCTTGGCATCTAAAAGACCGCCGCCAACTAGGTACACAATCTGATTTATTTACTAGGGGCAGGAATATACATACGGTCACTTTTTCATTGGACATGGTATCTTTACATTTAACTTTTGAACACAATATAACGGATAATCGCTACCAAGTATTTTAACGGTCGCTAATAATTACTGGTTTAAAATTTCCAAATAAAATAATAGTGTTTAAGTGTGTTGACCAAATCCATAATCCAGGACAAAAACACACGATATTCTCAAAACCACTTAAATATCATCACCAACATTGTTGATGCGCTTGTGCGCGAATTTTCAGAATGACTTCACAGGTGAAAGGTTTGCTAATACATTTTATATTCGTGGTTGCAATTGGATTTTCAACTTGTGGACGATTGGCTGGAATAGGCGACCACAGATCATCAAATGATATTCCAAAAACACTAAATGCATTTGGTAATTGTATCGTCCATTTTCTAAATTTCAGAGGAATTAATTTAAACGGCAGTCTTCTCAATGAACCGCTAATCCTAATGAAATACACCATACATCTGAATTGGAACACTGCTGCAAGGCTGATGGTTCCATCTGAAATAAATTTCACGAATTTGACTGCCATACGTGAATTTTATGGCGGGAAACAAGCACTGATATACAACCATGAATCTTTGACTGAGAGATTGGCACTTACAACCAAATATGTCAACTGTGAAGCACGAATATATGCATATCCTCCAACGGGAGAATCCAGAATCCTTATGTTTGCAGAACCACGATATAAAGCCATCCTACTCATAGACCCATTTTGGACTAGTATTTCCGCCAAGTCCAACTGGAGACAGTACTTTGTCAGCTCAATCCACAGATACAATTTACTCATCTACCACAGGGAAACTATAAAAGAAGCATGGGTGTCAACTTTATTTGAGGGGTTTTGGCACGTAAAGCTCCACAAGACTTTTATGTTTTGGAATACGTTTTCGTACAAATTTTCCTTTCTTTGTGAATACTGCAATCCTTGTAAACCTTTCATGCTTGTTAGGGTTACTTCTCCACCTGTATGCAAATGTCAATTACTGCCGGTTCAAAATATGTTACAAGCAAGACAAAAAGATCCTCCGTTGATCCACGCATATGTTCCTGGGCACATGGAGGCAAGGTATAACAATCTTGATGTGTTCAGATGGCGGAAAAATGTGCTCAACGAAATGCTTTCCACAGAAATTGATTGTATCTCTGACTTTCAGATGATAATGTATACGCATGTGCTATCTCTACTTGTTTCCCCAAACACAACCGTTGAGTTCTCACCTGACATGCCTCGAACATGTGATTGTAAACGATCTATAGCAATTCCGGGATGCGGTAAGGATGGAAGTGTTGTATATAAAAGTGCTTCACGGCCTGCTTTCTGGAGACGAACCGGTTCCAGTTTAGCTCAATTTCCGGATCCATCGCTGGCCTTCATCTTAAAAAAATTGCAATTTATCAGTTGCCATAACGAGCAACTAACCTGGGCACATTACCTTCGAGGGCTCGTAACAATACTGGATACATTTTGCTGGATCCTTTTCCTGTTAGTGCTTTTTATCCTGTCTGTTTTCTTGGCTTATTTTAACAATATTTGCGCATATGTACTAGGTAAACCGAATTATGTGCCATATTTGCAAAAGCGTGGCGTATTCAACATAGCATTCCTTTTCTACTCACTTTGCGTTGAAAAGGGTTCTACATTGTTTGACAAAAATCAAATGACGTCAAACAACGTATTGTTTGCTGGACTATTGGCTCTCCCTCTTGTTCTTACTTATATGAGTGTCGAATATAGGGGGGATAATATATCCGACTTGACCGCAGAACCTCCTTTGATTCCTTTTGATTCATTCGAGTCCCTACATGAGAACGGTTTTAATATATACAGTTTGCCGTACAAGTTGGCTCCATATGACCAAAATTTTGTGCAGGGAATTTCGAACAACTGGACAGACTATGTGCAAATAAGTGATCACGAAGCCTTTCCAATTGTATCACAACTATGGTGGTTTGTAAATGTTGTGAATGACCCCTACGTTCAAGTTATAAGCTTATTGAGACACAATGTGACGCAACAAATTTGGAACTACTTTATTCATTCTAAACTCTTTCCAGCTTGGACCGATGTGTAAGATGTAGAACCGGGGTTAGCATGGTACGATCCATTCGTTATTCCGCATCTTGAGAAGTGCAATCGCTCAGCAGCAATTTTGGATGAACATACGGCATCGATAGTGCATTCTTACTTTGTTAATAGACGAGCACCAGTGTGGTTGGGAAAGGACATTATATTCGAAACCATGCAAGGATATCATCTTCACGGACATTTTCCGGTGAAAATTCTCCTTCGGATAAGACATTCCGCTCAGACCGGCATACTCGAGTGGTGGAAGAAATATTTCGCCTTCTCTGTAGTGGGAAGGTTTCAAAGGGTTAATTCAAGGAACAAAAGAGTTATGAAATCTGAAGATACCAATATTAATTATGATAAAAGCAGGAGTAAGTATCTCGTACTTGCCGTTATACCGTTTGGTGGATTAGTGACGGCGACACTGCTGTTATTAATATACGAGCGGAAATTTGATTTCGTGGTACTTGGCTGGAAACTGTTACGTACCGTGTTGTCTAAATGGTGGCAGTATTTCCGGAGAATAAGAAGTAAAAGATGTGTAGCGAATCCAATGTTGGTAACAACAATTTATATTAACTATCATTTAAAAATGCAACCATGAATCTACCTCTTTATGAGCTGATTTGACGAACAAAAATAAATTCGCAACATCATTCCCATGATGAACAAGAAATGCAGAACGGTAGGAGATCAGGAATTATTATATGACGTCTTTTTATTTTAACTAAAGCATTGCCGCCGTATGAATGTGTCCTCCAAATGAATAAAAAACTTAATTAAATAATACATCTGCTAATACTATCGCATAGATTATATTTAGGTGTACGTAACATTCAAATTTCAATGTCACTTGTAAGTATGATACCCAATTTGAGTGAAATGGTTTGGGTCTGTTATGATTTTCAAGTATGTAAAACATTATTTGACGACAATATTTAACGGCAATTAAATGAACAATATTTATTTGCAAAAATATTACAACTTTTCTTCCTTTATGTTATCGATTTTTTGCCATCATTGATTTATTTTTGTAGCCAGGGTCTCGGCTACCTGTCTACACGTCTTATCATGATGGAACGTGTATATTTTCTTTACTGTTTTAATATTAATAAACTTTGGTTTTCCGTTCAAGCTTCGAAATTGATTACATATATGGTTGTAATTACTTCTTTTACATCGTCCAACTCGCTATCCCGTTAGTTCTCGATCAATAATGGCACAAAATTTTGCATTTTATGATTAAAATATGTTTCATATTTTCTATGCATACTCAAGTAAGTTTTAGTGAGTTGAGTATTTTTAGGAGATCATGTTCAAATCATTCGCGTTTTACTTAATTTGGAACCAATTTTATTTACGATGATCATCCACAGCAATAGTTGTATTTTCCTATACAGCTGGCTTATTGAAATTACCGGGAATTATTTTTATGCTTGCTCTCTAAGCATTTTCAGAGAGTGATATATTTGAGTATATGATTTTCCTAGCTTCCCTTATGGCACGCGCCTAATAATGTTTATAACATAGTACAAATTGGGTTCGCAATTGCTAGTCCAATTAATTGCCAATGAGAAGATACGTTTTTGCACAACTAATTGGCGGCTGCCCACAAATGTGGTAAAGGCAATCCATCGTTCCCATTTACCACTAGAAAATGAGTATTTTCCAGCACGTATATCACAATAATATCCTCAAGAAGAATGTTCAAGTACATATACAGTGGAACACTCTGATACGCTTTAGAAAGTACCCAAAAATTAAACATGAGTGCCCCGAATGCAATTCCAAATGTCATAGAAAAGATGTGCTCGATTAGTACTTTGTAGCTATTATAAATTATACATACTCGTTTGTAGCGAACAATGCAAGCACTGAAAGAAACAGTTTGTTCTTTTCGGAATATCTGCTCATTGTGCTAATATTGTTATGGCACATACTTAATACTGGCTTCATCAGCATGCCTGATATTCCTAAGCATCTTGTATTATCGAAAACGGTAATTAACAATCATGCGGAACGCAATGCAACTTTCTCGCCAGACGATAATGTTTGGGTGCGATTCAAAAAAGTCCTCAAAAACAAAATAATTTTGATCGATGGAGAAGAGAAGTGCTGAAAAATATATTATCAGAGGTATTACGGGAATAATCAGAGCAACTACAAACAGGATCATATCTATGGTCGCGATCCCAAACAATGTAATGTAGCAAGTTTATCATTGCTGCACTTTGGCAGATATGTGTAGCAAACACGTTAATAAGACAAACATGGTCACATTAAGTTTTGCACTCATTTTGTACTACATCCAGTCAAATTCGACACAGTGAAATGTTGCACATTTCCGCCCTTATCATTCATGCCGAGATAATAACTGCAACACGTTTGACAGTTAATAATGTAGCTGGCGACATTTAATGAAATTCGTTTTAGTTTTTCAGGTTTCAAAAATAATATATGGTTTATCCAGCGTTGCTTACGGACAATATGTTCACAATGGGCTAATTATATTGCCGACGGTGGTACATGTGTGGAATATAACATGCCAAACTTCCATGCACTCGGAGAAACATTCTACGAAGACATCAATAAAATGTTAGATGGATATCGACGACAAATTGTTTGTCCAATATCAACTTTCTATTTTTTAATTGGAATTTTATTGATTTGAGAGGAGCCAGTCTTGGCGGATGATACTTTGACACGTCAGTAGCCACTACAAACACTATCCACACCATGAAGAAAAATTCGGCTGAAACTATTGACAAACGAAGCTACTCCTTTGGAAACAAGGATTAGAGGAGAATATTAATTTAGGTGAATATGTTCGAACAAAGTGTTTTTGTAGTGCTAAATATTACTTGTTGTGGAAATCAAATTGTGATAACTTGTTTGTTTCTCAAAAAATAAAACTATTTGGGAGAATCCAAGCGTTAGCTGCATGCACACTATACCTGCAATATAACCCAAACTCTGAGACCTATAACTGCAAACTGTCAATATCTAACGCTGCACATGGAATGTGCCTTTGCGACATATACTAAAGTAATGACTACTTATATATATATCGTAACAATGATCCTTATTTGATCGTCGTAAAAATTACATTGTTGATCCAACCTTCAACGTGTGTGTTGTATTTCACTTTGGTCCAACTGTAAAAACTGTAATCATTTACATTTTAACTCGGGTGTTACACTATCATTTGTCTTTAAATGCAGTGCATTCAGGGAATTTGGCGGGGTTTGTGATTAGTCATCAGCACGTACTAGCATTCGGAACGCAAAACCTAATGGCACTCTGCAGGAATCTGTAACACTGTGTGGTGCTCAACTCTCAACACGCGGTTGAGTACCATATTTCCGTAAAATCTGTTTAATTTTCCAGCGTCAACTGATTGTTGAAAACTTCACATAATCAGATGAATTCAAACATATGATAGATTGTAAGCAAGACGAGCTGCATCCAAATATTCCACGGAGAAACCAAGCCATAGGCGCACACAACTTCTCACCAAATTATGATAAAAGAACTGTTGCGCTCTGCCTTTGATTAGATCGGCCAGGGCCACGTCCACAATCGTGGATTAATTTACGGGCTAATACACCATTTGTTGGCTGCAAATGGATGTTTATTTCAAGGAATGGAATTCAGTTCATCGACTTATATTAATAACTTCAGAAAAATATTGAATCATGGTCTATATTATATACCGCCATTCAAAGTAAATACAGAAGCGCAAGCTGATGATTGCGTGTGCCCATTTTTCAACACCATTCGGATTTTGTGTGTACGGTTTTAAAATATTTCAAAATTTGTAACGGATATATGCAAAAGTGGCCGAGAACCATCATCCAGAATTAAGAACCCGAGAAATTTCCCCCCTTCCGTTGAAACTTGATTAACTAGCAGTGTACATAATGCGTGTCCCAAATCACGCTCATTTTAATAAACGTTACGGAACACAAATTTACAAAACAGGACAAAAATCCCTACATGAAATGCTCTGGTAACCTGAAACATGCAAGTATTGGCATCAGATCTATTTTCGTTAAGATTTTGTCTCAACCACTGAATTGCAAGCTTCAGTACAGCAATGATTAACCGTTTCCAGGGGAATTTGCGATTTAGAGAACCCTACTACGTGAGTGCATACCAATTTGGCCCGGCAGCATGGAAGTATCCATGAGCTTACATGCAAGAAATATGGCAATTGCAAAATGCGATTTGGTTATGTATGCCAATCATAAAATACCAGCACACTATCAATATGAATCGTTTAATAGCCCATATATACTACACGGGATGGTTCAAGGTGGCACGAGCGCGCGTGGAACATGATCCAGTTACGAGTGGCTGCCACAAGTCTGCCACATTGCGATGTGTATATATTATATATTGAAACTACCTGAACGATAGTGGAATAACTTCGTTCAATTACGGAGGTAGTTGAGGCGTAAGAAAATACTGAAAAGTGGATGGAATTTTTTTTCATCAATAATTTAATACATTTCCACAAACAGTCTAACCGAATCATATTAAATATCGTCAAGAATTGCGTCTGGAATGCCGAAGCTTTTTAACCTAGCGACTTACACGGACACATGCGGTGCCGCAGATATAACTTTAAACACAGTAGCGGAACTCGTTTGTAAACACTTAGGAAGACAGTGTAAAACAGTTCAACAGCAAGCCATTATCAAACCAAGTTCGAAATTCGACAATATTCTTTCTGAATACTATTTTAACAAATATAATCTAAGCGGCAATGACTCTGCTTCATTATGTTTTTGTCTTTCTCTTCATTTCCGTGGAGTTTAAAACCATCAGTGCAACAAATAATGCATCGTTAGATGTATCGCCTTTACTTGATAGATTTGGGCACTGCTTTTTAATGATAATACAGAACCGGATCAGATATTGGACAATACCCAAAAATAAAACATTTCGTCACTACTATGACACAGCGTATGACTTGGTACCTACCACATATCCTATCCAACGCACTTCTCTGCACTATACCTGGAGGTTTAATGAAGGTAGATTCGATGCGGGAAATTGAAGTACGCATTGTCTGAATCAAGTCGAGGGACTCGCCTTAAACCATTGGCAGAATACAAACAAAACTGCTATGTGTACGCATACATACTATCATCAATTTGTCTGCAGTGGGAACTCAACTTTAGAATAATGGACGTTTACGGTGGCTCGAGAAAGACTACTTTGGACAATTCAATGACGGTTGTCCTACCCAAGGGAGTATTCAATTTCAGGACAGCTGAGGTGCTGCCATTTACATCTACATCTCGAGGTACGCCGTTCTATTTCATCACTCTTCAATACGCTTGGCTGATACCGAGTAATTCAAGAGATTGGCACAATATATTTTTCGCCGTTGATCTTATATTTGGGGAGTACGTTGAGGCTGCCACCTTACAAACAAATTTAGTTATGCCAATTACATTTGTCCGGAAGGATAAGCTAGACGGTTTGAAATACATTGTATTGAATAAAAGCGTATTTGTAGCACAGGCGCCGCTTGTAAATCGTCCCAACGAATTTAAAAACTTGATGGTGGAATGCGGAGTTAAATCAGTTTCCCAGCCCATTTGGAGATGGATTCTATCAGCAGGAGAAACTGAATTGTCTTCGCAAGAAATTACGGATAGTATATTAGACTGTGTTTCCCGTAAAAGAGAGGAGAACATTATAATGGAACAGATTGAAATTACTGCAACGGAAACACATAACCAAGACCTCCGCCACATCCATACACTTTCTGGAATGTAGTGATGATGTTAAGCCCACTGTTTAAGGACTTAATATTCAACTCAAAGGACAAGAGCAACCTTGAACAGCTCATGGAGCTGATGGTTAAATTTCTCTTACCAAACGCTACCACTACTACATCACCACTGTTTAGCGCTGCATTAGTTCACCATATTTACACGCTACAATTCATTGTCATCAACGCAAATACGTCCATTGCTTTGCTTGATGGATATACCAATCTTTACTTTGTGGCATGCGAGAAGTTGGATGAGCACAATCATATCTCTCTGGAAATTATATTCTTAGCGTTCGATCTTACAATCTAGATTGCGCTAATTGTGTCAGGAATTATAAGTGGCGCCTGTGCTTATATTTACAATCGCTTACGTTTGAGAAACACGAAACGATGTAAAGCGGATATATTCACATTTCTAACTTATGCGTACAAACTAATATTGTGCCAAGGAACCAATGCCGTGAATGCTTGAAAATGTATTGGAATGCCATGGATTGTACTTGGCATGGTATTTACCTATGGCTACCAAGGCGACAACATAAAGGAACTCACAAAACCACCTGATATAATATTACCTGAAACATTTGGAGAAATAGTGGATGCCAATTACAGTATGTATCAACCAAGTCTTGAATCTCAATTGTTGGAAAAAATTTCACCAATTTCAAAATTTGGCACATCCTACATCGATACTGAAGAGAATATGCTGGTAACTATGTACAGTTACTTTAGACAACATGAAAACACCCGTTTCCCTATTTGGTTCCATAAATCTACAACTGATCTGCTGATTGAAGACATGAAGAAACTCTTAATAATGCCCCAATCACTTGTGGAATTGGTGGATATGACTGAAAAATCATATTTAATTAAACAGATGGCAAGATGCAACAAGGTGGCATATGTTGACAATTACAGAGGTACACATAGTTTATTGCGTCAGGTTTTCAGAAATGGTGAAACCAACCCAAAATATATTCACAAAAGCACGGAACCTTTAGAAAATCTCAAAACATATTGCGTGATAACCCGACTGCCTTCAACAGCAGGTTTCGTTTTCAGAAGATGGTTTACATTATATGAGTCGGGCATTCTGAAACTATGGGAGGATCGGGGGAAATTTGTGAATATGGAAACAGAGAATCGTGTAAGAATGAATGAAGTGCGTAACAGCGTAACGGAGACCTCGAATGTGTCAATGCGAGGTAATGCCAAATTCATCTTCTATGTGTTGCTCGTAACGGAATTCACGTCCATGGTGACTGCTGTTTTGGAAATGTTGGTATTTTACCACAAGAAACTACTGAGCAATATGTGTATTGCGTTGATATGTGCATATTACACATTCACGCTCTGGAATAGGAACTTACGACAAACCTTTCGGGTTGGAATACTGTGAAGCAGGTGTTGCATTAATTTCTAATTGAATTAGATGTGTACAACACCCAATCTTTACATTCAAACATATTGTAAGCATGGATAACTATCCGATTTATAAGTGTATGTTGGTTGTAATTTCATAACAAAATAACGACAAAAAGTATGTTCATTAAATGCTAAAGTTTGCTGTAGTGCGAGATTATAAAAATATAACGAAGCTTGCATCAAAAACATTCAAAACTTTGCTAATTTTCCATGATGCACGTGGTCGGAAGTAATTATATATTTTGGCGCACTAACACATTATTACGTAGCTGAGACGAAGTTGAAGCGTAGTTATAATTTTAGTTTGTTTGTCCGTCTGTCTGTTCGCGCTATAACTTTGATTCGCCTTGACGGATTTAGCTGAAACTTGGTATACAGGTTCCTTATAGGACCAGGAAGATCGGTATTGAGTTTGAGGTCAATCGGTCAACAGGGACGGGAGTAGGGGTCAGAGAGAGGTCACATGCTTTTTAAATGGCAAATTTTTTTCTTCATGGATTCTGATAGAGAATGGAACGGTGATCATTTTCTCTTCAGGAACTATGGGTCAAATCGGGTTACTTTGACCTACAGGGGTCAAAGAGTCTTCAACGTTTTCAGTGTTCAGTTTTCAAGGTACCTCAGTATATGTACAGCTACCTCAGTATATGTGCAGCAACCTCAGTATATGTACATCAACCTCAGTATATGAACAGCAACCTCAGTATTCCATTGTTCAGTAGTTCAGTTGTTCAGTAGTTCAGTAGTTCAGTAGTTCAGTAGTTCAGTTGTTCAGTAGTTCAGTAGTTCAGTTGTTCAGTTGTTCAGTTGTTCAGTTGTTCAGTAGTTCAGTAGTTCAGTAGTTCAGTAGTTCAGTTGTTCAGTTTTTCAGTTGTTCAGTAGTTCAGTTTTTTAGTTGTTCAGTAGTTTAGTTGTTCAGTAGTTTAGTTGTTCAGTAGTTCAGTAGTTCAGTAGTTCAGTTTTTCAGTTGTTCAGTAGTTCAGTTTTTCAGTTGTTCAGTAGTTTAGTTGTTCAGTAGTTCAGTTGTTCAGTTGTTCAGTTGTTCAGTTGTTCAGTAGTTCAGTTGTTCAGTGTTCAGTTCAGAGATGAACGAGAGAAATGATGTCGTGTGATGCCATTTGATGTCGTTTTGTGTCATTTTATGTCATTTGATGTCGTTTGATTTCGTTTGATGTCATTTGATGTCATTTGATGTCATTTGATGTCGTTTGATTTCGTTTGATGTCATTTCATGTCACTTGATGTCGTTTGATGTGATTTGATCGTTTTACATGGCCCTTTAGATGTGTTATTTTGAACACCGTACTGATGCCTGTATAATTCAATGATTCATCGTCTTTGTATTTTTAATCCCTCAGCTACGTATTTTCCATCGTGGTTTAACACGACTAGTTAACTACCGGAAGCATGAAATGCTTGAAAGGTAGTTATAGCGATTGATCTGTTTGTCTGTCTGTCTGTCCGTCCGTCTGTCTGTCTGTCTGTCTGTCTGTGAGCACTCTAACTTCCCTCTACGTTAACCGATTTAGCTCAAATTTGCCATAGAGGTACCTTGGGCCAAGGCCACGAACCCTACTGATTTTCAGCCATGGACCTCGTCAATGACCGGAAGTAGGGCGGTCGGCGTGTAGGAGTGAGTGCGGGTCAGTAAATGGTCAAAAAATGTTATTGTACAAATCGATAGAGGAGTTCAAGGGGATCATTTTTTGTCAAAGCACTATGGGTCAAATCAGTCCCCTGTCGCCTGGGTGGGGTCAGGCAGGTGGATGGGTCTCCGACCTGAAAATTTTTTATTGCGCAAATCCAATGGGAGGTTCAATTTGAGCTTACGAGACATATTGAAATTGGTCAAATGTGTATTTGGGTTTTTAATTGGGCATTCATCGTACTTCCGGTAGTTATATATAAAGGTTTACACCTTACTAGTTTGGTTCATTTTTCGCGTAGGAGGTCTAGTTCGAGCAAACATTTTGCAATTGAAATGCTATGAAAGCTCCTGGAGATCTGCGATAATAAAAATCTACAGTTTCCAGCTTCTACTTTGTAAATGAAAATTTACTATGCTGTTCGCATTCAACAGTTAACACAATCCCGAATTCATCAACTTTACAACTTTTCTTGTCTACGAAACAAGATTTAAAAATTGGACCACGCTGTAGTGTACCGTATGATCGTGGAGTTAAACTCAGTCATATAAATAAAACTTGATGAACTGATTAAAATGAACTAATATATTCATGCGGATTCCTCACCGTTCAAAGTATCACTTATATTAAACATCTTCTATGTGTTGCTCGTAACGGAATTCACGTCCATGGTGACTGCTGTTTTGGAAATGTTGGTATTTTACCACAAGAAACTACTGAGCAATATGTGTATTGCGTTGATATGTGCATATTACACATGCACGCTCTGGAATAGGAACTTACGACAAACCTTTCGGGTTGGAATACTGTGAAGCAGGTGTTGCATTAATTTCTAATTGAATTAGATGTGTACAACACCCAATCTTTACATTCAAACATATTGTAAGCATGGATAACTATCCGATTTATAAGTGTATGTTGGTTGTAATTTCATAACAAAATAACGACAAAAAGTATGTTCATTAAATGCTAAAGTTTGCTGTAGTGCGAGATTATAAAAATATAACGAAGCTTGCATCAAAAACATTCAAAACTTTGCTAATTTTCCATGATGCACGTGGTCGGAAGTAATTATATATTTTGGCGCACTAACACATTATTACGTAGCTGAGACGAAGTTGAAGCGTAGTTATAATTTTAGTTTGTTTGTCCGTCTGTCTGTTCGCGCTATAACTTTGATTCGCCTTGACGGATTTAGCTGAAACTTGGTATACAGGTTCCTTATAGGACCAGGAAGATCGGTATTGAGTTTGAGGTCAATCGGTCAACAGGGACGGGAGTAGGGGTCAGAGAGAGGTCACATGCTTTTTAAATGGCAAATTTTTTTCTTCATGGATTCTGATAGAGAATTGAACGGTGATCATTTTCTCTTCAGGAACTATGGGTCAAATCGGGTTACTTTGACCTACAGGGGTCAAAGAGTCTTCAACGTTTTCAGTGTTCAGTTTTCAAGGTACCTCAGTATATGTACAGCTACCTCAGTATATGTGCAGCAACCTCAGTATATGTACATCAACCTCAGTATATGAACAGCAACCTCAGTATTCCATTGTTCAGTAGTTCAGTTGTTCAGAAGTTCAGTAGTTCAGTAGTTCAGTTGTTCAGTTGTTCAGTTGTTCAGTAGTTCAGTAGTTCAGTAGTTCAGTTGTTCATTTGTTCAGTAGTTCAGTAGTTCAGTAGTTCAGTTTTTCAGTTGTTCAGTAGTTCAGTTGTTCAGTAGTTCAGTTTTTCAGTAGTTCAGTTGTTCAGTAGTTCAGTTGTTCAGTAGTTCAGTAGTTCAGTTTTTCAGTTGTTCAGTAGTTCAGTTTTTCAGTTGTTCAGTAGTTTAGTTGTTCAGTAGTTCAGTTGTTCAGTTGTTCAGTTGTTCAGTAGTTCAGTTGTTCAGTAGTTCAGTTGTTCAGTTGTTCAGTAGTTCAGTTGTTCAGTAGTTCAGTAGTTCAGTTGTTCAGTAGTTCAGTTGTTCAGTAGTTCAGTTATTCAGTAGTTCAGTTGTTCAGTGTTCAAGCAACCTAAGTATTCAGTGTTCAGTTCAGAGATGAACGAGAGAAATGATGTCGTTTGATGCCATTTGATGTCGTTTTGTGTCATTTTATGTCATTTGATGTCGTTTGATTTTGTTTGATGTCATTTGATGTCATTTGATGTCATTTGATGTCGTTTGATTTCGTTTGATGTCATTTCATGTCACTTGATGTCGTTTGATGTGATTTGATCGTTTTACATGGCCCTTTAGATGTGTTATTTTGAACACCGTACTGATGCCTGTATAATTCAATGATTCATCGTCTTTGTATTTTTAATCCCTCAGCTACGTATTTTCCATCGTGGTTTAACACGACTAGTTAACTACCGGAAGCATGAAATGCTTGAAAGGTAGTTATAGCGATTGATCTGTTTGTCTGTCTGTCTGTCTGTCTGTGAGCACTCTAACTTCCCTCTACGTTAACCGATTTAGCTCAAATTTGCCATAGAGGTACCTTGGGCCAAGGCCACGAACCCTACTGATTTTCAGCCATGGACCTCGTCAATGACCGGAAGTAGGGCGGTCGGCGTGTAGGAGTGAGTGCGGGTCAGTAAATGGTCAAAAAATGTTATTGTACAAATCGATAGAGGAGTTCAAGGGGATCATTTTTTGTCAAAGCACTATGGGTCAAATCAGTCCCCTGTCGCCTGGGTGGGGTCAGGCAGGTGGATGGGTCTCCGACCTGAAAATTTTTTATTGCGCAAATCCAATGGGAGGTTCAATTTGAGCTTACGAGACATATTGAAATTGGTCAAATGTGTATTTGGGTTTTTAATTGGGCATTCATCGTACTTCCGGTAGTTATATATAAAGGTTTACACCTTACTAGTTTGGTTCATTTTTCGCGTAGGAGGTCTAGTTCGAGCAAACATTTTGCAATTGAAATGCTATGAAAGCTCCTGGAGATCTGCGATAATAAAAATCTACAGTTTCCAGCTTCTACTTTGTAAATGAAAATTTACTATGCTGTTCGCATTCAACAGTTAACACAATCCCGAATTCATCAACTTTACAACTTTTCTTGTCTACGAAACAAGATTTAAAAATTGGACCACGCTGTAGTGTACCGTATGATCGTGGAGTTAAACTCAGTCATATAAATAAAACTTGATGAACTGATTAAAATGAACTAATATATTCATGCGGATTCCTCACCGTTCAAAGTATCACTTATATTAAGTAATGGTACGCCGGCCAAACCTCTCTGCCTATTTATCGCAAAAACTAATTAAATGGAGTGGCTTTCAGCACTCTATTCGATACTTCATTTTCTAGCCGCTTATCCCAGCTTGTGTGGATATTGTGACAGCTTGGTTGCAGTACTGTGGTGGCATAGTACGGAATATTGATTTTTCCAACAAAAAAATCCATAGGCATTGAACCAGATTATTTTTTATTTAATCGATACTTGTGCCAACAAAACAAGACAAAATGATTCATGCTTACACATTACTAATTTTTGGTAAAACAAAGCTAATCACTCATCTGTTGATATAATACATAACGTCCAGCCAACCAGTATATAATGCGTTTGTTTGAAGAAAGTTTAGTCTCAACACAACAACTTTGGATTATTTGTTCCAGCGACACTTGCTTTATCATCTAGCATTTGATAAACTAATTGGTACATTGCACCCCAGTGATTGGAATGTGAAAGGGGTAACAACATACCTTCATTCATAGAATTTCATTCTAATAAATATAAGCAAAACGGCCATGCGTCTCCGTCATCATGTCTTTGTTTCTACTTTCCATTCCGTTAAGTATTACACCATTAGCGCAACAAATGATGCATCGTTAGATATATCCTCCGGTTCAGAGAGAATTGGACACTGCTTTATAATGATAATACAAAACGTGTATCCGATTGGGTCATGCCAAAAATAAGATACTTGGACACTACTGTCACTCAGCGTAACACTTGCACTCAAGAGTTATCGTTGACTATAAACATACGTTGAATGCAAACGTTCAAATGAAGCAATGACCATATGTACAAAAGCGATCTGATATAGCATGTAAATATATAGAGGCTACACAAGTTATTATTGAACATCATACACTTGCATCTGTGAACTTAATCCTAAAACACGGGCTTTCTGGGAACACCCACGTGTCCGCTAATACACACATTTCAAGAAATTATGAAAATATGTGATAATAGGTTCACAGCATATTACCATATCGCTATCGTTTGCGTTATCATGTATTAGCTTATTATGTATCACGAACAAAATTCGTAGGCCGTAGTCATGACACGGTCGACAATGTAGATTTGCAATGCTCATGACTTCAGGTTGCATCTCCTGGTCTACCAATATACGCTCCTGGAAGTAACTTCGGTCATCCTCGTCTACATTGTTGTTGCAAATGCCTACAAAATCTTGCGCTGGCAAAGCGATAGTTGAGTGCATTACGCTGGCAACCATTTCAATATTCATGATATTGTACTGGAACCACTAGAGATTTAATGCATTATCTATCTTCGTTTATCGAACACAAAAATCTGGATTATAGCATTTAATTAAAAAACTGTAAAACATTTTCAAATGACAGAAAATATGTTCACCTTAATCGTATAGCTTATATGGGAAAGATATTCCAGGTGAGAAACAATAAGCTAAAGTGCTGATATGTATGATATGCTGTCACAAATATTATAATATTCCGTATGAAAAAGGGTCACATCTACCCTATTTAATAATTCAATCCTACTATTACTATTTCTCGTCCAGTTCCAACATTGGATTGAGCCCAGTCCCTAGTACGTTAGTTTGCAGCTTTACATACTTTTGCCAATTGAAACATTGCCGTCGTAGTACCCGATTGACATGTAGTAATCATAATATAGTAACCACTACTTAACCAATTGGGTAGATATCCAAGTCGTGTAAAAAATCTAGAAATTTCGATCTATCTGCGGAGTAGATAATGTCTTATGTATTCGCATGTTAATGCTACAACTACTAGGTTGCTAAAGTCGCTTCCGAAAGCCAGCAAAAGTTTTGCTCGTCCACTCTCGTAACTAGAATGACGTGTCGCAGTTTTAACTCCGTTATTTATACAATTCTGATCCAACGATTCAAAGAGAAAAGCTGCAATAATTTCTACATATTGCATCACACGTCCGGGTGAAACTGTATAGCTAATTGTTCAGCTAAAGAGAGCATAACTTGTATGCACGATGAATTTACTAAGCAGTATACCAAGCAGCTACGTAATACTGCATTTAAACCCTGATCAACACTTATAAAGCAGGTCGATAATTTTCGGGAAAATCCTCCTGATCTCAACATACCACGGTCAGATCAAAAATGGTTTGCATCACGGTGTAGGCAATTAAAAATACTATATATTTGCAAACTTGGGCGGACTGGAGTGACATACTGTGCGTACGGTGGTTAAAAACATAAAATGTGTATAATTTTTGCTGATCAACACTTATAAAGCACCCAGTGTAATTAAAAGGTGGGAATGGAGATTTTATATGTAAAAGTGCATTTTAGCTTAATTAAACACGCTGATTTCAAATATCATTGCCATTTGTCTATACTCCGAACGGTTCGCGAGCTATAGTTTAGCCGTGGTATATGGCCTGGCTAACTTTCCCGGACGATACGGGGTATAATTTCAAAATTTGTGACGAATAGAAATTCTAATGCAATGTGTTTTGTAGCCCATTAAATTCTCTACAAGACAATGGCCAACAATTTAGGATACATGTATTATATTGCGTCAACCATAAGCAATAACATAAAGCCATTGCTAAATAAAAATATAACAATGCTTTTTAAATGGGAAGAAATTTGAATGGTTTTGTTTCGAGATTGGCTAGCCCTATAAGAGAATGACATCGGAGGTATGTTCAAGTACGAACGCCTATCTTGTAGAGAATTTAATGGGCTACAAAACACATTGCATTAGAATTTCTATTCGTCACAAATTTTGAAATTATACCCCGTATCATCTGGGAAAGTTGGCCAGGCCATATACCACGGCTAAACTATAGATCGCGTACCGTTCGGAGTAGAGACAAATGACAATGATATTTGAAATCAGCGTGTTTAATTAAGCTAAATTGCATTTTTCATATAAAATCTCCATTCACACTTTCTAGTTACACTGGGTGCTTTATAAGTGTTGATCACCAAAAATTGTACACATTTTATGTTTTTAATCATCGTACTCACACTATGCTACTCCAGTCGGTCCAGGTTTGCAAATCTATAGTATTTTTAATTGCCTACTCCGTGATGGAAACCATTTTTGATCTCACAGTGGTATGTTGAGATCACGAGGATTTTCCCGAAAATTATCGACCTGCTTTATAAGTGTTGATCAGGGTTTAGCTATATTCTACTGCATCAGTGCACATGAAAAAATAAGCACTTCAGTTGAGCGGTATTACGTTACGCAGTTAGAAAAATTCCCTGTGGCGCGCCTTTATGAAAAGGAATACCGATGGCGAGTTCCCGAGTACCAAGCGTCATTACTATCACCTGTATATAAATCAAATGATATCATATTCGACATTTCCTTCCTTCTGAACTTGTTCCCGGAATCAAATTGCCATATTATAATTGACAACTACCGAAACATTGACATTGGCGTCCCTGCTGTAAGCGCGGTTCATAGGAGACCACACGCCGCAATTGTCGAAGATAAGTATATCAAATCTAAGTACCGTAGGTATATCCCATTCTGGGCGCCTTATGGATATCTTCGTGAGACCCAGAATATAACAGAGCATGATGGCGATAATCCGAATTGCAGCTTGTCAAAATACTTTGTTGGAACGAAGTTCAGCAAGATAAACGATAATCCAGAATACTGTATTCGGATAAATGTTCTGGACTACGCACAAAAAACAAAGCCGTGGAACTGCCAAGTTCAAATCTCCATACAGCCTCCTGCAGTATTTTTGTCCCCGTATAAAAGTATTTCATTTCCTCCGGCGTTTAAATACAGTGCTTCAAAAGAAATTCATCCGTATCTTTTTCGAATTGAGTCATCAATGCTGCCCACGCTGCACATCTTCGTAGTCCGTGATAGTTCCCCTTATGTAATGTACATGCTGGAAGATTTCTTCTTGTCCGTCATTCATAAGCAAGCCGAAGCAAAAGTTTTTGATCCAATGGAACAAATGAAAACAATCTTGGTCAACTTGACAGTCCGAAATCCGAAGTATGTTTATAAAATAAATCAGGTATCTACATATTGGAACAACGCAAAGTCTAAAGAATTTTTTTTAGCCCTCTCGCCCTTAGAGTTGTTGCAAATTCCAATGATATTCAAATCAAACCAAGTGGAGAAGGATGCACGTTGGAACATTGATCTGGTGGCCAAAAAAGGAAGGCACATATTTGAATTCATAAAAGGAATAAAAGCATGTCAAAATGTGAATCCTCTCAACACGCGCATATCTGGAGTTCGTGAACGTGGCGAGCTCAAAGCTACAAATGCTTTTTCCAGCGCGGTTGCAACAATGCTTCTGGACATGATGTCAAACGCAACCATATTTTCGTGGGAATTCCCTTACAAATACTGCGAGGGCGGAAAGCAATTTGTTTATTCAAGTAGGCCACCTCAGTACTCTGATGTGACCCTGAAAGTGTATGGAATACAGTCGAGTCAATCTCTGGCGTATCGCCTACATTACACGGAGCAGATTTACGGCTTGGCTTTCGTAAGCTGTGGCAGTGCGCGAGGAAAGCACTCATTTGGATTGTATGAACTGGTACGCGTATATCAGCTGCCAGTATGGGTATGTCTTGTTATATCTGCCGTCCTTGCAGCTGAAATGCATCACGGCATTTCCCCAAATCTCTCTCGCATTAGTCATTTATTCTCCATTGCAAAATTATACATGGAGCAAGGCGATCCATTTCCGGTGGCTTTGATGAGTAACATTCACCTGAGGTTCACGATACTACCTACACTCCTAGTCGGAATAGTTTTAAGTAATGGATACAAAAGCAGCAATGTTTATAATATGATATCACCTAAGCAACTGATTCCGTACACAAAGTTCAATGAACTGGTGACGGACGATTTTACAATTCACGTAAGACCAGCACAAGTTCGTATTATGGCGGACATCTGGAAGTTTGACTCTACTACTGCCTTTGCAAATTGGACGACCACTTTATATATGCCTTACGCTCACAAAGTACAGGTACCAGTATCAAAATCACAAACAATTGGGCTACCAATTTTTGGGCCTATCTTGCCAGTTCCTATATTTTCATGTATTTCGGAAGTACGAGAGTGGTACAGTGTCCTTCGCACTGGAGTAAGAGAAACCTCTGGACCATCGAATTTGGAGCTACATACTTCCATTCATCCCAATACTACAGCCGTGTTTAGAGAAACGTTTCTTGAAAACGCCTCAGAATGGCTCACTATAAGGAACTACCAGAAACGTAGGGATGATATTAACACCTTATTACTGACGCCCCATATGAATGTCCTGTGGAATCATCTTGAGTCGTGTAATAAATCTGCCCTGTTAGTGCCAGCGCATATAGCTCATGAATATGCTGGGAGACTGTATCGGGCTCACACAAACTATATTGTGAATGTCGGTAGGGAAAGCTACGGCAATATGTCGGTTGGGTTTTACATCACCGGATCCGTACATCCGAATGTTATTGCGAGAATGCAAGGGTTCATGAGTTCCGGAATATGGAACTGGTGGCTGGATTTCATTCGCGAGAGAATGAGTTTCACTCCCGAGTTGAGGGACACGTCACTAAAACGGCCAAATATGCAGGGGAACGTGGCAATTATATTTTTGCTACTTCCCTACGGCATGATGATGGCTCTCATTTGCTTTGTAGTGGAATATTCCCACCGTGTTTCTAAAAAAATCATCAGTTGTACACAGTGCGTTGACGTTATGTTCGGTGTGTGTCACATTTCACGAAATTCGGTTAGAAAGTTTTAGAATACTTATGGTGTTCGATGCAAAAAATTGTTTTATTTCAATATATCACACAATTTGACATGAATGTACATTACGTCATCTAGATGGATATGGTATATGGAAAACGCAAATAAATGATTTTGTCATTCACTATGTACTACCAGTAGATTATATTAATATGTAATGTTATATTACTAACGTCCAATGCAATTTCTGCCAATTCTGCAGATTGCCTAGGCAACTCATTCCACCTGGCCACATACTTGGATGTACCTATCGCTGTTTATCGTTTGCATCCGAATTATTGGTCCGTTTTCTGAAAATCAGCGTTAGTCCGCCCAATTGGAGAAATGCGGAGTCAATGCGGAGAAATAAAAATAAACATTTTTAGCATATAGTGTTGTAAAATAATTGATGAGTTTTAGCTCAATAGCATGAATATATAACTTGCAGATCTGGTAACAAGGATTCATTTTTATGCATATTTTCCGTCTATCATAACACAACTGTAGGATATTATGGCTCTTTAGATATGCGATATGCCAAAGTTGAGCATGAGCATGGAGTCAATAATATGAGATGCGTGGTAGTTCAGTTGAATTGTATTTATTCAATGAGAGCTAAAGTTAGAATGAAACAAGAATTGCTGGAACAGCTAGAGTAACGAAGAGCAGAGAATCTTAATTGACTCTCAAGGCTAAAGTTGGGTGACTTGTTGGTCACGTAGGCTTGAGGAGATTCGAGTCTCCAATTTAACATTTGCATAATTGAACATAAATGAATATTATAAGATTAAATATTCTACATTTCCTCATCCCTACTTGAAGACATCATACATGAAAAAATCTAAGTGACAATTAATATTTAGAAAGTGATGATGAATCCAATAAAGAATTGAACGGCTCAAGTAGAAGCTGCTGCTAGAGTTGAGGAAAGAGACGGCGGTTCTGCTTCAGGGTCAATTGAAGGTTGCACGTGTGATGCCGGGGTGGACGCCTTTCGGATTTGGTCTGAATGGCGCTTCAAGATTCGGTCTCCAATTTTGATGTGAAAAGTCGTAGGTCCAATGATGCCGATGATGGTACCCAATGTCCATTTTTCCTCCCCTTTCAGGTAAGTTTTTACCCAAACAGCGTCTTGGAGGTGGAATTCACGGGATTTCACGTTGACGTTGAATGATTTTTCTTGAGCGGCTTGGCTTTTACGAGTTGTGGTGGAGACGTTTGGGTGGATAAGGTCCAAGAGAGTACGGAGATGGCGATTTTGGAGGAGTTCGGCTGGAGCAACACCAGTAGTTGAGTGAGGTGTCGTTCGATAGGCGAGCAGGAAACGCTGAAGACGGAGTTGGGGTGGCAGATCGGAGCACTTCATTGCTTCCTTAAAAGTGCGCACGAAATCAAATCGGAGTCCTTCAAAATCGGAGGAAATAAACTGACGGCCATTGTCAGTCACAATCTGCTCAGGAACGCCAAAACGTGCGATGAGCTCAACGAGCTTTTGGAGTACAGCTGACGTGGTGGTGGTGTTGTTCATTATGAACACTTCTGGCCCCTTGGTGTGGGCGTCGGTCACAATCAGCCACATGTTGTTGAGGTACGGGCCTGCCAAATCCATATGCAGGCGCTGCCACGGCTTCTCTGGAAATATCCAGGGGTGAAGTGGTGAATTTGGAGGGCTGGCTGCTGATTGTTGGCAAGTGACACATGACTTGCAGAGGGCTTCGATTGCTTGGTCAATCCCTGGCCAATAGACGTGTTGACGAGCCAGGGCCTTCATCCGAACAATACCCAAATGAGCTTCGTGGAGTTGGAGGATGATGCGCTGCTGCAGTGATGAGGGGATAATGACACGGATTTCCCACATAAGCACACCTTGGTTGATGGTCAGCTCCAATCGTTGAGTGAAAAAGGGTTTCACGTTGAAATCCTCTTCACGGAGCGTTGGTGGCCATCCATAAAGTACAAGTTGGAGTACTTTGGACAGGATTGGGTCCTTGGAGGTGGCTTTCCGGATTTGAGATGCGGTTACAGGTAGCGCTTCTAGCTGATTTGTAGCCACATAATTTACGCAAGACTCGTGATATGGAGTTGCTTGTGGTGGTGCTTCTGGAGGAGGCAGGCGAGATAAAGCGTCGGCGTTGCCATGATCTTCAGATTTTCGGTAGATAACGTCATATGAAAACTGAGAGAGGAAAAGACTCCAATGATGAAGACGCGTAGCCACGAGAGGGGGAAGTTGGGACTTTGGCCCGAAAATGGTGAGGAGTGGTTTGTGGTCCGTTACTAAGGTGAAACGGCGGCCACAGAGGTATTTATAGAACTTCTTCACTCCGTAGATAATGGCCAATCCTTCCTTCTCAATTTGGGAGTAATTTCTCTCCGTGGTGGAAAGCAGCTGAGAGGCAAATGCGATGGGGCGTTCAAAGCCATTTACTTCTTTTTGGAACAGGATTACTCCGAGACCAACAGGGGATGCGTCGCACGATACCCCAATGGGTTTGGTAGGGTCAAAGTATGTGAGTGTGGGGGCGGTGCTCAACATTTTCTTCACTTGTTCGAATGCCTGCTGGCAGTTGGTGCTCCACACAAACTCCACATCCTTCTTGGTAAGGTGGTACAGCGGCTCGCAGGTGGAGGAGAGTTTGTCAACGAATTTCCCATAAAAGTTGACCAGGCCCAGAAACGACTTGACATCAGTGACATTCTGGGGTTGAGGAATTTGCTGAATTGCCTGCAGTTTTCTGCTGCTTGTTTGGATTCCCTCTTCTGTGATGACATGGCCCAGGAACTCGATTCTGGGTTGAACAAATTGGCACTTTAAAGGGGATAATTTGTAGTTGTGACGGCGACAGCGTTCAAATATGGTGCGTAATTGTTGTAGGTGGCTACTCTTGTCTGTACCACCTGAGATGGCGTCATCAACAAAACCACCAGTATGAGGGACGTCCTTCAGCAGCTCATCCATAAATGCTTGGAAGATGGCTGGGGATGATGCGATGCCTTGAGGGAGGACGTTGTAGCGGAAGAGCCCCCGGTGAGTGTTGATTACCAGGAACGATTTAGATGATTCGTCGAGCTGGAGCTGGTGGTAGGCATTGGAGCCGTCCAATTTGCTGAAGGTTTTGCATCCAGCTAAGGTGGCGAAAATGTCATCAGGGATGGCTAGGGGGTACTGAGTCACACATAACTGGCTATTAACGGTATTTTTAAAGTCGCCAGTTATGCGTACCCTGCCATCAGCCTTTGGGACGACGACAAGTGGAGAAGCCCATTCACTTGTCTCCACTTTGGTGATGACTCCAGTTGCCTCCATCATTTTCAATTCCTTATCAACTTTGTCGCGAAGAGCGTACGGGATGGGGCGTGCTTTGAGGAATCTTGGGGTGGCGTCGCCTTTGAGTATGACACGAGCTGTGTACCCCTTGATACGATCAGAAGAGGTGGGTGGTTGGAAAATGTCCTGGTATATTTTCAATAGAGAGTCAAGTTCGGTGGCGTCGCCAACCACTTGGTGACACTGGGACTCGACATTTTTCCAATTGATTTGGAAAACACTTAGCAAATCTTTGCCGAAAAGTGATGAGCCGCGACTGAGGGGAATCCGGGTGGAAAACTGTTGTCCTTCATGTTGAATGATGCAGGGTAAATCTCCAATTGGCGTGAAGGTTTCTTTCGTGTAGGTACGAAAGACATGGTGTGAGGGACAGAGAGGTGGTTGTGAACCCAGTTGAGTTTTGTAAAACTCCTCGGAGAGTACACTTGTCTCACAACCGGTGTCGAGTTCCATGGAATGGGACTTGCCATTTATGGTCACCTCCAAAGTAATTAGGCGTTTATTGCTGGAGCGGACCATTTTCATGTCCGAAACTGAGTCGAGGCTGAGGTGATGGTTGGAGGTTCCCTTTTGAGACCTGCAGACAGTAGAGATGTGGCCAATCTTGTTGCACGTATGGCACTTGGCTTGCAAAAATTTGCACTTACTACGGGAGTGGTCAGTCGATCCACAACCTTGACAAGCGTTGTGATCTCCACCTGAAGATGATGAGGACTGCTTTGCTGTTTTTTGTTGTTGTGAGTTTTGGGAATTATGTTTGTTTCCTTTAAACTTGTTTCCCCAACTTTTGTTACCTCGCTGCTTGTTGTTGTTGGTGTGTTTGGAAGATGAGTTGTACACCTTGTGTACTTGGTCATTAGAGAGCTGCTGTTGCGCTTTGCCCCGAACGAGAGCAGTAGATGCTTCTGCTGCTTCCTGGGCTGAGGCGAGTGCAACCACATCCTTGAGGGCGATGGTGTCATCTTTAGTGAAGAGCTGGCGTTGAGCGGCTTCACTTTGTAGGCCAAAGATGAATTGGTCACGAACTCGATTTTCCAACTCAGCTCCAAACTTGCAGCGAATGGCTAATTGTCGAAGCGCTGCTTCAAACTCATGAACTGTTTCTCCTGTGTTCTGCTTTCTTCCGGTAAACCGGAATCGCTCAGCAATATCTTTCGGAGCAGGCTTATAATGCCCCACGAGAGCTGACTTCAACTCTGTAAGCTTTTTTGTTGATGGGGCGTCGGGAGAGAGCAGCGTGTTGAGCACTGTGTACGTGTCAATGCCGATGGTGGAGAGGAGGATGCCGACACATTTCGCTTCGCTTGATAAAACACTGAGGTCGTTGGCTACCAGGAAATTTTCAAAGGTAGCCCACCACATTTCCAGATCATCCCGTTTGGGATCGAAAGCCGTTAAAGATCCAACAATTTGCTGCGGCATCTTCTTTCGCTTCTTTTTAGGTTTAGGGTTGGGAGGTGGTGGCTGGTTTTTGGAGGTGTTGGCAGCGGTGGTGGCAGTGGAGGATTTGGTAGAATCTGAATCAGAGTCAGACGAAACTTCTACTTTGACACTGGCCCCACTCATGTAGAAAAGTTAAAGTTTTTTGTTCTGTTTAGAGCAGCGTAGGGGCAACTTGAGACTAACTTTCTGTAGCACTAACACATCACTCGTCGCCAATGTAGGATATTATGGCTCTTTAGATATGCGATATGCCAAAGTTGAGCATGAGCATGGAGTCAATAATATGAGATGCGTGGTAGTTCAGTTGAATTGTATTTATTCAATGAGAGCTAAAGTTAGAATGAAACAAGAATTGCTGGAACAGCTAGAGTAACGAAGAGCAGAGAATCTTAATTGACTCTCAAGGCTAAAGTTGGGTGACTTGTTGGTCACGTAGGCTTGAGGAGATTCGAGTCTCCAATTTAACATTTGCATAATTGAACATAAATGAATATTATAAGATTAAATATTCTACATTGATGAATTTTAGCTCAATAGCATGAATATATAACTTGCAGATCTGGTAACAAGGATTCATTTTTATGCATATTTTCCGTCTATCATAACACAACGATTATCCAGTCGTTGCTTTCCGTACGAAACACCTATACATATCCCATATACTATTGTATTCCAAAATTAATTAAATGGAGTGGCTTTCAGAACTCTCTGCACGAAACTTCATTTTGCACAGGATATAGGCTTATCCCAGTTGTGGATATTACGCTAGCGTAGTTGTGGAACACTAGCAGCATGGAACGAAGTGTTTATTTCTCCAACAAGAAAATCAATTGGCATTGAACTAGGTAACTTTTTATTTAATCAATTTGTGCTTGTCGAAGAATACAAAACGAATTTTGTTAACATTGTAGTTCTTTACGGTAATTGCAGTAGTAAGGTTTTGTGAGTCATTTACTTGTATTTATTGCGTTTTTCTAGAATAAATGTAGTATGTGACAACTTTGAATTACTTGTTCCAACGCTACAAATTCAGGGCTCATGTAAGTAGGAATAAGTAAAACTAAACGGTCACTTCTATTTAATTCTTGAAGTGGATTGTCGATTACCATTTGTTGGCATAACGGATTACTTTGGCTGAAGTCGCAGTGTTTATCTGCACGTGTTTCTATGAGAACAATGAAATCATTTGACATCGTAATTAATTCCGTATTTCGTAGCCGTTAATACGCTTTAACATGTTTAACCGGCACCTGCTCGCTGTTATGCCCAGTGCATGCTACTGCTGATATCCGCGTGTTGTCAGTAAGGTCTAGTTTTATATTTGTGGTATTAATTGTGGATAATGAAAAATAATGTAACGGACAACACTTAAAATGTAATGAAATTCTTCATGAAAAAACAACTGGGTGATTGCAATTGTCAATATCATTCGCGTACTACATAATGTCGGCAAGCGTCACATATGTACAGTTTTAGAGCATATTAAGTTTGCTGTTTGTCGCTGGTTTATTATTTTGTTTTTGTGTAGATACTTCTACCAAATGTAAACAAAATGCGTTGTATCTGCTGCTTTTTCGTACACTTTATGAATGAGAACGTTGATCTTGTACGCCAACATCAACGTTTTGTACCCAACATCAACGTTTTCATTCATAAAGTGTACGAAAAAGCAGCAGATGCAACGTATTTTGTTTACATTTGGTGGAAGTATCTACACAAAAACAAAATAAAAAACCAGCGACAAACCGCAAACTTATTATTCTCTAAGACTGTACATTGGTTATGACATCACAAAATAAGAAAACAGCCGGTTCACCATCTGATAACATGCCTGCATTTCTGGAAAATGCCCACTTGCTTACTGTTGCTAATGCGTTATGCGTGTAAAAGCTTATTCCCGCTGATGCACCATCCACAACATTTTTCATGAAGCCTTTAGTTCGCCATATTCTTTCCTGAAACCGTTTGATACCCTGTGGTTCTTACATTATGTTTTACATAATCTTAGCGTTGTTATGGCCAACAGCCTTTCTGATAACATAAGGATAAGATAACTATGATCTTACCGAAAACACTAGCTAACGGGGACTTTAGCACAGATACACCAATCTTATGATTGCAGAAACTTTAACTAACCACTTCATCCTGGGCGATAATTCGTGCAATAATTCTGACTTTTGCAGTGAAGAACTAATAATTCATGTATTTCGTGTAACATAAACCGTAAGCATAATTATAAATTCTACCTCATATTAGAATATAGAAATGGCACCATATCCCGTACACCTGACAAGTGCACGTCCCTGACCAAATATTCGAAAACTCGAACTAGGGGACCACACGTGAATATTTCCCCGTTTGAATGAAGATGGCGAGCTTAGCCGCTTGGACGGAACTGCCATGGTTCACGAATCATATCCCCTGCCCTAACTGCTCCACCGTTAACGTCTGCTGATGTTTCAAATGGGCGTTTAATTCCAAAATCAATCCAAATACAAAGTAATATGACTGACAGTATGAAAGTATTTATCATAAAAGTAAATTAAACTACACATAAGCAGCATTTAGATCACACGTACATTAACTTTATAAATAATTTCCAGTCGCACCCAGGCCACAAAACTAGACAGTCTATTCATGAGAAAAAGTATTATACTAATGCACCATTCACCCATGATAACATCCGAAAAAATGGTATTATCCTTTCCTGAGAATTGTGTGTTTCGTGGAAAATATATTCCACGTTTCAGTTTCGCATGTAATAAAAATAGTAGTTACTTGACTGGAACAGAACAATGCCTGTACAAATACTTTGTTTTATCCAGCGCTGCTTATCGGAGGGTGGTGTATGTGCGAAATTTTGCATGCTGAACTTGACATTCGTAAAACTATACTATGCAGAGATCAATAAAAAGTTAAATGGATATCGATGAAAACATTTGTCCAATATCACCTTCCTGTCTTATAATTGAGCTTTTATTGATTTTAGAGCGGCCACTGTCTGTGCGGATTACTCCGTGGTTTTTCAGTAGTCATTGAAGACGGCATGCCAGGTATAAATTTACCAGTAAATGCAGTTACTCGTGTATTCGTACAAATTGATCACATCACACGTTTTTTTAGTAATAAAATATATTTTTGGGTGGAAATCTTAAGAATGTTAAGAATGTTTACCCAACAAAGGAAAATATACTGAAGTATGAAGCTTCTATAAATAACCTAGTGAAGTATTTTCGAACGTAGATCCTTATTTGTTGGTCCTAAAAACACGATAGCACAATATATTCACAATACACTTATTAAAATCATCCGAGACATATTAGCTGCCTCCCTACCAAGCATGTATTTGAGGATGACGCAAAGTTACCAGCCCTCTCCCTCTGTTTACTAACATGCAGTAGCCGCTGTATTGTGCTCCATGCTCCCACTGGAGCGGGCGCCGAAAGTGTGATTTTTCAGGCTGCAATTGAAAAGACTTTATACCGTTCCAACGAATTTGCCCTCAATCGTCAGTATGACGAAGCACCGAATCATTTAAATGACCACTTATCCCTGTTCTCGACCTGTTTAGTACATATCATTAATTACGATGGAAGAGATATCATACCACCATTTGAAGAAGCAAGAAAGATTCCATTGGTTCTCTCACGGGTAGACGTAGCCGAGGTCAGGTTTGCAGATGAAAGTGTATATGTTATTCCGATTCCGTTCGATAGTTAACTATTTCGCAATAGCAGCAACAATACATTCAGTGATTGGATGTCTGCTGCCTTCCAGAGTCGCCAAAATACGTTCAAGCAAATGGCGCCAATAATAAAGCCATGGCAATGTGAATCTCACTTGCATCTGCATCCACCGGAAGTTCCCACATCTAATCCTATGATATACACAAATGAATCTGGTAACACGTACTTCCATTTGGTCTATCTCTCGGTAGATTTCTGGAAAAGTGTACCAGAAGAGCTAACCGACATCCATTATGTGTATATCATCTCCCAGTTTGAAACTAGAAGCCGATTTGATATCCTCATTTCAGAGGAAGGTAATTCTGGCAAAAGTGCTTGGATTAACGGGCTTGTCTATATAACGGGGATGTCTTCCTCTCTACCCACAAGCTCATGGGAGCTTTTGCACTGGATTACAGAAAGTAACGAAATAAAATCTACCATGCACTTCTGTCACCATTGTCACGCCTGTAAGGCATACCATCCAGTTGCAGTTAACAGGAGTCATCTTCTAAACCTTCCGGCGCTAAACTCGTACCTAATGACAATAAATGGAAATACGGATAATATGTTTTGGAAACTTAGAGAATGTTACCCGCGATGGCCGACGGGACGGTTTGTGCCCTTCCTAAAAAATCAGAATCCCTCCAAATTTAGCAAGGACGACCTTTACCTTTTCCGGGACCGCAAATCAGAGTATTCAAAATCATTCTGGGATCAGCGCATGCTTTATTTCTTAGTCGGGAACGCTACGTATCAATTGAACGACGTCCACGAAGGAGACGTACACCAATCGGAATACTGCATTGAACAAAATTCTGATAGAACTTGCGGTTGTGATGCATTTGACGCGATGAAACATCCCATGATTAATGTTGTCCTTGATGACGGGGATTTATGGGTTCACGTTCCAATTCATGAACAGAGACTCTCCTTTGCTGCTTGTGGATACATGGATGGAAAAACTGCTTTCGGCGAATTGTTCTCTTCTTACGATGTATACTCTTGGATATCAATATCAATTTTAATTATACTGGGAATTCCCGTTCCACTCATGATGCTCGACACACTATATTCATACATTCGAGATACTATTTTCATTCGACCAACATTCGCGACTGTTGTAAAAATTGTTGCACGATATATGCTGCCATCGTACAAAGCATTTGTTGAGCAAGGTTTCCAGGATGTTTCCGGCGGGCGAAAATTGTATCATCGCTGTGTGGGCTACGTTGTGCTCCTGATGGCCATGATTATCAGTAATGCCTACAAGGGAGAAAATTTAACGAAAATAGTCAGCCCTTCCCCATCAGCGCCATATTCGGCTTTCGACGAACTGGTGGCAAATAATTTCAAAATTTACTCAGAGTTTAGACAAGCATCTCGATTTTTTGTGGACAAAGAGATATGGAAAGAGTATCAGAAGTGTAAGCAATGCTTTACCGAAACAGGTATACATTGCTTTAAAAGTAATACCACAATGCAAATTGGTAGAACATTGTATTGGAAACTAGCCATTCTTTCTGGTTTAATCAACATGATTCTACGACAACGAACATTAGAACACCATTTGTTCTTTAAAGGAGGTAAAAAGCCATTTGGTGCAGGCTGCACCTCAAACTACGAGTTTACTGAGAGAGAACAGTTTCTGCTAAATCACAGCGGCTTGATGCCACCAACTTGGGATAGTTTTAATAAACTACAAATACCAAAGTACAAACTATTGGCAAATTGTGATGAATTAGGGAGGACGGCAATGTTGATGGATCAATGTGACGTAATACAAATGCAAACACAATACAATTTGTGCTCATCAAGCGAATTTCGTGGAGCCATTTCATTTTTAGAGGAGGTAATTGCTACGAAAATAAAGAGTTTCGTGTTTAGCGGATATGTCCCGAGGAAAATTGTGCAGCAAATTTCCGGTTTATATTCCTCTGGATTGGTGGTCTGGCACGATCAGTATTGGAAACGGTATTTTGAAACCAGAGGAATGCTAGTGGCTTTTTCAAATCTTGGAGAAGCCCATGCTGCAAATCTGAAGGGTAATATCAAGGTCATTTTTGTCATATTTCCGGTTGGATTTCCGGTCGCCCTAGTGGTAATATTGTTGGAGATATTTGTTCAAAGGCGCTCCCGTCGCTTAAAGTCACGACATTGTCAATTGTGTCGCACAATACGTACCGGTTTTCGAGTTTTGGTAAACTCTAAGCTCCCACTCAGATTATCGTTTATAATGAAGTTTGTTGGCAAACGAATTTAATTCTTGCACATTGAATTGTCGATTGTCTATTATAAATTAGTCGTGTGTCAATTGTAGACTACCATGAATGACATATGACTATGCTTGCACTATGGTCGACAAGCTCAACTCCATCTGCATATTGTTGAATTAAAATAAATATCTATGTATGACAAATATATCATTCCCTGTACTCTGCATCGTCCTGATTTCGGATACAATCTCGTTTGGGGGTGTTTGTAATATACTCTCCGCCATATTCAATAAAGCCTCCACAGCATTGAACGAGTCCCGATCCGCATACACCCATAATGACACTGGACATGATGTCAAATGCAACTTTGTTTTCGTGGGAATTCCCTTACCAATACTGCGAGGGCGGAAAGCAATATGTTTACTCAAGTAGGCCACCTCTGTACTCGGATGTGACACTTAAAGTGTTTGGGACACCGACTAACAAATCAATAGCGTATCGCCTATATTACCAGGAGCAGATTTATAGTTTGGTTTTCGTAAGTTGCGGTAGTGCGCGCGGAAAGCACTCATATGGATTGTATGAATTGGTGCGAGTATATCACCCAACTGTATGGATAAGTGTTGCTGTATCCACGTTCCTTCTAACTCAATTGCACCACAAACTGTCCCCAAGTATCCCAAGGATTAGTCATTTGTACTCCATTTTAAAATTATACTTGGAGCAAGGCGACCCATTCCCTTCAGCCTTACTAGTGAACATTCACTTGAGATTCACGATATTACCTGCTCTATCAGCGAGAATAGTTTTAAGTAACGGCTATAAAAATAGCAACGTTTATAACATGATATCACCTAGGCTGCTAATTCCGTATACCATGTTCACTGAACTGGTGACAGATGATTTTACAATCCACGTAAGGCCATCAAACCTTCGTATTTTGGCGGACGCCTGGAAGTTTAGCTCCACAGATGCCTTTGAAAATTGGACGAACACTATTGGCATGCCTTACCCGCAGTATATAAAATCACAAAAAATTAAACAATCATCCCATAATTCTCCAGCCCAAGGGTTAATTTTTGCAACCATATTTTCTTGCATTTCCGAAGTAAATATGTGGTACAGTTTACTTAGCGTTAGAGGGATTGATACTTCTGCATCGAATCTGGCGGATCATACTTCCCTTCATCCAAATACAACAAGCGTGTTTAGAGAAACGTTTCTTGAAAACGTTTCAGAATGGCTGACTCTAAATAACTACCGGGAACGTGAAGTAGTGATTAAGGCACTCTTGTTGAGGCCCCACATGAATCTCATGTGGAATCATCTGGAGTCTTGCAACAAATCTGCACTTTTACTACCAGCGCATATTGCACACAAGTACGCTGCCAGACTGTATCACATTCACCCAGACTACATTGTTAATGTCGGCAAAGAAAGCTACGGAAACTTTTCGGTTGGATTCTACATCACCGGATCCGTACATCCCAATGTTATTGCGAGAATGCAAGGGTTCATCTCTTCTGGTATATGGAATTGGTGGTTGGATTTCGTTCGCGAAAGAATGAATTTTACCCCAGAGCTCAGGGACACGTCACTAAAGCGGCCCAATATGCAGGGAAATGTGGCAATTATATTTTTGCTACTGCCGTACGGAATGCTGATGGCCCTCATTTGCTTTATTGTGGAAAATTCGGACCGCGTTTTTGAAGAAATCGCACAGAGGTATAGGCAAGGTTTTGCCACAATCCTGGGTCTGTGTCATATGTCGAGAAATTCGGTTAGAAAATTTTAAGTGATTGATCTAATTGGATGTAAACAATTGTTTTATTTGAATTAAAACAAAAAATAGATTCCTGGATATATCTATTAATGTGAGCCACAATATTTGTCGATAATAGCCAATACAAAGATGCACTTGAAAGTGTTAAGTGTTTCTACAGATAAATCATCCAATGCAAATGGAATAATCGACGTATGTACATAATTTGGTTACAAAAGCAACAGCTCGTAAGCTAGCAACTTATTAGTAATAAGGTAACGTATGGGATTTTTATAGAATTATAGGGAGCCGATAATAATTCAGAAAAACACTTACAAGGAAGGTGCACCAACCGAAGCAAGCCTAGGTCAACGAAAATTGGCACAAATACTAACTTCGGGGCGCTGATTTCATATCTGATGCAAAAAATCCCGTTTGGGTACATTCGCATGAAGTACGGTATGGGTGTACCTCCGGTAGTGGCATTTTATTGATAATTTGGTTTGCCTTTGTTAACAAATGCTATGATGTGAATCGATGTAGGAGTGTTTGGTGATCATTATTTGCCATGGCACCACGGGTCAAATATGTAATCCTGTGACGTGGCGATGCTCAGAAGGATTGGGGGTCTAACATCTAATAAACGTAACGTATGGAACACGAGTGGTATACCCCTTAACTATAGGCACGATATATCCCTTTACTATAGGCGTGATATACCCTTTAACTATAGAGAATGTTTTACCATTTAATATAACATAATTAGTAATGCTACTCCGAACGTTTAATGGTAAAACATTGTCTATAGTTAAAGGGTATATCACGCCTATAGTAAAGGGATATATCGTGCCTATAGTTAAGGGGTATACCACTCGTGTTCCATACGTTACGTTTATTAGATGTTAGACCCCCAATCCTTCTGAGCATCGCCACGTCACAGGATTACATATTTGACCCGTGGTGCCATGACAAATAATGATCACCAAACACTCCTATATCGATTCACATCATAGCATTTGTTCACAAAGGCAAACCAAATTATCAATAAAATGCCACTACCGGAGGTACACCAATACCGTACTTCATGTGAATGTACCCAAACGGGATTTTTTGCATCAGATATTAAATCAGCGCCCCGAAATTAGTATTTGTGCCAATTTTCGTTGACCTAGGCTTGCTTCGGTTGGTGCACCTTTCTTGTTAGTGTGTACATGCCTTGTAGAAATATGCTAATCGAAGTTTACTTGTCGAATGGTTTTTTCTTGTCGAATTTGCATTTGACGAATAACTTATTATTGGTTATGCTTGCCGAAAAGTCTACTAGCCGAATTTGCATTTTGGGCGAATGAAGTGGATTTTTTTCAAATTCAAATTAAATTTGAATATTTAAATTTGAGCTTCCCGACCAAATTTCTTTGAGTCACGAAATTTGTCTTATCCACCAGCAATACAAAATTCTTAAATGTTAGTTGCATTTCGTCCCCAGATGTGGTTAGACGCAAAGTTTATAACATTATCTTATCAGTCATGGAATCACCTAGCACCCCAATTAGCCCAAGAGATACCATTGAATCTGGAAATTCCAGGAAGCGTACTAGACAGTATAGGCCAAAACTGCAGCACAAAAATAAGCTGTACACTTTTGATAAAGAAGTGAAAGGAATAAAATATTTTCGTTGTAAAGAAAGATCTATTTGTAACGGTCGTGTGATTCAAAAGGACGATGGAACAGTGGAAGTGAAGCAACCTCATGCTTGCATGATAACTGCATTCGAGTAAGTTTATAATATTTTGATTAAAAGTGACAATGTGTATAGTGTTTTCGTTATTATTTTGTATTGTCTAAAGTGTGCCCGTAATGTCTCAGGTGTGATATTAAATCTGCCAGACACCGGATAAGAGAATTTGCTTTGTCAAATCCATTCGTACCTCCTGCTAAAGTTGTTCTTGAGAGTCAACAGGGACACCGGCCAGAAACCCTACAGGCGCTTCCCCAAGAAAATTGCCTCAAGACTGCAGTAAGGCAATACAGGCGCCCCACAGGACTAAAGGAGCCAGCGAGCCGCCAGGAAATAAAACTGGATAGGATTCAGTTGTCCACCTGTGCAGGGGAACGCTTCCTACTCCATGATTCCGTTGATGAACGCCGAATTCTCATATTTTCGTCCGATGCTCAATTAAAAGTAATATTTCCACAAACATTTGTAATGTATGCAGAATGCATCTTATACGGGTAATTTATTTATTTCGTTGTCATTCATTGTAGGAGTTGGAGAGCTGCCCGGTTTGGTGCATTGATGGTACGTTCGACGTTGTCTCATCATTATTCACCAAATTGCTCACAATACATGGAGAAACTACACGAGGAGACGAGACATTTACATTTCCTCTAGTGTTTGCTTTGTTACTAGACAAGAAAGCTTCCACGTATGAATATGTGTATAATTTTTTGAAACATTCAAATGGCAATCTTAAGCTGCTGCAGAGTTATATACTGCGCAATTTTACAGATAGTGCTTCGTTTTGATAAAATAGTAGCTATATCAATATTGCACTTTACTTAGACATATTCATGAACGTAGTTGAGATAATTTATCAAATGTTAACATGCAAAGCTATGCCTTCATTATTGTTAACCAGGCAGGAAATGTAGAAAAGAATAAAATATTTAATAATTCATTACGCACTTCTTGTTCATTAGAAATTAATGCGCATTGTCGAATCCAATTTCCATAATCGATGTGGGAGGGTGAGGTATGTGGTTTCACCTGGGCCCACCGTGAGAAGTATCACTCGCCTAATATTGTTTGTGTTCATTGGTTTACAGCTTTTTATAAATACATGTAAAATTACATTATGTCATCGTCTTGATATATAAAATGAACGCTTTGCTTACATGCTGCCGTGAAAAGCAAAATGGTATATTTGTGCAAAATAAAGTAAAAACGCTTTTGTGATCCAATGAGAATATATCGGCATTTTAATGTCCTTCATCAACCAAAATACCATTATCATTTCGAAGTTGCATATGGCGCGAAACTCCAAAGCATGGTCTTTTTGCTCTTGCGACGGCAAATACATAAATTTTGGGGCTCACAGCACATTTCAAGAAACTCAAATAGATAGAGTCCTATCCCAAGTGTGGACACTAATCTAGCCATATTACGGTATTTGTGGCGTGATACATAATGAAAATATCGATTTTTTCCAACAGTAAAATCGATAAGCATTGAACTAGAATCTATTTCACCAAATCAATGTGATATTTGCTTATGTTGCAGTTTGTGATAGACCAATATGACATAGACTGGTTAACTACCGGAAGCATGTAATGCTTGAAAGGTAGTTAATGCGATTAAGTTGTTTGTCTGTGTGTCCGTGTGTCAGTTAACACGATTACTCCTTTCCACGTTGACCGATTCGGTCCAAATTTGGTATGGAGGTACCTTAGGGCAAAAGTAAGTTCGCTATTGATTTTGGGCTTCCAGGCCCTACCCCCAGGGGAATGGTGGGGGGTAAGGCCCCCCATACTTGCTTATGGGCCACAAATTTTTATTTGCTGATCTGAGAGAGAATTTTAAGCTGATCATTTTTTGTCACCACACCATGGGCCAATTCGACCAACTGTCGGAGTGGTGGCTCTATGACCCTCGAAGTCATGAAAGGGTCAAAATATATTATGTCGCAAATTGATTGAAAAATTAATGATTAGTGTTTGGGGAGGTGAACTGAGTGTCAAATGCCTCAATTTCACACACAACAGGTTTCCGGTAGTTTTTTAATTCGGGATTACACCCGTCCTAGTTAATATATACTTTTAGTTTGCCCGGGTACATATTTCTGCGTCTGTATATTTCATCGCCAACGTAAACTTGGAACTTCTGCACCGGTCAAATAATTGGATAATTTATTGTACATATACGCACACATATATAAACCGTCATTACACTTATTGAACATTTGTTTTGTACATGAACCGACAGAACCACCTGACATAAGTTTTCTTGAAATATTCGCAGAGATAATTAATGTGAATTACAGTATATATCAACCAAGCATTGGCCCTCATACGTTTTAACAAACTGCAATAATTTTACAAGTTTCAAAATTTGACACCCCACACGTGGATACGGAATATATGAGTATGTACAATAGTCGCAGACAGCATAACACATTGAGCCTTTGTGGGGTGAGGATGCGATAGTCGTATTATTTCTATCAAGAGGTTGCTGAGGATAGTTAGTTAGATGATGATGATATTTTGTAAATGATGAGTTAGTCTAATTGTTGAAAAGATGCTGATGTAACTCGCTGCAAGTTATTCCCTTTTAAGCTTTGTACTTAACTTGGGATGACTGAATAAATCATTGTAATTTAATCAGTGTGCAAACAGATAACGTGGTAGTACACAAGACAAATTAAGTGATTAATTTTGACAGGAAATTGACAAGCTTCTTTTTAATTAACTGAATTTTGAGTCATAATTTTGAGCAATAAAAGAATGAAAAAAGGAGCACATAGAACGTGTGCTGCAGCTCTCCCAATCTCTCAGAAGCAAGTGAAGTGTAAGAACAGCTAAAAAAGCAAGTGACGATAAAATAGCATGACGCACACCGTCATAATAATAACCAATCAAAATACGCACAGACAACGCCTGAGAGATTAATACTCCAATAAGATGGTCGCTTATTTTAGCCAATAGAAAATAACCACGCCAAGATTATATTATACATTATATCAAATTGTCATTTAAAATACATTACACGAGAGCATGCTTAAAACATGAGAAAATTGAATTTTACCAAATAGTATGACACACTCTATGGTGGACTATACACATGTTCATTATCATGAACAAAGTAAAACATAAATACGAGCATCTTCATTAACTGAACATTCACCCCCCTTGGCATGTAGTACCAATAATGTCATCACCTGAATGTTTACAGTTCTTCTTGATCCAATAAAATACATAATTTTGCAATAGGTCTCTTAACAATCCCGTTTAAGGTTTTTAAAGAAACTACTCGTACTAATTTGTCCTCGCCTGGATGTAATTCGGTTACGCGTCCTAGTTTCCATTTTCCGGGTGGCGTTGGTTTTATCCTTTATGATGACCACATCATTCACCTGACTTGATAGTCTTTGTTGCATCCAATTTGGACGTTGCTGCATTCTTGTGATGAATTCTGTTGACCAGCGCTTCCAAATTGATTGCTGCTTTTGCTGTAGTAGTTGTCACCTGTCTAATCTTCCAATCTTGACATCAGATAAATCTTGATCTGGCAGCCCGACAATGGGTTCTCCTATAAGGAAATGTGCCGGGTTAAGAGCCTGTAAGTCGTTCGGGTCACTGGACAATGTTGTCAAAATGCGTGAGATTAGAAGACCTTCTATTTGGATGATGACAGTCTCGAACTCTTCAAAGGTGAGGTGGAGACTACTGATAACCCTCTTTAGATGCTCTTATAGTGATTCCACTGGCGTTGAATAGATTCTGGGAGTTGCTCATCGCAGTCAATTTTCTCCTTCCAAATCAACTGCATTAGTATCTTTGCCTTGATGGTGACTGGTGCCATCCATCCCATTGAGTCAAACAATTTTGACATGTCTGACAGAACTGTTCGGTTAGTATCATGGCTCTGATGGCCTTGGGGTAGATTGATTTTGAATCGATATACGTCCTCAACTGGATTCCAATAAATTCCTAATGTCTTGATGATGATTTCATCCTCCATAGGAACTAAACTTTTTGTTGCGCGAATATCTTCAGGAATAGTTTGTAAAACATCTTCATTGTTGCATAACCACTTTCGGAAGTGGAAGTGTGCGCTTTCACCAAGTTGAATAAGTTCTTTCACTGCTGTTTTTACGTCTCGAACAGATGATTGGCCTGACATCAAATCATACATAATCAAACATAAACACTGTTTTTAATTAATTTACATGCTACTGGAAATTGTTTTTGTTCCTCATCTGCTAATTGAATCAATGCTCTTGTAGCCAGGTATGGTGCTGAGGCTGTCCCGTACGTCACAGTGTTCAATTTGAAGTCTTTGATTTCGTCTGACGGATTTTCTCTCCACACGATTCTGGACATATCCCGATCCTCCTCAGCAATGTACACCTGCCTGTACATCTTTGCAACATCTGATGTAAACGCAATTGGATATAGTCTAAAACGCAAAATAATGTCAAATAAACTGGGTTGGACAATAGGCCCCACCATCATTGCATCATTCAATGAAACTCCACTTGATGATTTTACACTTCTCCATTTGTCTTAGCCGTTGAACTACAAGATGCCGAGTTGCGACGACAATGCGACCGTTTGATAATCTGCGAGTGCTCCGTTGAAAGATATCATCACAAGATGTTTCCTCATTGTTCATTGTTTCTTCATTTAACTCTGGTAATGCCTCGAAGTTCCAAAAACGCTCCAATTGATTGTTTAATTGAATGTTTGTTACCATTGTAGTAACCGTTGTTCTGCTGGTAGGACTTGTCAGAGGGCCTACAATAATCCATCCAAGACTACTGTTCACTGTAAAAGGATCTGATGCCCCACCCAAGATCTTATCAGAGGTTCCAAATCTTAATAATGACCAGAATATGTCAGCTCCTATCAAAATGTCCACGATGCTGATCGCATAATATTGAGGATCTGCAAGTTCCAGGATTTCTAAATGACGCCAGTTGTGATGTTGTAGCTTTGTTGTTGGTTGTTTTCCCGAAATTGTTGGCATAATTAGTGCAGTGACTGAGATTTCTGTTTCTGACCGGAAATGAGGACGGACGATGAAAGTTTTCATTCCAGCTGTATTTCCAACCTTGGTGGAAGAAAGACCTACTACGTCCACTGATGCTGGTGTGACTCCTAATTTCCACTTCCTGACGAATGACTCACTGACAATACTGTTTGATGAGCAATTGTCCAACAAAGCCCGTGCAAAAACTGGACCATAACAAGAGTCCACTTTTACTACTGCTTTAGATAGAATGGATTTTGGAATTTCACCACTGTCGTTAGTTAAATGAGATGGTGAGACTTGCGTCTTATCATTTGCACCATCCTTCCCATTGGATCATTCTTGAGCTTGTTGAGTTCTGTGAACTAAAGTGTTGTGCTTCTTGCCACAGGTTCTGCACCTTCCACTGCTTCTGCACATTGCTGCACTGTGTCCTTCAGTTAAGCAATTAAAGCAACACTTGCTTTTCATTATATGATCAATCCGTTCTTGAGTTGGCAATTTTAGAAACGGTTCACAATGATAAAGGCGATGATGTTGACTACAGCCAAATGAACACTTGTTTGCTTATTGAATGTGATGAGCTTGAGCTTTCTGCTTTTGGTGATTTGAAGAACGATGATTCCCACTGCTGCTGCTGCATGTTCCCCCTGGTACAAGTGCTGCTGCTCTTTGCTCGAGAAAGCAAAACAGATCATCTAGTTTTGGAATATCCTTGTTTGTTAATGACTGAAGCCATAACTCCTTTGTAGAGTTGTCGAGTTTTGAGAACACAAGGAACAATATTAATGGGTGACATTCATCTGTTTTCACACTTAATATGTCAAGGGAACACATACATGATTTTGTGGAATCCATTTGTTCTCTGATCGAGGCTGCTGACGCCTTTGGCATTGACTCTTGATTGAATAGTTTACTAGTGACTGAAAAAAGTAACTCTCTGTCATTATTGTATCTGTCTGTGAGTGCACTCCATGAAATATCGAAGTTTGTGTCACTTAATATGATATCTTGGATTTGTCGTGCTGATTCGCCATGCACTAATGATTTAAGATATGATAACTTCTCAATTTTGCTGATGCTTGCTTTGTTGTGTACTGTTGCCGTGAACATGTCTCTGAATGTGATCAACTGTTGCAGATCACCATGAAAGTGAGGAATTTGAAGGGTTGGTAACCGAATTTCTTGAGGGTGATGATGCATGGTGGGTGCTGGTGTTGGCGGTGCCCTTGTAGACGGAGGAAACTTCGTTTTTATACCATAAAGTGCACTGTGAACGCTGCTGATGCGACGAAGTAGCGATGAAAACTCCACTTTGTATGGATCTGGGTCTGCTGGAAGACAGTGTAGAGTCCGTGTTTGATTCTCGAACAGATTTGCTTTGGCCTCCACTGCCATGTCCAAGTAGGTGTCCACAGATGTTTCGTCGAGTGGTGTGGTTGCATGATCGATTTTTGCTTTCTCCAATATTCTCACTGTTGAGTCGATGATGGTCCGATTAGCTTCCGCTTTTTGTAAAGTTGTAACCATCTTGCTGATTTTTATCTTGTATTCTCTTAATAGCCGACTTATCACAGTTTACTCCAGCTGTAGTTGAGGCTGATGATACTGATCAGGATAATGAGCTATTATACTGTACCAGGACCGTATTATTCAACTTCCCTAGTCCCTACCTGTGAGAACATTAAACTCAATCAGTGTTTTGTCACCGAACGTGTCTAAAGTAACAGTGTAAAGAGAAAGGTGCTGATTAGACGCCCAAATCACTGAAAAGTACATCCGTTGCTCGAAGTGACCAAAAAATGTGGGGTGCGGATGCGATAGTCGTATTATTTCTATCAAGAGGTTGCTGAGGATAGTTATTTAGATGATGATATTTTGTAAATGATGAGTTAGTCTGATTGTTGAAAAGATGCTGATGTAACTCGCTGCAAGTTATTCCCTATTAAGCTTTGTACTTAACTTGGGATGACTGAATAAATCATTGTAATTTAATCAGTATGCAAACAAATAACGTGGTAGTATACAACGCAAATTAAGTGATTAATTTTGACAAGAAATTGACAAGCTTCTTTTTAATTAACTGAATTTTAAGTCATAATTTTGAACAAGAAAATAACTGAAAAAAGGAGCACATAGAACACGTGCTGCAGCTCTCTCAATCTCTCAGAAGCAAGTGAAGTGTAAGAACAGCTAAAAAATCAAGTGACGATAAAATAGCATGACGCACACCGTCATAATAATAACCAATAAAAATACGCACAGGCAACGCCTGAGAAATTAATACTCCAATCAAATGGTCGCTTATTTTAGCCAATAGAAAATAACCACGCCAAGATAATATTATACATTATATCAAATTGTCATTTAAAATACATTACAGGAGAGCATGCTTAAAACATGAGAAAATTGAATTTTACCAAATAGTATGACACACTCTATGGTGGACTATACACATGACAAATTATCATGAACAAACATCTTCATTAACTGAACAGCCTTCCCATAACTCTGTAGCAGATAAACTGATTGCCGATATGAATCGACTGCGCTACAACTACCAAAGTCACTTGCGGAATTGATCCATACCACTGACAAATCATATTTGATTCAAAATAGGAGAAGCTGTAACAAAGTGGCATACATTGGCAGTCACAGGGGCGCTCTACACATCTTGGTTCAGTTTTGGAGTGACGGCAAAACTAATCCCAAGTTTACTCACAAAAGTGGGAAACTGTGAGGTTTTAGGTAGCAGAGGTATGTAGAGTAAAATAATTTGGTTAGTGTTAGAGTCAGAGCTTCGGTTCAGACTGTTCATTTATTTTGAGAATCCAAAACCTTTTTATATAAAGTTTGCTTCATAAGAAAAACATGCATTCATGATCTCCGAATGGAGCACACACACATACAAGAAATGAATGGTGCATAGGTACACATCTAAAAACAAAGACTTTCATAAGGAGTATTCATAAACTTAGCTATCCATTTCGTGAATGGGGACACAAGTCATGGTCGTTCAAAATTAGGAAGAGGGATCAGGAGGGATTATTTTCCTTCGAACTTAAAACAAATGAGGGGTGACAATTTCTCAAGAAAACTGAACAGGAAATTTGACCTATTTCACGACCAGATCCCATTTTTACATCCATGACCGTACATATCTAAAACTTAACATTTAGTTTCCCTTTTTTATGACTTTATGATATTTTTTCCTGTTGCTTAAAAAACTACGAATGTGGTCTTATTTGACCTGCATTGAGTGTTGAGATTGTACACGCTACTTTTTCTGAATTAACAAAGAACATTATTTCTGTGAGAAAAATATTTCAAACTAAACTGAAAAACATTCAACGGATAATTATGAGTCGATGCTCATAGTCTAAAAGAAACCATTAGAAAATCTCAAAACATACTTCACAATCACCCGATTGCCATTTGAGTCAGGCATTCTGACCATATGACAGGAAAGGGCAAAATTCTGGGATATGGAAACTGAGAATCGGGCAAGGATAGCTGAAAGTAACAAACACGGTGGCAGAGATAACTCCCGTGCTTCAATGCACCGAAATGTCAAGTCTGTTTTCTACGTGTTATTGGTAATGGAGTTAACGGTCATAGTGACGGCCCAGCTGAAATACATTATGGTGCCTCCAGAAGCTACTGAAGGGTATCGGTATAGCGATTCTAAGTGCAAATCGTACCTGTAAGCTCTGGCATAGAAATTTGAGGCGAATCCTGTGGGATAGTAAATTGTCGGGAAAACACTGCAAACATTTCCCGAATAATAAGGCGTATACAACTTTAGACTTAGGTATTTTTAACAATAGTTTACAATACCCGATGTGAAATCGTATAGTGTTTTAAATCCGTACATTTATGCTGATACAATTAAGAATATAATATGTGAAATATTGCAATTAAATGATCTAGAGTCGAGTAAATAGAAATCAAAACATGTTGATTTTTTCTATGTACAATATTTATGTAGGTAATTACTGGTTTCATGCACAAACACTTTATTTTTTTGATAGGTATAAATTACTGTAAGTTTAATTCCAGCATAATGTAGTGTTGGGGTAAAATATGCTAAGTGAACATTTGAAATTAATTTGAGTCGATGCTCATATTATAACACCCTCCCTCAAGCTCAAAACTCTAATGACAAAAAAAAACTATAAAAAATGTAAGATCTTATCAACGCTATCCTCATCTTAATATTAACTGCTATTACATGCATTCATAACTTTCATTCAAACAAATGTGTTTAACAAAACGAAACGAAACAAATCAATTGAAAACCATAATCGTAAACATTTTATTCTTCTGGCTCTGGTGCGTCGTCGTGTTAAACATTCAGCATCTCAAAAGGTTCAGCAACAACGGCGATCCTGTTCCTTTCCTTCCAGACATACCATCCACCTGCAATCAACAAAACGCACAACAAAACCAAAATAATAGAAAACATAATCCATGAGATGATGTGGTGGTCTGGAGTGGCTGGGATGTCGTGACGAATGATTCGCATTCCAGGCTCGTTGATTACAAGATCCGTCCAGTTTACTTTGGGGTTGAAGTGCCAGTTGGCATCATGAGTGAATAAAGGGTCCTTGGGTTCTTGGTGAGTTATGTCAATGTGAGTCCCGACAAACTCGATTTCATTTATCTTGAAATCAGCATGGATAGGTATGGTGAACACGTGGTTGGGACAGATCTCAGTCTTTCCTTTGTAAGTAATTGAGCTCCCTGGGCAGTAGATATAATAATATCCATGATGTGGCTTTACTTGTACAAAGTCCCAGTGGTCGCGTTCCTCTCTACGGCTGCACTCGGCAATGGTGAAGTATTTCGTTTCTTGTTTCTGTTGGCTAGCGGCAGGCTTGCATCCTTTCATTGGTGAGAGGATAAGGTCGTGTGTAACTTGCTTGTTAAGGTTCAAGCCATAAACACAATCATCCATTGTTGATATGATTGCGTTGGTTGGGCCAGTGTAACGCACGGAGCATGTTTGATTTTCCTTTCTCATCATCATGAGAAAAGGATCTGCCTCCACCAGGGCAAGTCCATAAATAACTTTGTTCTATCGTCGTTGAGTGAACACTTTTGGGCTGTAGCAGTTTCAAAAGGGCATCTGTCACCACATGGCATAGTAAAGTTTAGAAAATCTAGGACGGGAGCATACACTTTTCCTTGCTTCCACTGCCTCTTAGCCTCTTGAATGGTGCTTTTTCCAACTAACAACCGACTGGTTATATATGAAATGGCGTAGTTGGTTGAAATGGCCTTATCTTTCATTTCATCATGATCGTCTTGAAGGGTCTGCATTTTCCTTACTGCTTCATTGAAATTTTGGGTAACGTTAGTGATCCGTTCCGTGTTGGCATTAACCTGCTTCTCAAGTTCGGCCACTGCTCTCTTTGTCTCAGCTTGGGCTTCCTGAAGATTGTTAACACGAACAGTATTTGATATGGACATGCCTAGTCCAACAACTCCTATGCCAGCAACTACGACGGAGACGGCTGAGATAATTCCGAGTACGACTGGAGCAATAACAAAAATAAACCTTGGTCTCCTGTCCAAAACATCGGTAAAGGAGGGTCGAGGGCACATTGTCTCCAGTTCATTCAGGACGTATTCTTGGTATATCTCCTCGCATTTCTGCTTCGCTATGTCCACCAGATCCTTGTGTATTATTTCACTGGTCAAAATGTTGCATGGGTTCTCAAACTTCACGAGAAGGCGAACTTGGTAGTATCCTGTTGTGATTGGAGTGGTACTTTTTCTCCAAAGCACAGGGGTGGCTGGGTGTGATAATGACGTACCGACTGGGTTGTTCAGGATTGTGAACATGCATAGGATAGTCATCCACATTGGCATGGAAAGGCATGAGAGTGGCTTCCATATGATTTTCTTATACTTCTTTATTTCCTCGTGCTCATCGTCTTGCTCTTCTTTTGTAATCATCCCTAATCCTGATTTCATATCTCCATGCTTTGTTCTGAGGAGAGGCTTTGTTAGCCCATCTGCAAGCTGGTCTCCTGAGGGGACAAAGTCAACTTGAATTGTTCCTTCTTCAGCATGATGTCTTGTGTAGTGGTACTTAACATCAAAATGCTTGCTTGCTGCGGCTGTGCATTTCTGGGTTCTTCACAAGTCGGATTGCGCTCTGATTATCGACATAAATGGGAGTGGCGGTGGTTTGCTTGAGATCTTCTAGGAATCTTCTTAACCAAACTGCTTCCTGAGCGCATGCAGCAAGAGCAATGTACTCCGCTTCTGTTGATGAGGTTGCCACTGTACTTTGCTTGTGGCAGGCCCAAGTTATTACAGCATTATTCAGGATGAAGGCGAAGCCACTGGTAGACTTACGAGTTACCTTGCATCCTGCGTAGTCGGAATCCGAGTATCCCGATAATAAAATATTGTTGGCGCTCTGGTAGAGGATTCCCACGCTTTTGGTTCCTTTAAGGTAACGTAAAACGTGCTTAGCTGCATTCCAGTGGGACTCGTCGTATCGATTCATGAATTGGGACAGCTTGGATACTGCGAACGAGATGTCTGGTCTGGAGCATTTAGCAATAAAAATTAATGACCCAACAAGTTGCATGAAGGGATAATTAGTATCGCACTGTTCAGAGGGGACGAGGTCCATGTTTGGCTGCATAGGTACATTCACACTGTTGCTGTTAACCATGTTAAACCGTTCAAGCAATGTATTTATGTATCCTTCTTGAGAAATGAATATGTCGTTTGAGCACTTATCTTGCTCTACTTTCAATCCCACAAAAACATCAACTTCATGAACTTGGATCTCGAACTGTTCTTTTATTACACTGAGTACATACTCCACCGTATTTAAGTCTTCAGCCATTATCAGCCCATCATCAACATACAGGGCTAGGAAAACAATGGAGCTCATTGTATTCCCCACGAAAACACTTGGGTCACTTGCAGTTGGCTGCATATTGAACTGTTTCGAAAAGTTAGTGAATGTGTGGTTCCATATACGGGGACTCTGCTTCAATCCGTAAAGGCTTTTCTTGAGGAGGCATACTTTATTTTCATCTCCTACTTCAAATCCCACAGGCTGGTTCATGTAAACAACTTCATGTAGTTTTCCGTATAAGAAAGCTGTCTTAACATCGAACTGGCGTATGGTTAATTGCTTTATTGCTGCCACTGCCAACAAGAGTCGGATTGATTCATATCTACACACACTGGAGAAGGTCTCGGTATAATCAATACCGGCTTTCTGCTTATATCCTTTAATGACAAGACGAGCTTTGTACTTGTCAACTGATCCATCTGGTTTCTGTTTTATTTTATAGACAAATCGGCAGTCCAGCATACGAGCATTGCTGGGTTTGTTGACTAAAACCCAAGTTTCGTTTTTCTTGTGGCTTGACATTTCGTCTACCATCGCACTCATCCGTTTTTTCTGAGGCAGGGGACTGAACCGCTTCTTGGTACGTAAACGGCTCATCAGAAATCAATGATGCGTTGTGGGCTTGGTACCTTTCTGGCTTCTTGATTTTGTCACGGTTTCTCAGCTCACGGGTGCTGGGGATTATGATTCTTGCATTTCCTCTTCTTGGGATGTTGGCTGTGAAGCCACCACTTGTTGTTGGGATAAATACTTGCATTGTTCCTTGTCCTCCTTGGCTTTGCTGTTGAGTATTCTGTCCATTTTCTGTGTCCTCTGAAAAACTCAATATATCGTCTGTTGTCGTGCCATCGTCTTAATCATCGCTGAATGCTCCTTGTCTTGAGTGGGCATCATCATCATCCGATCCATCTGCATCATGATCGCGTCCTCTTCGCTCGGGAACGAGGGTAGTGATGTTGATATACTCGTCTCCTTTTCCTTCGTTGAAGGTTACATTTCGTACAACATGAACAGTTCTCTCTTCAGGGTTGAAAACTCTGTACTTACTGAACAAACTGTCGTATCCCACTAGCACACACTCTGTTCCTTTGTTTTCCCACACACGCCTATATTGGTCTGGTATATGCACAAACACCTTACAACCAAAAGTACGCAGATGCTTTAAGTTTGGCTTTCTGTTAAAGATGCATTCATAAGCAGTTATGTCTGCTGGGCACTGCTTGTTGAGTACGCGATTCCTTATGTACACTGCTGCTGCTACGGATTCTCCCCATAAAAAGTCAGGAGTGTTATATTTTTGTAGCATGGCTCAAGCTGAATCCTTTACAACACGCATTTCACGTTCAATTCTGCCGTTGCTTTCGGGGCAATGTGCGGCAGAGGTTTGATGAATTATCCCTTTGTCCGAGAAGTACTCCTGTAGCTCGCTGTTTACAAACTCAGTGTCATTATCACTCATAAAGTACTTCACACTATTTTGTGTTTGATTTTCGATGAGGTTTATGAAGTCAGCGATAAACATTGCTGCTTCATTTTTCTTTGCTAAGAAGTACACTGCATCAAGCCCTGAGTAATCTTCTTTGATAAGTACCACTTTCCCCCTAAAGACTGGATTGGCATTTTTCCACTTAAGTCAGCTTGGATGCGGGTGCCCAGAGGATATTCAAAAGGGGATAACTGCAGCGGAAATGGCTTTCTTGCTTGTTTTGCTAACTGACACACATCACAGAAAATGTCGTCTGATATTTCACTTATCTCAATTCCGTCGATAGCGTTCTTGGCTACACTTTCACGAATGTACTGCATATTCACATGTCCGAGTCTGTCGTGCCTTCTGCTTTTGTGAGGAAAGCAGAATAACAAGGCTGCACTGCTTGAAATTTCATGACGTACATATTATCCTGAAAGCTGGCTACTGGGCCAGGTATTTCACCGTCTTCATAAAAAACTGTCTTTTCTCTATCACGCACTATAGTGTATCCTTTTTGAGCCATTACGGTCTCCGAAAATAAGTTCACTGTGCCAGGTATATACAGAACTTCCTCAATCAATCTCACTTGCCACTCACTGTCAATAAAGGCTTGCACTTTCACGATGCCCATTCCTAGAGCTTGGATTTCATTTTTGTCTGTGAGAGAGACTGCTCTTGGTGAGTCAAAGGGAAGATAATCAACAAACCAATTTTTCCTTCCGCTGATGTGATAAGTATTTCCTGAGTCGCTGTACCATATACCACTGTAACTTTCATTCACATCACCACAACAAACGCACGTGGGTTTGGCTGCTGATTATTTTGTTGTCTGTAATTTCCTCTGTCATTTCTACTATGATTTTGATTGTTGTTGTTGTTCTGGTCCTGGTTGTAGTTACGCTGATAATTGTTGTGTTGGGAATCACCATCCCTGCGACGTTCTCCGCGGTCATCACCGTGCTGTCGTTGTTGTTGTGCTCTTAGGGCGTTTTGATACTGCTCTTCGTTTTGTTTAGGTTTCCACTTATATCTCGGTGTTCGGCATTCTTTTGCCCAGTGGCCTCTGAATCCACACTTATGACAGTTGGTCCGCTTCTTTTCTTCATCCACTCTAGAGTTTCTGGGCCTTTCTGCTTTCTCTGCTGGTTTGGTCTCAGCTGCAAACGCTGCTGATTTCTTGCTTGTTTCTTTTGGTGGCAACTTCTTGAGTTTCTGTCTTCTTTCTAGCTCCAATTTACGAAAACGGGCGAGAAGATTGGGCATTGTCTGCTCGGCTGGGGTAACTGAATCCCATGCGTTCCTGAAGGCTGAGTACTTTTCTTCAGGCAACGCGCTAACTATTTTGCTAACTTGCATTGACTCTGGCATTGGCACTCCCATATCAACTAAACTTTGCGCTAGGCGCTCCATTTCTTCGTAAGCCTGAACTATGTCACTATCTTCACTAATTTCATACGTTATGAACGTAGTTAATGTAATGTTTTTATTTAACTGGCTTCTGTCTGAATTGACATCACGCAGCTTGTCGAACATGGCTTTTGCACTTTGAGTTCGTAGATGTGAGTTGACTGACTCGGTGTGAGAGACGTCACAATCACTGCCTGTGCTTCAAGATCCCTATTCACCCAGTCTTGAATTTTTGTTGCTTCGGTGGGTTTCTTTTCTTTCCCTGTCACTATATCCCACAAACCGTGCATTTTGTACAAAATCTCTACTTGCAGCTTCCATATTGCGTAGTTGCTGCGGTCTAGCTTCACCACGTTGGTGATCTCTGGCCTTCTGCTTGCCATTTTGAATTACTATTTGTCTCACAATACCCTAATGAACTTGTTGGTGTACCACCGTACCGCTTATTGGACTAGGTGGACTATGCCAATCTACCTTAAGGACTTTTAGTTATGAGAAAACGAGCTGATTATGACTTGGGGAATTTTGAGACTCTACTGAACTGAACTTATTGAAGATTATGTAAAAGGTTTAGAGGCGAAGTTGTAAACTATCCTCTGCTACCATGTGAGGTTTTAGGTAGCAGAGGTATGTAGAGTAAAATAATTTGGTTAGTGTTAGAGTCAGAGCTTCGGTTCAGACTGTTCATTTATTTTGAGAATCCAAAACCTTTTTATATAAAGTTTGCTTCATAAGAAAAACATGCATTCATGATCTCCGAATGGAGCACACACACATACAAGAAATGAATGGTGCATAGGTACACATCTAAAAACAAAGACTTTCATAAGGAGTATTCATAAACTTAGCTATCCATTTCGTGAATGGGGACACAAGTCATGGTCGTTCAAAATTAGGAAGAGGGATCAGGAGGGATTATTTTCCTTCGAACTTAAAACAAATGAGGGGTGACAATTTCTCAAGAAAACTGAACAGGAAATTTGACCTATTTCACGACCAGATCCCATTTTTACATCCATGACCGTACATATCTAAAACTTAACATTTAGTTTCCCTTTTTTTATGACTTTATGATATTTTTTCCTGTTGCTTAAAAAACTACGAATGTGGTCTTATTTGACCTGCATTGAGTGTTGAGATTGTACACGCTACTTTTTCTGAATTAACAAAGAACATTATTTCTGTGAGAAAAATATTTCAAACTAAACTGAAAAACATTCAACGGATAATTATGAGTCGATGCTCATAGTCTAACAGAAACCATTAGAAAATCTCAAAACATACTTCACAATCACCCGATTGCCATTTGAGTCAGGCATTCTGACCATATGACAGGAAAGGGCAAAATTCTGGGATATGGAAACTGAGAATCGGGCAAGGATAGCTGAAAGTAACAAACACGGTGGCAGAGATAACTCCCGTGCTTCAATGCACCGAAATGTCAAGTCTGTTTTCTACGTGTTATTGGTAATGGAGTTAACGGTCATAGTGACGGCCCAGCTGAAATACATTATGGTGCCTCCAGAAGCTACTGAAGGGTATCGGTATAGCGATTCTAAGTGCAAATCGTACCTGTAAGCTCTGGCATAGAAATTTGAGGCGAATCCTGTGGGATAGTAAATTGTCGGGAAAACACTGCAAACATTTCCCGAATAATAAGGCGTATACAACTTTAGACTTAGGTATTTTTAACAATAGTTTACAATACCCGATGTGAAATCGTATAGTGTTTTAAATCCGTACATTTATGCTGATACAATTAAGAATATAATATGTGAAATATTGCAATTAAATGATCTAGAGTCGAGTAAATAGAAATCAAAACATGTTGATTTTTTCTATGTACAATATTTATGTAGGTAATTACTGGTTTCATGCACAAACACTTTATTTTTTTGATAGGTATAAATTACTGTAAGTTTAATTCCAGCATAATGTAGTGTTGGGGTAAAATATGCTAAGTGAACATTTGAAATTAATTATGTATGTATGTCATACTCTGATTCTGTTTCTAAAGGAACCCAAGGTCTCATGCTCACTTGCTTATTTGAATTGGTTGCTAATGATGTTAAGAATGTTCTTGTTGCGTGTCAGTGTATTGTGTGTATTATGTATTGAATGTATAATGTACTATGTGCATACGCTCCAGGAAGAAGAATCGATCATACTTGCCCACGTTTTTTATGAGAATGACTGTGCGCGGTTGCGTTGTGAACGTTTACGTTGCGCTGGTGTAGCGGTAGCTGCCAGCATTACGTTGGAAGCAATTTCAATCTTCCGGATGTTGTGCTGGAACAAATATATATTGAATCCATTATGTGTTTTCTTATATCGCGCAAAAATAATCTGGATTACAGCATTTTATTTTAGATAACTGTGAAACGTCTAAAAAATTCAGAAAAATGTTTTTACCTTCAACCTATGGCTTATATAGGAAAGATATTTCAGGTGGAAAACAATCAACTAAAGTGCTGATAGGTAGGATATGCTATATCAAATATTATAATATTCCATATAAATAATGGTCACCTTTACGCTAGTTAATAATTGAATCCTACGTCTTCTCGCCCAGTTCCAGCATGCGATCGAGCCCACATTCTAGTATGTTAGTTTGCACAGTAATATACGTTAGCCAAATGTGCGACAGGAAACATTTCCATCATAGTACCCGAATGATATATATTCAACATAATAGAGTAACCACTACTACTAGGAGTGGCAATCAGCACTCTGCACGAACGCTCATTTTGCAGACTATTATTTGAGGTGTGGGTATCATGACAGCGTGGTTGTATGGTAAGAAATATCGATTGCTCCAGCTAGAAAATCAATAGACATTGAACCAGATTATTTTCTGGTTAATCGTTATTTATGCTAACCAAAGAAGACAAAATGATGTGGTTACATTTTAGAATTTTAGGTAAAACAAAGATGAACAAACATTTGTGGATGTATTAAATATTTGATTGTCGTCCTACCCAAATGGCATAGATACTTAGTTGAAAGAAAGCTCTGTCTTACGTCCCACAGGCGATTGAGAAATCTTAAAGTCCCACTCATATCAACTTCACCTCCTCACTCCAATATATTGCTTTTTTAAACCACACATGTTTCAGAAGTTTTACCGTCAATGCGTTGAATGATGTCGCCAGAGATAAACCTTCAGAGGTCACACATTGTGGCTTCAAGGGCGATACATAAAATTCGAAGGTAAAAATACAGGAGGCTGCTACTGTAAACTAACGGTTATCCCCTACCCGTGCAACTTCAATATAGCGGTTCTACAATTAATACACTGAAGCAGAACAAATGCTGAGAATGTGTATTGAACCAATAATTGGATTTGCCGATTTTTCAACTGCAGCCGATGAATGGCTAGCATACTCTACAATGAAGTTAACAGTCACGGTGTCCTCGCTATGTCATCGGAGAAAAAGTTTTCATATCACCAACTTGAAGCAAGTAACCTAGGAACATCAACAAATAATAACTAGGACGATGGCCTATTTGAAGACAAATTATATTTTTCTGTGTTAAATATAAAAATTCGATTACATGATCCGCTTGCTTGACTGTGTTGCGTGGTGTGAATTTCCAGCACACACTCTTTGGAATATGCTAGTAAGTGTTGAGTGGAGTTATTAATAATTCCTGTTATAAAAATTCCCGAAAAAATTACTTTAATATTTCATTAAATTTAATCCTTAATTTTTAATCAATTGTTTCATTCAGTCGATTACGCTTTCACACACGACGGTTTCAGACACATTGCTAATAAAATGATGAATATTTAGAGCACTTCTAGTGGGTATGACATGTTTACCTGCACAAACATTAATTCCATCTGTATCTCCGACAATGGACACTGTTAATTGAATACAAATCGCCAGCCTTAACAATGCATTAGTTTGTGCCATTGACACAATAACTGACATCACGCGAATATTAATGGCAGCCACACAAAGGCAATATTACCGCCATAAATAATTCACAATACACTCCCGGAACAACTCCAGCAAATACTTGATAAATAGAACACTTATATTTATCACGTAGACAATAATATGATAAATGGCGAACCAGTTTTCTATAAGGAAGCAGGACAAACCTGCAACCATACCGTAGACAAGTAGCAAAAATAAGGTGGATATGTTTCCCTTAAGATTTGGTGGGTGTAGTGATGTGTCCTTCAGCGTCGGAGTGAAACTGTTTTTCTCACGAATGAAATTCGACCACCAGTCCCAAATTCCCGAAAATACAATCCCTTGCATCCTCTTAGTTACTGTTGGGTGGACAGTTCCAGAAATGGAAAACCCAATTGATAGGTTGACATACCTCTCCTTGCCGACATTTATTGTGAAGTTTGGATGAGCTCTATACAACCGCATGGCATATTCCTTTGCCATGTATATCGGAATGAGCAATGCAGATCTGTTGCAATTCTCCAATTGCCTCCATGTTATGTTTGTGTACATGCCATAGACCTTACCACGTACATGCTCCAACTTTGATATTCCGTTGTCAGTACCATCAATTGTAAGCAAATCCGACGGATTGTCCCGCAACATTTTTTTCATCATTGGTAAACCCTGCGGATGTAGAGACGAATTTTTGTGTATGTGGCGCAGAGCAGAGGTGTCCATGTCAGATAGAATTAGGAGATTAAACCATAGATCTACTTCTGACAGAAGTAGAAAACATGTGAAAATTGTTCTGACATTCCTCCGAATTTTGGAAACGATTCGGTGTGGTGACATGTGAAGTTTGTCCGTACAATTCAATGCAGTCTCCACCGTAGCCCTTCTGCTCAGAAACACCGATAAAGAAGAAGGCTCTGTCGGAACAATAAAGCTGTCATGGACTAGTTCATCCAATTTGGTATATGGCAGCAAAAATCTGGGCAATACCATGTTATAAACGTTGCTGCTTTTGAATCCATTGCTTATGACTATTCCTGCAAGTAATGCTGCCGACAGAGCAGACCTCAAGGAAACAATGCGGCAAGCTGCGGGCGTAAAGGGATCACCTTGTTCTAACAGCAACTTGAAAACTGAGAATATGTTAATTCTCCGTGACAAGTTTGATGATCCCCGGTGTAGTATTTCGGCCGTTGTAAGTGTTATCAATATTACACCCACCCAAACATTACCGTTATAAACCTTAAATAGGTCGAAGATTCCAAAAAATTGATTTCGGTTCCCAGTGCCGCAACTAACGAATGCTAAGTTGTGTACCTGTTCCGTGTACGAGAGACGAAAAGAGTTGGATTTAAAGGTTTCAGCAGCATGAAGTATCAAATACAAGTCGGCTTTTTGCGAATATCGAAAGACATCTAAGAATGGCTTTCCTTGATTGCAGTAGATATTACCAAAATAATGAAATGTAATCGTGGCATTCGATATTATATCCAGTAGCATCGACGCAATACCGTCAAAGAAGACGGAGGAAGTAGTTGTCGGCGTATGTACTCTACTGTGTACTGGTGTATGCATATTCCGACCAAAATGAGTGGTTATATGTCTTCTGCTGGTACACCTTTGCATGCCACCCCGAAATTCGAAAATATGCTCAGCAACTGGTATTTCTAATCGTACGTTCCAAACGATCGATCTCTCCTTTTCACGAGATGGAGAGAAATGCTGAATGGCAGCTAATCCCACGGATTTGTATTTTAAAGTAATATCGTATGGGTGGTTTGTTTCCCGATGAGTCAACGCTCGGCTGACACTATAATCACCATCACTCTTGTTTCCTAATGTAACTACAAATATCCCATTGTAACCTGTCGGATCAAATATAGGGCTATAGTCAAACGGACGTTGTTTTATGTATGCCAAGTCCAGATATTGCTTCAAACTTTCATTGATTGGTGGTAAGTTGTGATGATTAACTAGAATGTACAGTTTTGATGAGATTGAAAAAAATGGTCGATTATTTCTATCTCCCATACTTCTATTGACGTCATAGTTAAAGCTCAATGGATATAATAATTTCCCCATCGACATGAAGGACGGATGAATTTGTAATGCCACATGAACCTCACAATTCCACGGTTTTGTATGCACTGCATAATCCAGAACGTTCAGGCTGACACAAAGATCAGTGCTTACAAAATGTGGCCGGAAATATTTTGTCCCGTAATACTTTGATAGTCTACAATTTAATTTACCATTGTCATAATAAGTGTTGTTTTGGCGAGCAAGGCGGTCCACGAATGGAACCCACACCGCAGCATGTCTCTTTTTTTGAGATTCTGGGAATTTGTCCTCAATGACTGCAAGATATGGTCTTCTGTGAACAGCAGTGGCGCCGGTAATACCGGTGTCAACATTGTGAAAGTTATCTACAACTATGTCACATTTTGCACTCTCAAACAAATTGAGCAGGAACGAAATGTCAAACGAATGATCCCTCACTGTGTCCGAATGTTTCAGATAATCTTTGGCTCGTACGACGGCTTCTCCTTCTGTTTTCAAGACCATTAAATTGGGCGGAAAGTCCTTTAATGATATAATGGAATAATTGCCGATGTTTACTGCCTTTAAGAGATACATTTGAGTAGCAATGACGATTAGTAAACCGCCTAAACAATAGGGTACTACGGTCATCTTTCCCTCTGAAAAATATTCCTATTTGCTTTAAAGGTACACCTGTATGGCCTATATGTTACCAAAAAATCAATTATCACGACCACCAAATTGAGACTGGTGTAAGAATACACAAATGAGTTAAATGACAATTCGACTGTTTCGACGATTTAATTTTTTTTCGATTATTTTTCTATTCAAATTGAATAAAATTCAAATGCTGCTGCAAGTTGTCAACTTATTAGATCATATTTCAGACTCAGGGACGAGAATGTTCATTTCAAGTAGCAGCACGTTCACATTTTTAACTCAGCAAAATGCACAGGTGTTGTCTTTGCCATTTAGTTGTCCAGCATTAAAGCACGTATGTCTGCCGCTTGTTGCTTAATTTAAATTAAGTCAATTTCCAGAAATATGTACAAATGGATGTAAGTATTATGAAGTTTCCTATTTATCTAGTTACGTCAGCTATATTAACGAGCAATAGGCAGCAAATCAATTGAGAAAACCTTGTTTCCGGTATCTATGAAAGTTCATTATGCTGATCAGTTTATCTCTCAGACTGAAGTTGGCATCAGAACAGATTCTGTTCCATATTCCCAATAATATTGCACTCGCAACATGTATTTATTTGTATAGGCGAGTTAATTCATATGTTTCAGCCGCAGTAGGGTCTTTAAAAGTTGATGATATGAGTCACCGTTGCTTGTTAGAAGCACACTACTTGTTACTCTAAGTAACAATCTGCCTATTTTGAGTCTGCTATGATAGCGAATGGATTTTGATAAATGTAGACGCCATATATGTTCCGGCCAATTTATTTGCCAATTACTTGAATATTAATCTAAGTTCCCGCAAGTTTCCCTATTTTGTACTACCTTGAATTTTTTTTAGTAATAGCAAATTTTAACGACGAGTGAGACTGTGTATTGAAATCCAAGCCATAATAAAAGCCTGTGCTAGAAACGTAGTAAACGTAGTGCTAGTTTATTTGCTCGAAAACCAAAATGTCTCGATAGTTACAAATACCAGTATGTTCCCCCGTATAGTCATGTAATCAGCACTCCGATGTCTCTGTTATATATTACAATCGAAATAATTAGATTCGCAATCCCTACACGCTTTGGCGCAGTAATTAGTGTTTTTTAATTACCACTGTCGAAACATATGGACTGGCATGTGTTAGGGAACAGCTTCCGTGATTAATATTCTGAACTATAATACGTAATATACGTAATGTAATTCGTTATGGACGTAATAATCTTTTACTTTGGATTAATTAACACGATCGCAATCTTGGATGTTATATCGCTTCAATTATAACATCTACCAACACAAGAGCGTAATGATAATGATATCATAGCAAGATGCTGTCTGCTGCCAGTGAAAAACAAAACGCGGATGTGACGATATACTGATTGAAACATTTGTTTGCTCGTGGAAGGAAAAACATTTCCAAGGAAAAAAGGTGATCAATATACCATTACACCAATATGAGTAATAATCCTGGTAACACGCCAGTGTCCAGTAAACTATTTAGTGTCAAACGAACTAGAATCGGTATCGAACGACGTTGTGGCACAATTAGTATGGCCGGTTTTGGTAATGGTAGAAGCTTATGTACCATGTGTGGTATTTTGAAAGTATTACGTCTCCAAACATCTGTATTACGACCTACATAATTACTATCATTCATTTAATTAGCATTTATATCACCGATGTGATATTTGTTAGAATGTGATGATGGAAGAGGAGTATAAAGTTGACAATAAATATTATTCTTGTAATCACATTTGACGATCCCATTAAATAGAGTAAACTTTTAGTACACAAAATAGTTCCTCTCAGTAATGGTTAATAATAAACATAATTTAAACAAAATGTTTTAATCAAACTTCGTTTCAATAATTAATACATCAATCATTTTCGAGACAAGTTCCGACCCTTTCGCATTCTTTCAATAAGAGAATATGCCAAATTTATTGAACTTGGATCGTGTCTGTGATGTCTAAATTTGTGATGTTTGTGAAGCATTTGATTTGCAGGGATTCCATTTGTTAATTTTAGCTTCTGTCAGATTTACGCAGTAGCTACATGGATATAGGAAAACAAACTTAACAGAGAATCGATAAAGTGAAAGTAATGAATTCATTGCAATTTGCTGGCGTAGCTATTCATTTCATGGGCTTTGTATTATGTTGCGTAACGTGCCAATATGTAACCTACAAGTACACTTCACATCGGTCAAGACAGTACTTTGACGACCCTTCTCCCATCAAGGTGCTGCTTGTATCATGCAAGTCGAATGATATTTATTTTGCAGTATGCACACTTACAATCTCACTTTCCATAAAATCATTCCTGGAAATTTTAATTAGCTTTCCCAAATCAATGCTCGCCAATTTTCGTTCTAACTGAAAAAAATCTACGAGGGAAATTCAAATTGGATTTTTTTCTAATATATCCGGTAGCCCAAAAATCAATGCTATCATCCAAGGATCACTGCTGTGAGTTAAGCGCTCAGTTGTTGCGCTGTAACAGCAAAACTTCAAAATTTCGACATATGAATGCGTCTGTTTGACCTTGAAGAAATAAATCGAACTTAAATGAAACACTCATAGAACATTCAGATTCTGCTGTCGAACGCAACAGCTCATATGCTAATCATGCCACGAAATTAATAGGCTTTGAATATTCCTAGCCAGACCGGGAATGTGGACATGAATACATCGTTTATTAATTCACTACGCATTAATATTTCATTGCAAATTAATACGCATTGTCGACTCAAATTTTCCGTAATTGGAGTGTGCCTGGTGGTAGCAATTTTCATCTGGGCCCATGGCGAAAATACTCATTCGCCTTCACCTGGGCCCTTCGCCCCACCCCATTGTTCTTTTAAATATATGTGATATGTAAATTACCATTATCACATTGTCTAACAATATATAATGAACCCTTTCGTTACCCTGCTGCCGTGTAAAACAAAATGATGTAACTCTGTACATTTAAATTAATAAAATTTGCTTACCTGGTACGAGCATATATACATTTTCATGTTAATCCCTCATCGGGCATAATAATATCAGCATCTGTAGTTGCACCGCGAAAGGCACTCCTACCAATAAGCATTTTCTAGATGCTCTGGAATCGAAAATTAGATTAATTTAGGGGCTCTCCGCACACTGGACGATACTCAAATAGGTAGTGTATCATCCCATTTGTGCGCACAATACTAGCAATTGGACTAGCATTATTTCAGAATTCATGGCTTGATGTACAACTACAATATCGATTTTTCCAACATAAAAATCAATAACCATTGAACTAGAATGCATTTCACAATATCAACTTTCGAACGACGTTGTGGCACAATTAGTATTGCCGGTTTTGGTAATGGTGGAAGCTTATATACCAGGAAGGGTATTGTGAAAGTAGTACGTAGCAGCGTATTGTTTCCATGAATATGTACGGCGACGTACATCCTGATTATCATTCTTGTTATTAGCTTTTATTTCTTAATATTTCATAACCGATATATTTATTAACTACCGGAGGCATGTAATGCTTGAAAGGTAGTTAATGCGATTAAGTTGTTTGTCTGTGTGTCTGTTAGTCTGTGCGTCTGTGTGTCAGTTAACACGATTAAGCCTCTCCACGTTGACCGATTCGGTTCAAATTTTGCATGGAGGTACCTTAGGGCAAAAGTAAGTTCGCTATTGATTTTGGGGTTTCTAGGGTCAGGGGTATGGGTATGGTGACCGCGCAAGGTCACCATGAATCCTTATCGGCAAAAATTTTGTATCGGCTTATCTGGTAGAGAATTTTAAGCTGATCATTTTTTGTGAAGACACCATGGGTCTATTCGACCAAATACTGGCGTAGTGGGGCCGGGAATGTGTGAGTTTAAGGGCAAAAATTTTTATTTCAAACATTGGGTGAAAAGGTAAAGATTAACATTTTGGAAGGTGAAATACGTGCCCCACTCCGGTTTTTATGCACCAAACTACCGGTAGTTATATAATTCGGGTTTACACCCGTCCTAGTTAGGATATGATGTAAAAAGAGTTCAAAGTTAACCAAAAATATTGTTTTTGTAATTACATTTTATGATCCCATCAAATGGTGTTTATATTTTCGTACAAAAAGTAGTTCCTCTCAGTAATTGTCAGTAATAAACATGATCAAATACATTTTTAATAAAACCTTCATTGCAAGAAAAAATCTAACAGTAATTTTCGAAACAAATTCCGACTTTTGGGAATTTTTTCAGGTAAGAGAGAATGCCGAGTTTACTGAACTTGGATCGTGTTTTTGATGTCTAACTGTTAAAATAGTTTGTTAAAAACACCTATACAATCATTACCGAATATTTAATGCAATATTGTATGCTGCAAATACACAGCGGCGTGAAGTATATTAACTGAAGGGACGCCACTTATCAATTTGACCTACTCAGATTTACATTGCGGCTACATACATATAGGAAATCAAAAGGAATAGAGAATCGATAAAGTGACACTAATAAATTGATTCAAATTTGCTTGTGCAGCTATCCAAAATACGGACATTGCGGTATGCACGGTTAACTGCCAACATGTACTACTATTATTATTATTATTACTATTATTATTATGTCACGTTTTATTTAGCCATTTTAAGTTGCTCAATATCAAAGTACATGTAATCAACATGAAAATTTAAATATCAACATAAACAGTACCAAATAAAATTATTTTGTAACTTTACAAACTGATTGAAAACTTTTCCCATCACGGTGCAATTTGCATGGCATATTATTCTGTTTGGACAGATAATGGCATATCTTTTTAATTTCCCTGCCTGCGATCTTACAGTTGCAATGGAAAAAAATCCACATTTGGAATTTACATATAATGGTAGAAAAATGATTGCTAGCATCGACAAATCCCTGCTGTTAAGCAAAATATCCGTATTGCCCCTTACCAGCGGAACCTATATACATGTTGTATGTTGACACATGAATGCATTTTTTAAATTTCGACAAATAAATCAAACAAAAATGAAATTAACGTAGCACATTCGCAAGCAGTAGCTCATAAGCTCATCATGTCACAAAAATTGTTTCGATATAATTATTTTTTGCGCAGTTTTACTGATAGTGCCTCAATTTGTTAAAATGTGAAATAATCTAAATGGTTTACTTTACCATCACATATTCATGAATGTCTTTTAGATACTTTATCACATACTTTAGTAACATGCATACAAAGGCTTTCATTGACCTTAGCTAGCGAATGAATATGGAGACGAAGAATGCGATTAACAATTTCGTATTGTCCAGAAATATAAAATGAACAGTATTCTACCGTGTAAACCGAAATGGTGCATTTGTACATAATAACATGAACACAATGTGCTGATCTAGTAAAAAATAAATCCGAATTTTCATATCCTTGAACAGTCATAATACCCTTATCTTCAAGTAATTGCATAACGAACGAAACTCGAATGAATTAGCTAGACGCTCCGATCGTCAAATCGATAAATTGAGTAGTTTCAGCACACCGCACGAAACGCAAATAGGTAGTGCATTATCCCATGTGTGGACACTATACTAGCATTACTACGGTGGTGGTAGCGTGACACATAATGAAAACATCGATTTTTCCAACAGGAAAATCAATAAACATTGAACTAGAATGCATTTCACAATATCAATTTGCTAATCAAAGCCAACATTGCAGTATTTTTTGGTAGAACAAAATGAAATACACATTTGTTAATATATTTGTTATTTTGATTTTAGTGTATATTCTATGCGACTGATTATTTCATTACCGATTCCCACATGTAATTCGAAGGGCACGTTTATTCAACTTGTGTGATCGTGTTTTTGAAGTCTGAAAGTTCAAATATTTTGCTGAATAATGCATATGTAACCATCCTTACATAATGTTTTAATGCATCACCATTTGCTTCATATATTGGGTGGCTCTCTGCTGATGACTCAGTCCAAATGCTGCAGCAAGAAGTATATGAACTGCATGCATTAGAAATTAATTTTTACTACTCGGATTTACACAGTAGCTACATGCATATAGAAGAGCAAAATGTACAGAGAATCGATAGAGAGATACTAATACATGCATTAAAAAATGTGGTGTGAAGGTATCCATTTCATGGACATTTCATGGACGTTTATAATTTCTCAGAATAATTAAAATTGCAATTATCCACTTCTTTTCGGACGACGCGGTTTTAAGTGTTAGAAAATATGCTAACAAAATATGTACAGATTGCACAGAAAAGGATTTATTTTAAAGGTTAAATTTGGTGTCTATACTTTGGTAACCGAACTTATATGCGAATGTATCGCAAAACTAATCAAGTGGAATAGCTTTCAGACTCTGCATGAATCTTATTTTTGCATAAGCTTATCGCATGTATGGATATTAAGACAGCTTAATTGTAGTACGTAGAAACATAGTACAAAATATTGATTTCTCCAACCATAAAATCAATATACAATGAACTAGATTATTGTATATTCAAGCGTCATTGGCTCCAATTAATAAGGACAACATGATTCGTGTTTAAGTTGCAATAATTTTTGGTAAACAAAGATAAGCACACATTTGTTTTGAAAAATTAAATATTGTGCTCCGAATCCTATTTAAAGCGTTAGCCCAAATTAATCGCAGTATATACGGCAACTTTGAATTACCTGTTCCAGCGATATAATATTGTTGACTCACGTAAGCAGTAGTACGTTAAAATTAACATTCATTTCTATATGATTCTTGCACTACCTACATGACATTGACTGTCGATTCCAATATGTGAGCATTACAATTTACTTTCATGTCCTTCCCAAATCGTGTAACTTCGTAACTAAACGAAGTCATAATCTGCCTAATCACAGACTGTTGACAAATCTTAAAGTCCCTTTTACTTTAAATTAACCTCCGCAATCCAAAGATTGGTTTTCCTGGTCATAAGTTTCTGAGAAGTTGTACCTTCAAACCGTTGCATGAGCTCGCCAGTGCTCAATGACGCCATCAGCATTACATGCTAAGCAATATTACCGGCCACATGTTTCAGAATCCACTCCCGGAACATCTCAAATAAACACTTGATAAAAAGAACACTTCTCCTTATCAAATAAACCATATTATGATAAATGGCGAACGAGTTCTCCATGAGGAAGCAAGAGAAACCCGCAGCCATACCGTAGAGCAGAAGAAAAAATATCGTGGATATATTTCCCTTTAGATTTGGTGGGTGTAATGACGTGTCCTTCAGCGTCGGAGTGAAGCTGGTTTTCTCACGAATAAAATTCGACCACCAGTCCCATATTCCCGAAAATACAATCCCTTGCATTCTTTTGACAACACTTGGGTCGACAGTTCCGGAAATGGAAAAGCCAATTGATAGGTTGTCATACCTTTCTTTGCCGACATTTATTGTGAAGTTTGGATGAGCTCGGTACAATCGCATGGCATGCTTTTTTGCCATGTACGTCGGAAGGAGGAGTGCGGACTTGTTTCAATTCTCCAAATGGTTCCATGATATGCTTGTGTAGACGCCTAAGAGCTTGTCTTGTAAATCCTTCTTGAATGATTCTATCTGCAGACTAATAGATAGCATAAGCAAATACCTCGTATTGTCCCGAAACGTTTTTATCATTGGTAAACCATGCGGGTGTAGAGAGGAATTTTTCAGTATGTTCAACAAAGCAGATACTTCCATGCCCGATGCTTTTAGCAGTGTGTACCAATCATCTACTTCTGAACGAATGATAAACATTTTTTCAGTTGTATTCGATTTGCATTTAATTTTGGAGACTATTTGGTACGGGCTTTTGTGGACGAAACTCTGCGTCCAATTGAATAAAGATTACAACGTAGTCACATGGTTCATATACACAAATAAGGAAGCTGGCATTGTCATAACAGTAAACCTATCACGCACTAGCTCATCATCCTTTGTATACGGCAGCAAAAATCTGGGCAATAGCATGTTATAAACGTTGCTGCTTTTAAAACCATTGCTTATAACAATTCCAGCCAGCAAAGTCGCCGAAAGCGTAAACCTAAAGGCTCCATAACTGCAAGAAGCCAACCGAAAGGGATCACCCTGTTCTAGCAATAACTTGAAAATTGAGAATATGTTACTTATCCGAGAGAAGCTTGGTGATACCCGATGATGCATTTCGGTAATTGTCATTGCTATTAGTATTATACCCACCCAAACGTTAAAGCTGTAAACCTTAAATAACGTGGATATTCCAAAAGACTGATTTTGGTTCTCAGTGCCACAACTAATGAATGCTAAGGGCTGTACCTTTTCCATATAGGCGAGACGGAATGTCCTGTATTTGAAGGTTTCAACTGCATGCGGTATCAAATACAAGTCCGAGTTTTGAGCAAATCGATGGTAATCAAAGAATGGCTTCCCTTGCCTGCAGTAGGTATTACCAAAATGATGAAATGTAATTGTGGCATTGGATATTATGTCCAGTAGCATCGACGCAATACCGTCGGAAAAGACGGAGGACGCAGTTGTGGCGGTATGTATTGGTAAATTGATTTTCCGACCAAAATGTGTGGTGATATGTCTATTGCTGCTGCATCTTTGCATGCCACTTCGAAATTTAAAAATGTGTTCAGCTATTGGCGTCTCTAGTAGCACGTTCCATAGTAATGACTTCTCCTTTTCGCTTGATGGAGAGAAATTCTGAATGGCCGATAATCTGATGGATTTGTATTTTAAAGAAATATCGAATGGGTGGTTTGTTTTTCTATTTGTGGACACTCGGCTGACACTATATTTTTCATCACTCTTGTTTCCTAGTGTTACTGCAAATATCCCATTATGACCTGTAGGGTCAAATATGGGGTTGTAGATAGACGGAACTTTATGTACGTAAGCCAACTCCAGATATTCATTCAAACTCCAATTGACTGCTGGTAAGCTGCGATGATTAACCAAAATGTATATTTTTGATGACGTTGGCAATATTGGTCGATTGGATCTCTCACCGATATCGCCACTCACGTCATATTTAAAACTCGGTGGGTGCAAAATCGCTCCCCACGTCCTGAATGACGGCGGAAGTTGTATTGCTACTTGAACCTCACAATTCCAAGGTTTTGTATTAAGTGCATAATCCAGAACGTTCAGACTGACGCAAATATCAGCGCTGTGAAACTCTTTTTGAAAATTCTATGTCCTGTAATACTTGGATAATCTGCAATTTAATTTACCTCTGTTATAATATGTGATGTTTTGGCGTGACCGGCTGTTCTCGACGGGAACCCATACCGCAGCATGTATATCTTGTGGTTTTTTTCTTAACTTGTCCTCAATGACCGCAAGATATGGTCTTCTGTGAACAGTAGTGGCGCCGGAAATATCGACGTCGACACTGTGAAAATTATCTACAACAACGTGACAGTTTGTATTTTTAAACAAATTGAGAAAACGAAATGTCAAACGAATGCTCCCTCACTGTGCGCGAATGATTCAAGTAATCTTTGGCTCGTAGCGTGGCATCCTGACTCTTTTCGAAACCATAAGATGTGGCGGAAAAACTTCTAGTGGTATGACGGAATAGTTGCCGATATTTCCTTCCTCTGAGAGATATATTTGCATAGCAAGGACGATTAGTAAACCGCACGAATGATATGATAGGGCGGTCATCTTTCAGTCTGAGTAATATTCCTATCTGTTATATACGTACACTTTCATGGGCTATATATGAACAAAAATCCAACTATTTGGACAACCGAACCGTACAGTCGTGGATTCTCACAAATATGTTATAACAATTCGATTATTTTAGGCCATTTCAAGTTTTGTCAATTATATTTCTGCTTTCTCATTTTAAGAGCACTCATAATAATGTATTGTTTCATAACGTAACGTTGAAAGGCCAAGAATGCACATTTCAGATAGCAGCACGTGTAACCTCTAACTCAGCAAAATGCACAGATGTTGCATTTGCCATACAGTTCTCCAGCATTAAAACACGTATTTTTGACGCTTATTGCTTAAGTGAAATCAATATATTTTCTTGACGATCAAAAAACTGATATAAGTAATATGTGCTTTGTTATTTATCCAGTTCATACAGCTATGTAACCAGACAATAATCAGTAGAAAATTGAAAAAATCAAGTTTGCCGTACGTATAAAAATTCCATGTGTCGATCAAAAAGATTTATCATATTGAAGTCGGCGTCAAGCGCACACTAGCAAAATTCAAATTAACACAACTAATAACGTCGCCCACAAGAGGTAGTTCACTGTTAGATGTTATCATAACAAATGACAACAAAATATGCCAAAACACGCAAGTTATCCAGCCTCATATTTCTGACCACATGGCTGTATTAACTGAAGTGATGGTAAAACAGCAAAAAACACAAAAAACAAAAATCAAATACAGAAATTATGACAAGTGTAATGTACAGGAGCTTTATGATGAGCTACAAAATTGTAATATACGTGTAAATAGTTCTGACCCAGTAACTGTGAATTATGACAAAATAAATGACTTGCTGTTGAAAATATACGACAATCACTGCCCAATACATGTCAAATTTATATGTAATTCGAGGAGCAGAGTGCAACTGGAAAATGATACCAAAAGAGCAATGTGTGTGAGAGACAAATTATACAAGCAAATCAATACTAACAAATGTTCCAAAATAAAAAGTGAATATATGGCGGCAAAGAAGCTTGTAAATAGGGACGCTAAAAACATGATAAGTAGAAAAATTGAAAAAATAGGATTCTGGCCGACTGTAAAAGCATTAACAAATCCATCGGCAATGACAGTGATACCATTCTCTACAGAGGACATAAATAAACACTTTGTGGATATTTCAAATAAACCAGTGAAAAAAATTCCGCTGGAAACTAGAAATGAAGTTGATGAAAGTTGGTTCCAAATATCAGAAGTTCCAAGTGTCAGAATATCAGGTAATCTATGCTTGGAAGAGAATGAAAAATAAAAACTGTTCTACTGAAAATGCAAATGGAATATCAAAGAGAATGGTCAACACCGTGATAAAACAGCTCTGTTTCTTGGACAGCTTAACCAACTTAATTAACTCATCGATATCGCAAAAAGTTGTTCCTCAAAAAATGAAATTAGCCAGAATAATTGCACTACCTAAGCAAACACCAGTTACAGCATTAACCCAGCTCAGGCCAATTTCGATATTACCAGTGATCTCGAAAATCATAGAAAAATGTGTTTACTTCCAATTAAGATCGTTTGTGCACAATAACAATATATTATATGACAGGCAATTTGGCTTCCGGCCCATGCACTCCACCGAACATGCAGAATTATACGTGTATAGTAAAGCAAAAGAAGCAGTCTTGAGAAAAAATCTTTTTGCAATTGTGACGCTGGATGTCAAAAAAGCTTTTGACACTGTAAATCGTTCAATCTTGTGTAAAAAGTTACAGTATTACAAAATTGATTCAACTTGGCTGGAGTCATATAACATCAATCGACTACAATATGTAGAAGGAAAAGCTAGGTCAAAAACTCTAAGCACATCTCGTGGATTGGCCCAAGGCTCCAGTGTGTCTGGGATCCAATTCTCAATTTTTATTAATGACATGGCGAAATTAACAGATGGAAAGATAGGGGCAGTATATTTTGCCGATGGTTCCCAGATAATGTGTGAGATTGACCGCAACAACATTGAAAACGATATGAAAAAGTTGGAGGAAACATGTAATAAGATCGTGCAGTGGTTTTACGGCAATGATCTAGAGATAAATGGGAATAAAACTGAACTGTTCATTCATTGCAATAAATATGACTTACACTTATGCCAAGACCTAGAGTTAATTATAGATGGGTTGCGAATTAAAAACTCATTGGCAATAAAAAGTCTTGGTCTAATTAATGATACGCATATGACGTGGAATGACCATATTAAAGTGTCAGTAAAAAAGTGTCACAAAACATTATGATCGTTACGGTCAATACGGAACTTAATTAGCCAAAATCAATTGAAAGTGCTAGTGGAGTCATTATGCTTGCCGAAACTATTGTACATGGTCGTTGTATGGTCACAAACGAGTAAAGCAGTCTTAAAAGAAGCCAAAAAAGTATTTAAATCATGTGTAAGACTTGTGTTAGGAAATCATTTCAATAGAAACGAGTTTAATCAACTAAATTGGCTTGACATCGACGAATCCAATAATTACTCAAGAATGTGCACGGCATACCAAATTAAAGGAAATATGTGTCCTACGGTATTTCGAAGTATTAATTAATGACAGTGCAATTACCCCTCATGAAACTAGAAGCTGAGTTCACATATCAGTAAACAAAGAAAATTGTGAGAGTTATCTATCATTCTTAGTGACATCAGCTTGGGCAAAAATACCTGAGAGATTAAAATGTACGGAAGAGTATAATTACAACAACTTTAAAACGACCTTAAAGAAATGGATAATAGAGAATAGGGAGATTGAATCAGTCGGTTGTGATCTAACTTGCATTGACCAAGTAATTGAGGACATAAGAAGACTTTATCAATGAGCCAATGAAACTAGTTGTGAATTGGTGTGTTTGTGAATTCAGTGAAAACGTGACAAAAGTCATAAATCTATCAGTGAGTTACCCTGGTCGGGGATACTGATGGATACATATAATAATAATAATAATAAATTTGCACTCAAAATATATAGAGTCATTAGCATAGGCGACGCACTAATATATGTGTTTCAGTTGCTGAGTTGTCTTTAGTAGTTGATGTCATGAGACACGGATGCTGTTAACAATGATCTACTTGTCATTCTAAGTAACAGCCTATTTACTTGGAGTCTTCTATGATAGCGAATGAATGTTGAGCAATGTAAACACTAAATGTGTTCTAGCCAATATGATTACCCATTACATGAATATTAGTTTTGCGTTCTCGCCAGTTTTCCTACCCCGCACCAACTGGATTGGTATTTAGAAATAGCAGATTTTAGCAGGGAGTTGAACTGTTATTGGAATCATACGAGTAAGAATAAAGGCCAATACTGATAATGTAGTAAGAAGTAGTGTTACTTACTCTTGCAAAACCAATCTGAGACTCGGGGCTGTTCATGCAGTGTTCCTTTCCACGTTTGTTTGCTTACGGAATTATAATGTTTCCATAGTTACAACATCACTTTATGCCAGTATGATCTAACGTGTAATAATGTTGTCAATATTCCAAAGCTACTGTTATGTATTTCTGTCGAAATAATTAGAATTGCTATACCACGACGTTGTGGAACGGTAATAAGTTTTATGGATCGCCAGCGTGGAAGAGTATGGACTGAAATGTGTTAAGTAAACAGCTTACGTGACTATTCCTCTGAACCCTAATACGTTATGTAAGTAATTATATTTTGCTTGGGATTAATTAACACGATCTCAACCTTAGATGTTATGTTGCTTCAATTATAACATCAACCAACACAGGAACGTAATGGCGATAAAAACATAACAAGAGATTGTCTGCTACCAGTGAAAAACAAAACACGGATGTGACGATATACTGATTGCGTCATTTGTTTGCTCGTGGAGCGAAAAACATTTCCAAGCCCAAAATATGATCAATATACCATTACATCAATATGGGTCATTATCTAGGTGATATGCCAGGGCCCAGTAAACAATCTAGTGTCAAAACAATTAGTATTGGTACCGAATGACGTTGGGGCACAATTAGCATAGCCGGTTTTGGCAATGGTGGTAGCTCATATGCCAGGAAGGGTGTTGGCAAAGTAGTACGAGGCAGTGTTCCTTTTCCATACATATGCATTAAGACATACATAACGATGATCATTCTTGTTATTAGATTCAATATCTCAATATTACATAACCTATATAATATTTATTAGGGCATGGTGTTTTGAAAAATTAGAAGTTAACCAAAATATTGTTTCTGTAGTCACATTTTATGATCCCTTTAAACGGAGAATATAATTTCGTACAAAAAGCAGTTCATCCCAGAAATTATTATAATTGAACTTGGATCGTATTCTTGAAGTCTAACTATTGAAATATTTTGTTGAAAAATGCACACATAATAACAGTGCTGAATGTTTTTAATGCAATACTCTTTGCGACAGTTACGATTGAGTATGATGCCTTTGATTTGTATGGATGCCATTTATTAATTTGATACACTCAGATTTACGCAGTAGCTAAATGCATCCAAGAAAACAAAATGAAAAGAGAATCGATAAAGTGATACTAGTGAGTTCGTTGCAATTTTCTGGTAAAGGGATCCATTTCATAAGTATTGTATTATACTGTGTAACCTTCCAACACGTAACCTACAAGTACATTTCACATCTACCAAGCCACTACTATGATTGCTAAATAAATGTTTTTTCTTATCTTTTCAAACAAACTGGAAGCTTCACGCATCAAGGTGCTACTTGCATCGTGAAATTGGCATGATGTATATTTTGCAATGTGTACACTTACTATCTTACTTTTTTTTAAAAACATCCCTCCTTGGAATCTTAATTAGGATTTCCTAATTCATGCTCGCCATTTCTCGTTTTTACTGAAAGAAATCTTCGAGGAAAATTCAAATTGGTTTTTTTCTAAAATATCCGCTGGCGCAAAATGCATTGCCTGAATCGAAGGATGACTGGTGTAAGGTAAACGTTCTGGTGTTAGGCTGTTACAGCATAACTTCAAAATTTCGACATTTAAATACATGTTTTTTGACTTGCAACAAATAAATCCAACTCAAATGAACACTCATAGCATATATTCAGAATTTCTTGTCCAACGCAAGAGCTCATAAGCTAATCATGCCACGAAATAAATAGGCTTTCATTATACCTAGCCACACCGGTAATGTGGACATACATAAATTGTTTAATAATTCACTACGCATTAATTTTTCATTACAAATTAATACGCATTGTCGACTCAAATTTTCCGTAATCGGGGTGGGACTGTGAGACAACAATTTTCATCTGGGCCCATGGCGAGAATACTAATTTGCCTTATAGCAATTGCCCGCCCATTGTTCTAAAGTTCTCCAAAATATATGTGATAAATATATGTATGTAAATTACCATTATCACATTGTCTAAAAATATATAACGAAAATTTTCCCTACTTGCTCCCATGTAAAACAAAATGTTGTATCTCTACACATTTAAATGAGTACAATTTGCTTACCTAGTACGAACAGATAAACACTATCATGTATGCCCCCCATTGTTCGTAATACAATTAGCATCAGTAGTTGCATAGGGAACGACACTCGTTCCAATGAGCATTTTCTAGATTGTCTGGAATCGTAAATTTGTTTAATTGAGTGCTTCTCACAGCACACTGCATGAAACTCAAATAGGTAGTGTATTTTAGCATGTGTGGACACAATACCAGCACTAGCATTATTTCGGTATTCATGGCATGATACATAATTAAAATATTGATTTTTCCAACACGACAATCAATAATCATTGAACTAGAATGCATTTTACAATATCAACTTTCTAACGAAGGTCAACATTGCAATAGACTTTGGTTAAACAAAATTTAATATACATTTGTTAATATATTTGTAATTTTGCTCCAAGTATATACTCTCAAAAAAAGAATATTACCACCCGCAGTAATTGAGAATCCACTCCCGCAACAATTCAAACGAACACTTGATGAATTGAACACTTCTCCTTATCAAACAGACCATATTATGATAAATGGCAAACCAGTTTTCCATTAGGAAGCAGGAGAAACCCGCAGCCATACCGTAGAGGAGAAGCAAAAATATTGTGGATATATTTCCCTTTAGATTTGGTGGGTGTAATGACGTGTCCTTCAGCGTCGGAGTGAAGCTAGTTTTCTCACGAATAAAATTCGACCACCAGTCCCATATTCCCGAAAATACAATCCCTTGCATCCTCTTGACAATACTTGGGTGGACAATTCCGGAAATGGAAAACCCTATTGACAGGTTGTCATACCTTTCTTTGCCGACATTTATTGTGAAGTTTGGATGAGCTCGGTACAATCGCATGGCATACTCCTTTGCCATGTATGTGGGAAGGAGCAATGCGGATTTGTTGCAATTCTCTAGATGATTCCATGTTATGTTTGTGTAGACGCCATATACCTTTTCACGAATATGATTGATGGCAGGTTTACTGCTCTGGCTTCCGGCTGGCACCCACAAATCCGACGGATCGTCGCGAAACATTTTTTTTATCATTGGCAAACCTTGTAGAGGTAGAGACGAATTTTTGCGTATGTGCCGCAGAGCAGAAGCCTCCATGTCAGATCGAGTTAGGAGTATGTGCCATTGAACTACTTCTGACTCAATGGTAAAACATATGTATTCTTCAAACGTATTTCTCGGAAATCTTGAAAATATTTGGTGTCGGGATCGGTGACGTAAACTATCCGTGCAATTCAATAGAGTATCCAAGGTGGTCCCTCTGTTCAGTGACAACCATACATCAGTTGGATTTGTCTGAATAATAAAGCGGTCATGCACTAGCTCATCAAACTTGGTGTATGGCAGCATAAATCGGGGCAATACCATGTTATAAACGTTGCTGCTTTTAAAACCATTGCTTATGACAATTCCAGCGAGCAACGCCGCAGAAACAGTAAACCGCAAGATTCCATTACGACAAGCTGCGCACAGGAAAGGGTTACCCTGTTCTAGCAACAGCTTTAAAATTGAGAATATGTTAGAGTATGTTGAGAAGTTTGGTGATACCCGGTGGTGCATTTCAGGTATGGTAATTGCCATTAGTTGTATACTCACACAGACGGTAGAGTGGTAGACCTTAAATAACTTGGAAATTCCAAAAGATTGATTTTGGTTTTCAGTACCGCAACTGACGAATGCTATGTTGTGTACCTGTTCCTTGTACGAGAGACGGAATGTCGTGGATTTGACGTTTTCAACAGCATGGAGATTCAAATACAAGTTTGACTTTGGTAAATATCGAATCCTATCTACGAATGGCTTCCCTTGTTTGCAGTAGATATTACCAAAATATTCAAATGTAATCGTGGCGTTCGATATTATGTCCAGAAGCATCGACGCAATACCGTCGGAAAAGACGGATGAAGCAGTGGTGGGTGTATGTATTGGTGAGTCGATTTTCCGACCAAAATCAGTGGTGATATGCCTTCTGCCGGTACATCTTAGCATGCCACCCCGAAATTCAAATATATGTGTACCATATGGTATCACTAATCGCACGTTCCAAGTTATTGACTTCTCCTTTTCACGAATCGGAGAGAAATGCTGAATAGCGGATAGTCTGACGGATTTGTATTTTAAAGTAATGTCGTATGGGGGATTTGTTTCCCGATATGTGTACACTCGGCTGACACTATATTTAACATCCTTATTGTTTCCTAGTGTAACTACAAATATCCCATTATGATATGTAGGATCAAATATAGGGTTGTATTCAGATGGGCGCCGTTGTGCATTGGACCAGTCCAAATATTCCTCCAGACTCTTATTGATTGGAGGTAAGCTGCGATGATTAACTAAAATGTATATTTTCGATGACGTTGACAATATTGGCCGATTCGACCTATCACCGAGTTTACTGTCCACGTCATATTTAAAAATCGGTGGGTACAGGATCTCTCCACTCGTCCTGAAGGACGGCGGAAGTTGTATTGCTACTTGAACCTCACAATTCCACGGTTGTGAATTCACTGCATAATTCAGAACGTTCAGACTGACACAAAGGCCAGCGCTGACAAACTTTCTCTGAAAATTGTTTGTTCCGTAATACTTTGATAGTCTACAATTTATTTTGTCCTTATTGTTATAGTATGTGGCGTTTTTTCGATTGCGGCTGTCATTGATAGGAACCCACAGCGCAGCATACCTGTCTTCTGGATATTCAGGGAATTTGTCCTCAATGACTGCAAGATATGGTCTTCTGTGAACAGCAGGGGCGCTCGGAAATCCGACGTCAACATTGTGAAAATTATCTACAAATATGTGACAGTTGGTTCTCTCAAACAAATTTAGAAGAAACGAAATATCAAAAGAATGGTCCCTTGCTGTGTCAGAAACTTTCAAGTAATCTCGGGATCGCAACTGGGACGCCCTGCCTGTTTTAGAGACCAGGGAATGGTGCGTAAAATCTTCTATTGGTATAATGGTATAACGGCTGTTTTTTTCTTCATTTGAGAGATGTACTTGTGTAGCAAGGACGATTAGGAAACCGCCTGAAAAACAGGATACTGCAGTCATCTCAAACAATCAATGGTGCGGACCACGATATCAAAACTAGTGTAGATTCTCACGCAAGTGTTTTAGTGATATTTTGATTACTTTGTATTTCAATTGCAGTAGGGTCCCTCTTCAAACTTATCAAAATGCACATGTGCTTTGTTTATCATAAAAATATTAAAATATCCCCCATTAAAGTACGTATGTTTTCAGCTTCTTGCCTTTTTGAAATTAAGTGATTGTCTTGAACAATGGAACAATTTATATAAATTATATGTCGAATTGCATATATCGGGATAAGTTAGCTATATCGCTTGCCCATTAGCCAGCATACATTTGAAAAAAGCTTCTTTTCCGTAAATTCGCGAATTCAAATTGTCCAACATTCGAGATTTTTCAGAGTAGTGTCGGTGTCAAAAATATTATACTTCGGATTCCCAATAAAACGCACTCACAATATGTAGTTATTAGCAAATGCGACGTAGTCATTGGTTTGATTCAGCCGCTGAATCGTTTTAATGGTTAACGTTCCGGGTCACTGATGCTTCCTTCAATGATTCTACTTGCCTCACTAAATGCCTCACTTGTCTAACTACGTTGGTCTGCTATGATGGCTAATCAATTTTTACAAATGTAGACGCCACCCATGTTCCAGCTAATGTGATTATCCAATACTTGAATATTAATTATAATTTTTCACCAGTTTTCCTACTTTGTACTAACTTTTTAGTAACAGCGGATTTCTTTGTTAACTACCGGAAGCATGTAATGCTTAAAAGGTAGTTAATGCGATTGATCTGTTTGTCCGTCTGTGTGTCTGTGTGTCTGTTAGTCTGTGTGTCTGTTTGTCTGTAAACACTATAACTTTCCTCCACGTTGACCGATTGGGTTCAAATTTTTCATGGAGGTACCTTGGGTAATTCGAAAGGTCGGTATTGATTTTGGGCTTCCTCGGGTCAAAGAGTCGGGTTTGGCAGGGGGTGAGGTCACCATGCATCCTTACGGGCAAAAAAATTATTTGCTTATGTGATAGAGAATTTTAAGCTGATCATTTTTTCTCATCACACCATATGTCAATTCGGGTAATTACCGGAGTTGTGGGGCCGGGAAGTGATGGTGGGGTACCGGTCGAAACGTTATTTCACAAATTGGGAGAAAAGCTCAGGATGAGTTTTTTGGAAGGTCAAAAGTATGCCACACTGCATAGGTTTGCAGGCACCAAACTTCCGGCATTTATGTAATAAGGGTTTACACCCGTCCTAGTTAGAATCATACAAGCCAGAATAAAAACCTGCACAAAAACGTAGCACCAGAGCGACGATGTTGCTCCTTGCGAAACAAATCCAATACTCGGCGATATTCATAACCATATTCATTACCATGTATGTTTGCTGGCGCAACTAAAATGTCACCATAATAACATATGCCAGTATTTTCCCAAGCTTAATCATGTAGTCAACACTCCAATACCTCTGTTATATATTTCTGTCGAAATAATTAGAATCGCTATCACACGATGCTGTGGCACGGAAATTAGTTTTTTTGGTCAGCAGCGTGGAAGCGTATGGACTGGAATGTGTTAAGTAAACAGCTTACGTGACTATTATTCTTAAGTATATACGTAATGTAAGTACTTATGCTTTGCTCTGTATTAATTAACGCGATCTCAAACTTAGATGTTATGTTGCTTCAACTATAACATCAGCCAACAAAACAACGTAATGGTGGTAAAACGCTGCTATCCGCAGCTAGTGAAAAATGCCCGGATGTGACTATATACTGATTGCGAAATTTGTTTGCTCGTGGAGCGAAAAACATGTCGAAGGGCAAAATGTGATCAATATATCATTATACCAATATATGGAATTATCTTGGTAATACGTCAGTGTCAAGTAAACAATTAACTGTTAAAACAATTAGAACTGATATATAACGACGTTGTGGCACAAATTGTATTGGACGGGTATTGTGAAAGTATTACGTAGCAGTATTACGTTGCCATACATCCCTATTACGAAGTAGGTGATGATTATTATTTTTGTTATTAGATTTTATGTCTCTATATTACATAACCGATACAACATTGATTATAATATTATGTAAAAGGAGCAAAAAGTTTTCACGAAATGTTCTTCATATAAACACAATTTATGATCCCATTAAATGGTGTGTAATTTTTCACACACCAAATAGTTTCTCTCATGTCAGTAATTGTCAGTAATAAACAGCATTTAAACAACATAAATTGTTTACCAAAGTTTTCTGCAACAAAATTTAACAGTCATTTTGGAAGCAAAGTCCGACCCTAGCACATTCCTTCAATTAGAGAAAAGGGCAAATTTATTGAACTTGGATGGTGTTTGTAATGCGTGTATGTTCCAATGTTTTGTTGAAAAGTGGATATATAGTCATCATTTCAGAATAATTTTAATGCGATACTCTACAAATGTACTCCAGCATGACGTATGGATATTAATTACAGGGATGTCTCTAATTAATTTGAGCTGCGCAGATTTACGTACTAGCTACATACATATATGAAATCAAACTGAAAATTGAATGGATGGATAGATTCTAATAAATTCATTATAATGTGTTGGTGAAGCCCTCTAATTCATGGACACTGTGTTATGCAGGGTTAACTGCCAATATGCAACCTACATATACTTTTGATGTAGACCAACCCACTACGTTGACTGCTGGATAAATTGCTTTCGTCACTTTACAAACTAATTGGACACATCTACCATCTTGGTGTAATATTCCGTTTGGACGGATTAAGGCATTTTGCACGACATGATCAGTGTTCACTTTCAGTGTATGAGAATTAGTGCTCTATATTCCAGCTATTCAATTCCTTCATTATGTTTGCGTGTCATTAGCCACACATGAAATTTCTTCCAGGCATTGTGGCATTGCGCACTGAAACATTAATAAATTATAAACGAATGTTGAAATCGTTATCATCTACTTGTTTGTTGATAGTATATGTTAAATGAGGATGCGATGTTGTAACAACATAATATGCACATAGTGTTTCCAAATGAATTATTGTAAAAGTTAATTTGGTGTCTAAACGTATGAACCTGTTATCGGTTAACAATTAAAATTCAACACTTTATACATGAAAGTAGGTTTACTATTAAGAGTAATTTACAAGGCAACAAATTTCCAACTGTGAACATTCCTCGTCTTACCTTCCGGAAAATCCATCTTGGGCCTTTTTCCTTAAAACCACTGCACGTCATCTTTCCGTTCCTATAAAATATCCAAATTGGAAATTCAAATCTGCTGGACCAAAAATAATTGTGCTGTTCTAATAATAATAAAAATAAAATAAGTTGCAACACAAAATTTGAATACAAGTGAAATAAATATAGTAGATTCGAAAGCAACAGATCACAAGCTAATCATGCCACGAAAAGAAGTTTTGATAGCATTATATTCTGTGCAATTTTGCAGATAGTGTCTCATTCTGAAAAATGTGAAATACATCTTGATGGAACTTAAAAACATTCATAATGGTTTTTAGATATTATATCAAATATTTTTGCATGATTAAATTGGCTTTCAATGTCTCTTACCAGATATTGCATGTGGAAAGAATAAATTGTTTAAAATTTCACTACGTACTACCCGTTCATTGCAAATTAATACGTATTGCCGAATCCAATTTCCGTAATCGGTAAGGGGCGGTGTGGTAACTACTTTCACCTGGGCCGACGGTTAGACGAATTATTGTACAGCAAAAGATTGTGAAGGATGGGGGGAAATCTGTACAGTGAAAAAATGTGAATGATCGGGGAAATGCATGCTGTACAGTGAAAAAATTTAAAGGATCGGGGAAATTTTATACAGTGAAAAATTGTGAAGGATCGGGGAAATTATGTACAGTAAAAAATTGTGAAGGCTCGGGGAAAATCTGTACAGTAAAAAAAAGATGACGTGTTCCAAGTTTGGAGATAATCCGTCCACCCAGTCCGGAGATGACATGCATCGGCCCCGAATTGCACGATATCGCGAATGCCAGGGCTCGTCGGTACTGTGCCCAATTCCGGCCTTTCGATCCGGCTGTCCGAGAATTGTGCGATTTTACCTGATTCGGGGCCGGAGCATATTTCCTGCATATTTTCCCCACTTGCTCTGCCAGTTGCCATTGCAAATGATATTTAATTCATTTGCTGGTTAATTTGCACGCTTGCCTATATTTAATCGTGTCATTTAAAAAATTAATTATTTACATGAGAGGTCTAATTATGCACTTGTATTACGTACATGGTTTTTTTAATTTCTAAAATTTTTCGTATTTAATGTAGTTCCTCAGAGCAATTATCAGTAATAATCATGATTTAAACGAAATAAATTACTAATCAAACATCATTGGAAGAAAAAACCTCACAGACATTTTTGAAACAAATACCAGCTTTTGCACATGTTCTCAAGTAGAGTGTAGGGCTAATGTATTGAACTTGGATCGGGTTTGTGCTGTTTAAATGTTAATATATTTTGTTCAAAATCACATATATAATCATCGTTACAGATTATTTTTAATACATTTACTCAATGCTATCAATATGCTGCATCATGAAGTATCTGAATTGCAGTAATGCCATGTGGTAATTTGAGCTACTCAGACTTACGCAGTAGCTACATGCATATTGGAAAACACAATGAACAGGGAATATGTAGAAAGATACTAGTAAATACATTACAATTTGCTGGTGAAGCCATCCAATCCATTATTTTATGTTTAATGTTTAATCGGTGCATTACATTGTCCAATATACGCAATCGTAAAAATTACAATACACGCATGTATATGATAGTAAAAAAGGATCAATGTTGCGGAACCACATAACCACGGATGAAGGCCTGGATCGATTCTCACAAAAACTCGATGACTAAAACAATTATTCGGTACATGTAGACAAGATTACGATAAAAAACGAGCGCGCCTTCTATAAGAAATCAGGCAAAACCTCCAGCCATACAGTAAAGAAGAAGCAAAAAAGGGTCGATATATTTCCTTTAAGATTTGGCGGATCTAATGATGTATCCTTTAGTGTTGGAGCGAAACTGCTTTTCTCACGTATAAAATTGGGCCACCAGTCCCATATTCCCGAAAATACAATCCCTTGCTTCCTCTTAATGACACATGGATGAACTGCTGCGGAAATGGAAAACCCAATTGATAGGTTGGCATAGATTTTCTCTGCCGACGTTTACTGTGAAGCTTGGATGAGCTCGGTACAATCACATGGCATACTTCTTTGCCATGCATGTAGGCAATACAAATTCGGATTTGCTCTACTTCACCAAATTCTCCCACGTAATGTTTATGTATACGCCAAACAGTTTGTCACGTATGTATGTTTGCAATCACGTCATAGTAACTACGAGCTAGTGTAAACAACTCCCGTGTATTGTCCCGAACCATTTTGGTATAATTGGTAAACCATGGGAATTGAGAGACGATTTTTTCAGTATGTGTCGCAAAGCAGAAGTTTCCATGTCAGATTCATCTAGGAGTGAGAACCATTCCGCTACTTCTGATGTAAGTTCAAAGTCGGGGAACCACCTCATGAACCTCACAATTCCACGGTCTCGTGTTAACTGCATAATCCAGAACTTCCAGACTGACACAGAGATCAGTGCCAATAAACCTTTTCCGGAAATAATGTCGGTAGAAATCTTTCCGTATACTTCCGTATTACGACGTTCATCATGATAATCATTCTTGTTGTTAGAATCGATGTCTTAATATTACGTTACCGATATAATACTTGTTATGATTTGATGAAAAAGGAGTACATGAATTACAAGAAATATTCTTCTTGTTTACACAATTTATGATCCCAGGAAACGGTGTGTCATTTTTCGTTCAGGTTGTCTCAGTATTGTCAATAGTAAATGTTTTAAGAAAACAATTCTTAATCAAACATCGTTACAAGAAAAAAATTAGCAGTAATTTTCGAAACAGATTCATACTTTTGCAGATTTCATCAAGTAGAGAGAAAGGCTAATTTGATGAACTTGGATCCTGTTTGTAATATTCATGTGTTCAAATAGTGTTCAAAAACACATATATAATCATTATTACAAAATGTTTTAATACATTACTCCATGAATTCAGTATGCTGCAGTTTCCTACTGAACGACACTCCCAAGCATTTCCTATATGGTCTGCTATCGCAAATTACCTATTTTAATTGAGTGGCTCTTGACACAATGCACGAAACTTAAATAAGAAGTGTCTTGTCCCATGTGTGGACTCTATACTAGAAATATTGCGATATTGGTTGCGTGATACATAATGAAAATATTGATTTTATCCAACCAGAAAATCAGTAAACATTGAACTAGAATATATTTCACAAAATCAGTATACTAATCAAAGTCTACATTGCAGTATTTTTTAGTAGAACAAAATGAAATACACATTTGTTAATATATTTGTTGTTTTGCCCAACCATATATTCCATGCGTCTTATTATTTCATTGACACTGTAATACTAGCTTTTACACACTCCTCAGATTATTTGGTGCATATTTTAACGTACACAAATAAGCCGTCATTCCACCTAGCCGGATAACGAATGTGTGAAAAAATAAATAAATTAATAATTTACTACGCACTTGAAATTCATGCAATTTAATATTACGGAATTCCAACTTTCCCCAATGCTGCGTGGCAGTGTGCTAGCACACGGCTGAAAGAATCACTTCCGTTCTGTATGTCTATAAAATAATTACATTCCTAACATGCTGATATATAGATTATTCATGTTTTCAGATACAACGCAATAGTTCGAATAGCGCACCATTAACTGAAACTCATGAGTGTTCAGGTCCCACAGTACGACTAACTAGTTCCGCAACATCTCCCTGGAAGACTCGATGAATGTCACGCCTCTCATATATATGTATACAAGGCTGTCAAATATAACACATACATCTTCGATAAGAAAGCACACAAACCCTACAGCCAATCCATAACGAAAAATCAAAAATAGAGTTGAGACATTTCCGTTCATAGTTTGTGGCCTTAACGATGTGTCCTTGTCAGTGGTATTTGCTTTTCAAGTGGATTTGTATTGGCAGTAAGTCAAAAACCTGTATTACCGAAGAGAAAATGGTTTAGTTCCAAATCGAATGGATTTTGTTTGCCTTTAGTTGCATTACATGTATATCCTCTTTGATAAGGAATGTTAGTGACGTCGCCAGGTGCATTTTCTTATCACATTTGATAAAATTGAGATAAAAGCACTACATAAACGTTTCTACCAGTAGCTCGATAAACACTAGCATTATTCGTTTATCGGCCTCTCAAGTTTTGCTACAATTGGAAATAGCAATACTAATAACAGTGAATACCTATCTGTAATTGATCTCGTCAGTAGGCAAAATAAAACTTTTTATGCAGTTCCAGAAATGCACTCGTAATTGGTATCACCTATCTATGTTTACTCCGAATAAATACATACATCACCTATCTAGTGTGTGGTGGAACAATTGAGATGCTTCCGCCAGTCAATGATTTTTGTGCTGATATGTATGCAATGTGAACACATACGTTTAGAAACTATACACAGGTTTCCAATGAGGGGATACATTTTCAGCCTTAATCCATGTATCATAAACAAAAACTCTTGTGAAGCAATGTCGGTTTTAATACACAGGTAAGTATGCTTACTTGCCTAACTATAATAATATTACATGTAATATGTACGTCACTTTTGCTCAACTTAATAATTCATTAATTCGGCTTGTCCAGTTCCACTAATAGATGCGCATTGGTATATAATCCGGCAATGGGGCAACTCGGGAGAGTTCTTATATTGTACGCGATTGGCACATAGTCGCAATTCTATACTACAGAAGGCGTGAAGATGAGATTACAGCACAATGGGTGGGGCCCCATATGAACGTCATGTGGAATCATCTGGAGTCCTGCAATAAATCTGCACTGATATTGCCAGCCCACATTGTACACGAGTACGCTACCAGACCGTATCAAGGACACACAGATTACATAGTAAATGTCGGCAAGGAAATCTACGCAAATGTTTCCGTTGGGTTCTACATTACCGGATCCGTACATCCTAATATTATTGTGAGAATGCAAGGGCTCATTTGTTCTGGAATATGGAACTAGTGGGTGGATTTCATTCGCGACAGAATGAGCTTTACTCCAGAGCTAAGGCACACATCGCTAAAGCGGCCAGATATGCACGGAAATGTGGCAATTATATTCTTGATATTGCCTTACGGAATGCTACTGGCTCTCATTGTCTTTCTAGTGGAGAACTCCAACCATGTTTTTGGAAATATCGCTAGAAGATGTAGGCAGTGTTTAGACTTTATTCTAGACATGTGCCAAATGTAGCGTAATTCAGTAACAATTTTTTTAGGTTAGGTATGCAGCTCCATTCATAATATTGTTTTATTTCAATATGTCAAAAAGTTTTACATGAACATATAAACCACCATTGTCCCTGGGTGAACATTTTATAATTGAAATCGGAAATAAATTACGCAGCCATTCACAACGTTCTACAAGTAGGTAATAAATTAATTCGTTCTGTTTAATCTTATTTGCTGTTTGGAAACTCTATAGTTAGAAGCCTCCTTTGCTTTCGATCGTTTGCCTGCGCATTACTTGTCGCTGTTATTGGAAACAAGTGAAAAACTGCCTAATCTAATTGTCGACAAATGAAAACATAAACCAATTCTAGTATACTACCGTACAATAAAATATATAGTTGAACACAAAACCACGAGTATAATCTGCTGATCTAACAACAACAGTTCCAAATTTGACTGCCTATTATTTGTCGATCGTAATGCAAATATTATCCTGTTGTTGCTTACCGGACGAAATTCAAATACATATCCTTTATTCTCTGCTATCACGAAAATAATTAAATGGATTGGCTTTCAGCACTCTGCACGAACCTTTATTTTGCAAAGGCTTGCTGCAGGTGTGGACATTACAGCTTGATTGTAATACAGTGGTAGCATTATACAAAATATTGATTTTTCCAAGTCGAAAATCAATAAGCATTGAACTATATTATTTTTTATTTAATTGATATTTGTGCCTTTCAACGAAGTCAAAATGTTTTTTGTTTTTACATTGCAATAATGCTGTAGTACTTTCAGTATTTGCAGTAGTAAGACAATGTGAAACACACATTTGCGGATCTATTAAATATTGCTCTCCGAGCATGTTTTTTTTTGTTTTCTTAACATAAATGCCGCATCAATGGCACCTTTGAATTACTTGTTGCAACGACACATTCTTGTTTGCTCATATAAGCACGAATGCAATGAAATGAACCCGAAATTCTTCATATTTCTTGGAGGCGCAACATGATGTTGACTATCTATTTGCAATGTTGGCAGAATGGCTTATCATCGCGTCCCACGAAAACAGTATAACGAGGTAGCGGAACGAAATCGTTCTCGGCGAACCTACATACTTTTTTTCAAAACTTAAATTCAATCTTGTTTCAAGTTCATCTCAGCAATCCAAATTTGCTTTTCTGGTCAAACATGTTTCATTACTTCTACCTCGAATGTCTTGCCTTAGATCACCAGTGGTAAATATCAAAAGCCACAGTATAGATCATACACTGTGTCGTAAACATACAAACATAAAATTCGAGTGTGAAAATGCCAAGGCAGTTTCAGAGTACAACACGCATCGGATCATCAATTCCATATCCAATCTACACCAATACAGCGGTTGTGCAATTAAGACGACAGTTCAATTAATGCATACATATACCGACAACGTATTCTACCCAAGATTCGTTTCACGGAATTTCAGTCTATTTATACGTTGAAATAGGCACGGTTTGAAGTAATAGAAGGGACTAGGTTCCGCAGCCATCCGGCCGACAACATTGCTCTTGAACAAACATAGCAATACTTGTAGACCTTTCAACAAAAGATGATCATATTCAGTGAGCGCGTGGTGTGATACAACGATGAAGGTACTCCAATTTCGACGACAAGACAAGAATCTTTTAAAATTAAAAAAGGATTAAGTTATAAAATTAAATACGATTTCTTTAGTCAGTACCGACAACTGCTCCTAGTATATCAACCTCGATATTGACAGCAGATGCGTGCTGGTTACTCTACAATACATTAATGCTGAACAATTGGAATGGCGCTACATAAATATCTACGGTATGCGTTTAAGAATATTGAGGACACAATGGGATGATGCAGTGGCCTTTCCTTAATGCAATCACCTGCTTCATACTGCTGCACCAATTACATACTGCACGTCGCAACAATTATACACTGTTTAATTGTTGGATCTATTGCACTGCCGGAAATTTTAATTCCAGCTATGTTCGCAGTATTGTTGTAAGTAATAGCTTTTAAGCTAAAATTGTACTTATTATTTTAAAAAAGAATTTTAATTTAAAGGGAGGCGTCAACGAAGAGAAATGAAATGATCGTCATCACGAAAATGCTAATGACAGCCACTATATCGTGCCAAAATAATTGGTATGTGCATATTTCTTCAAATCGATCCATCACAGCAGCGCCATCGAACACTTCCACAGTACTAATATTATTTTGTACTAATAAGTACCTGCAAGGTAATGTGTAATAGTATATAAGACAAATAGTGTTACAATTATGTACATTCTTTGTTTTAGGCGGTTTAATATATATAATTTACACTTTCTCACATAAGACATCATTTATGACAGGCATAACGAAACATGAAGCCCAACTGAGGAATATGAGGGTCCCAAATATAACGTATCCAGTTCCGTAATAACTCCCAAAAGTATTCCATGAAATCTATGCATTTCTTGTATATGTATACTATCGTATTGTATATTTCAGATGCGTCTTCAATAAGAAAGCATACAAAACTTAAAGCCAATCCATACAGAAGAAGGAAAAAAATAGTCGATACATTTCCTCTCATATTTGGTGGATGTAAAGATGTGTCCCTCAGGTTTGGAGTAAAACTGGTTTTCTCACGAATGAATTTCGACCACCAGTCCCATATTCCCGAAACCACCATCCCTTGAATCCTCTTAATAACGCTTGGGTTGACAGTTCCGGATATTGAAAACCCAATTGAAAGGTTGGCATACGTTTCCATACCGACGTTAACTGTGTAGTTTGGATATGCTCGATACAATCTCATGGCATACTCTTTTGCCAAATATGTGGGAAGAAGCAATGCGGATTTGTTGCAATTCTCTAAATGGTTCCAGGTAAGATTCGAGTAGACTCCATACAGCCTAGCGCGTAATTGTTTTCTTATTGGAATTTCGTTGAAATTACGAGCTAATGTTAGCCACTCACGCGGATTGTCCCGAAACATTTTTTTAATAATTGGCAGACCATGCGGATGTAAGGATGAGTTTTCCGTTATGTGCCGGAGAGCAGACGTATTAATAAATGATCTACTTAGGAGCTTGAACCATTCCGTTACTTCAGATTCGACTGCAAAATATTTATAAGTTGATGGAATGTAGTCACTACTGGACCAGTCTGGAGCAACAATTTTATGCTGAGACTCATGGTATACACCAGCAGTCCAGTTCACAAACCCCTCCAATGGATCGGATGGCACCTTTAATTCCACAGTCATAAAAATATTCGTTGGTCGTGAGAGAATTATAAATCGGTCCTGCACCAGCTCAGCAAATTTGGTATATGGAATCAAGAATCTTGGTAATACCATGTTATTAACGTTGTTGCTTTTGAAACCATTGCTTAAGACAATTTCTGTCAGTAGAGCCGCAGAAATTATGAACCTAAAAGTTATATTGCGGCAAACTGAAGACCGGAAAGGATCACCCTGTTCAATCAACATCTTGAATACTGAGAACAGGTAAATTTGCCGAGAGCCATTTGCAGAACCCCAATGATATATTTCAGTCATTGCCAGTGATATTAGTAATATTCCCACCCATACATCAACGTTATCTATATTATTAATACACAAATTGGAATTCGTTTGTCCAGCTAAAAACTTTGTTATTTCTCAACGCACACAGGTGATCAATATGTCATTCGACTCCAAATTGAATGGCGGAGTGCATTGAGGGGTTGACATTGTGAAATACGCAACAGCTAAATAAATAATTGAGGTCAAAGGTTAACACCTTAAATGTTTGCTTTTTATGCGTCAAAGTTATAAATTTAAAGATGATTTCTTTACTATTATTACGCCAGCAAATATCGGAGATGTCAAACTTTGAAATGTGTTTGATATTTGAGGTCAAAGGTCAAGTTTGAAGATTGAGTGAAAATGAAAGAATACGATGGTTTGCATTCCTCCATTGTTGCACCATGATAACTAAACGCAGTTTAGAAGTTGAATTAATGCATCTGACATGGTAATTGGGGTAAAGGTCACATTTCACCTATTACTACAAACGGACACAACCATTTAACAAACGTTTCGTTTCAATGTAACTGTAAAAAGTGTATGCTGCGTTGACTGACACTAATTTATTGAAATGATTTCCATATCGGTATTTTGAAGAAAAAGTATTATAATTGTTGAGTTTCAGCGTCCTTATTAAGGACGGGATTTTCTAGTATACTCTAAATAACTCGGATAGTACAAACGAATGATTTGGCATCTCACTTCCACAGCTTACGAAGACCAAGTTGTGTATCTGCTCCATGTGTGAGAGACGGAATGCGGTGGATTTAATAGTTTCCAATGCATGGACTCTCAAATACAGATCCGAGTTATAACTGTACCTTATACGATCTTCAAGTGACTTTCCATTATGGCAGTACTTATCACCAAATGCCTCAAATGTAATTGTGGCATTTGATATAATGTCGAGTAGCATTGATGCGATGCCGTCGGAGAAAACTCTGGAAACACTCGATGTTGTCAGTTTTGCTGAGTCCGTTTTCCGAGCAGAATGTGTGGCGCTATTCCGACTGCTGTTACATGTTTGCATCCCAATCCTAAATTCAAACATATGTTCAGCAATTGCGGCATCAAGTAGCACGTTCCAAACCATTGACTTCTCCTTTTCACGAAACGGAGTGAAATGAAGAATGGCAGACAACTCAACGGATTTGTATTCTAATGTTATTTCGTATGGGTGATATGACTTCCGATATGTGTATATTTGGTTTATTTTAGCTATGCCATCATTCTTGTTTCTTAATGTTACTAGAAATATCCCATTATATCCCGTGGAGTCAAATATAGGGCTATATATGTCTGGAAATTGATTTACCGTAGCCATGTCGAGATATTTCTTCAATCGATCAATGATGGGGGTAAGCTTTGATGGTTTACTGCAATGTACAGTTTTGATGTCGCTGATAAAATTGGTCGATTGGATCTCACAGTCCAATTTTATCATCAACGTCATATTTAAAACTCAATGGATATTTTATCCTTCCCCTTGTTATGAACAGTGGAGGGATTTGTATTGCAATTCGGACCTCACAATTCCACGGTTTTGTTTTCACTGCGTAATCCAGAACGTTCAGACTGACACAAATATCTGCGCTGATAAAGTATCTCCGAAAATGTTTGGAGCCGTAATATTTGGATTGTCTACACTTGAGTTTGTATTCGTAATGCCAAGTCATATTTCCATAAGTTATACTATACCAGAAAGGAACCCACACAGCAGTGTAGCTGTGTGATGGTATTTTTGTGCCTTTATCCTGAAGGATTGCAAGATGTGGTCTTCTGTAAACCGCAGGGGCGATGGGTAAACCAATATCACTGTTGTGAAAATTATCCACAACTATGTGACATTTAGTACTCTTAAACAAATTTAGAAGAAACGAAATATCAAATTTGTGCTCCCTAACTCTGCCAGTCTTATCTAGTGAGGCTCTGGCTCGTGCGAAGGCTTCCCTGTCAATTTCCAAGTAAAATAGATGCGACTCGAAAACTTCTAATGGAATTACGGAGTAGCCCTTGACGTCTCCTTCCTTTGACAGATATATTTGTATTGACATGACGATTAGGCAGCCCCCTATAAAAGTAGGCGTTACAGGCATTTTTGCTTTTGATTCGTCTCTGCTTTTCTAGTGCTAATTTAGTCGCCTAAATGTTGGCACCAAAATTAAATTATTGGCACCACCCAATGTAAGCTGGTGTGAATCCGCCTCGTGTTGTGATACTGGATTGCTTAAAAAAACTCCACCTTTTTGTTTTGTCAGTTAAGTTTCTATTTATATTCCTGGCAGCAAATGACACTGGTGCAAATTGTCAACGTACGAGAATGTGTTTAGGTAGAATGGTCAGTACGGTGTATTGAGTTCTACGATCACTCCTCAAGCCAAACAAAGGATCCCTCGATTTGTTGTCGTATAGTTGTGCATCACGAATATATGGATGTTTTGTGCTTCTTTCTGTGGAACTGAAATTGAATAATTTTCTTGAATGGTGATAATATTACTGTAAACGTATATGTCCATCTTCATTTATCCAGTTGAAGCAACTAAACCCAACACTTGCTTAACCAACATAGAGGTTCATTTTCCATCAACAGTTATTTGAATTTTTTGTGTTGAAGTCGACGGAAGAGTATACTTGCAAATGTCAGATTGCAAATAAAATGCTTTCGCAATATGTAGTCGTCTGCAAACGTGACGTAAATAATAAGGTGAGCCCCTGATGAGCTTTAAATATTCGGTACGAGATAAGTCACCGATGTTCATTAAAAAGATGATAGATCATTACCAAATTCTATCAGTCAGCTGTTGCAATGTTCTACTTATTGTGAGTCTCGTACGACAGCGAAAAATGACAGTACAAAATATGTTCTAGCCAATGCTGTTATTCGTGGCTTTTATATAAATTCTGTATGGTCGCCAGTTTTCATATTTTGAAGTCTGTGGAAAAGGCTGCAATCTGTATTTTAACGGAGTGAAATCTTTCCAGGGATTTTGCAAGCAAGCATACAAGCCAATACAAACAACGTAATAGTGTCGGAATGGTGTTGCGTGACTCTTGCGAAAGAACTCGGTTACATGTGTCCAATATTAGCATTAGTCATTACGACATTCGCTTGCTCGTTGTGCCAAAAATATTTCCATGGCCAAAATGTGCCAAATATGCCAACACGTGCTCATGTATAACAATGTGGGCTACAAAGCAATATCTGTAGTATATATTTCTGTCTGAATAATCAATATTTTCATATCACGGGGTTATGACACAGTAATAATTATTGCTGCTGCCCGGTAACGTGGAACCGTATGGCATGGAATGTGATAAGAAAGCCGCTTACGTTACTATCATTTCAATCCACAACATAAAGTACGAAATGCCGATTTTGTTTGAATGCAGATTAATATTGAAATTAAGATTAATGCCGCGATCCCAATACTATATATCATATTGCTTTTATCTTAATATCAACAAATCGAAAGAACATAGTGGCGATAACATGATGTTGTCAGCAGCTAATGATATCCGAATTATGCAGATGTATGATGAAATGAATTTAATCAACTATTGTTGGTGTACAAAATAATAAAGCGACAGTTTATTTGATAGTTAGGCCAATTCCAATTAACCAGAAAGTTACAAGTTAAAATAATATTAATACAAAATAGTTCACCTCTGTCATGGGAAAGGAATGAGAATAAAGTAGACAAACTGGCACAGACCGCACCCCAAGTTTCACACAGAATGCACGCATTCGCAATCAGACCTTCGAACGCCTACAACATAAAATCGGGTGTAAATTGATATATATTGCTTTTTATCATACTTCCCCTGAATATATAGGACAATACAATAATTATACCATAACAAATTCAGAATTAATATTTTATTTAAAATAAAATCCCTTCCTGTTTGCGAATATACAATTTCTTCCAAAGTTTTCAATCTGGTTCCTGTTTTCCTCCAGCTTCCCCTTGAGCAAAGCGTCGGTAAGCCCGTGTGCCAACGGATCTTACGCTACCGTCTACTCCATTAGCAGTTCTTCCAGAAAAGCCCTCAGCAACATTACTTCCCGAACTCCGTTAGCCAACGCAATGTGGATAACGCAACACAAGGTTGCATTTGACTAGTCGTGTATCCAGTAAGCTTAACATCCGGAGCGGCGCAGTATTTCATCCCCAAACAAGCCGTTCCCTTCAGCTTCCGCAGAACTCCTTTAACAGCTTTCCAATACGTCTCATCGCCCATCTTAGGCTGATGCATTACACGACATGTCCTCATCCTAATCGTTTCTGGATTTTTGGAAGCACCATGTTCCATTGGCTTCCGCTTAAGACATCGGGACGCGTTCCCATCTTCTTCATCTTCTTATATGATTTTCCTAAGAATGTTATTATTTGAGATACGGTCCTGGCTGGTGGAATTGGTATTAAATATATACAGTGCTGGTAGTAAAATTTGGACAGGAAAACTCCTGGGTGGCTAAAACATAACGCAGCATAAAACGCAATGGGAAGGTGTGTTTGGTGCCCCCTCTCGACGCCGCCGCGGCGAAGAACCTGTTCTATGCGGCTCGCATAACCTGTGGAAGATTCTGCATGTATGGCTATTCATGCAATACTCAATTCCACGTCGGTTTGCTCGAGGAACCAACATAACTACATAGTAACAATATGGTTATATGCTAGTATGTCGCCCCGTGTATATATGTAGTCAGAAATCCAAAACCTCTGTTACATATTTCTTCCGAAATAATTTGAAACGCTATCTCACGATGTTGTGGCACAATAATTAGTGTTTTTTTATCGCCACCGTGGAAGCGTATGTATGGATTGTGTTAAGGAATCGTCTTGCATGGCATTTGTTCTGAACTATAATACGTCAGGTACGCAATAGTGTATTGTTTGCGATTAATTAACGCGATCTCAATATCGGATGTTGTATTGCTTCAACTACAGCATCAGACAATCAACTACAACTCATAAGCTAATCAAGGCACAAAAAGTGTCTCGATAGAAGTTTATTCTACAATTGCCACATTCTGATGAAATGGGAAACGTATGAAGATGGTATTGTACGTACACATGTTCATGAAAGTGTGCATTAGATAATAAATCACGCATTTTATCATTCATTAATATTCCTATATTGTCGCTAGCCAGAAAAAGAATGTCGAAAAGAATAAGTTGTTTGATAATTCACTGCAAAGTTCTAGTTAATTACAAATTAATACGAATTGTCGTATCAAATTTCCGTAATCGGCGTGGCGCGGTGATGCAATTACATTCACCTGTGCCCACGGTGAGAAGAACTATTCCCGTTATCTCGTGTCCCAAGTTCTTGTTTTGCAGCTTTTTATAATATATCTGATGTAATGTAATGTAAAATCACATTGCCTAAAATATAAACTGAGCACCTTCCTAACCTACCGCCGTGCAACATAAAATGGTATATTTCCACAAACCAAAATGCATATAATTTGCTGAACTACAAAGAATAAATCAACATTTTCATGCATATCACTCATTTCCTGTCATATTATTATCATCTGGTATGTGCGAACCGAACAAATCTCATATACCTATCTTAGCTGCTCTGGTATCGTTAAGTAGTTAAACTGAGTAGCGCTCATCACACTGCGCAAAACGGACCTAGGTAGTGTGTTATCCCATGTGTGTACATTATACTAGCAATATTTCGGTTTTGATGGCGTGACACATAATTAAAATATCGATTGTTTTAAAAGGAAAATCAATAAACATTGAACTAGATTGTATCTCACAATATCGATGTGCTAATCAAGCTAACAAAATGACTTAATATGCGGTATTTTTTGTTACCACAAAGTTATGCGAACGAATATTTCGTTGCCACTGCTGCATTACAACTTTTGCAATTCTACATTTATCGAATATTGTTGCAGGAATGTTTCTGAACATGATATCCAACATGACTTGATCATAGCTCCACACAATTCAAAGATAATTAAAGTGAAGTTGGAAAGCAATTTTTTTGATTTGCGAAGGCACAGGAGAGGGGAATTTAACTGAACAGGATTAATGTTTCAATTTCATTTTTTTTCTATTGCGTCTATTGTTAACACAATTAGATTTTTAAAAAATTACAATGAATATACAGTACCACATCTGCCGAAGTAAAAAAGCGATTTTGTTTATCCGATGCTCCAATCCAAATTATCCAAACCACAACAATTATTCGATTAAATGTAATCTGAAATGGAAAGTATGATGTAAGAACTAAATTTCTAGTTGGTGAGACTGTATTGGTGAGACGGCTGTTACAAAAGCCTATAAATCGCGGGGAAAACCTGAACACTCATGAAACGCGATGATAAAGGCGACGCATTTCGTTGAGTTTCCATCTTTACCAACGTACCAGTAATTACAGTGTTGCTTATTTTTAAGAATACTTGCTGTGCTGTGTAGTATCGCCCATCGGATAACCAGGGATATAATAAAAGTCAGCATTTGATGTAATCCTACAATGTATGTACCTTATGTGGATTTTTCAATATTTATTTATCTGCACTAAAGTAGTTGCACTGAATTGGTATCTGCTTATATATTCTAAGTAATATTTAAAAAACAAGTATACCAATTGTATATCTGTAAATATATTTCGATACGAGTGCAAGCGATATGTTTTCACAAATGTTAACATTACAAAATGTATTGGTGTGGTGTATTCACATAATAGTAATACTTTTCTGATAGCTGCATAATTGTAGCCTACCCTAAACATATCGCCATGGAACAGTGCAAATCATTTCGTGATTTTGGTCGTCATTATAATAATAAATGATATCCATGTTCCCCAGCTTCATCCAGGCTTTCATACAGAATGTACTGTAGCGCATAATAGTACATCGATTGATGAACATAACACTAGCACAAGCTTATGAACAAGTTGCGCAGCGATCGCCATGAATATTTGGCAAATGCCACAAATATTCTGTAGATGAAAACAGTATACTTAATAATGCTACAAGCGCTTTCAAAAATAAAGCAGAGAAGGGCCGCAGCTAATCCATAGAGAAGAAGGAAGAATATACTCGATATATTTCCCTTTAGATTTGGTGGTTGTAACGATGTTTCTAACAGAGTTGGAGTGAAAGTGTTTCTCTCGCGAATGTAATTCGACCACCAGTTCCATATTCCCGAAAATACAATTCCTTGCACTCTTTTAACCACATTTGGGTGAACAATTCCTTCAATTGAAAATCCTACTGAAAAGTTGACATAGGTTTCCTTACCGACATTTATCGTGTAGTTGGGATGAACTTGACGCAACGTAACGGCATAGTCTTTTGCCATATACGCGGGTAGTAGTAAGGCGGATTTGTTGCAATTCTCCAAGTGCTTCCAGCTTATATTTGCAAACACGTGAAAAATACTGTCACGTATTTGTTTTTCTCTTTGTTCGATGTCGGTGGAATTCCAAAGTAAGGCGAGCCACTCCTTTGGATTTTTCTGAAGCAGCTTTTTGATATTATCGATACCATGCGGATGCAAGGATGAATTACCCCGTAAATTCGGAAGAGCCGACGTCTCCACTCTAGTCCACTGTACCACGTTAAACCATTCAGCTACTTCAGATTGAAGCTTAAAGTGCGTATATGTTCCATCATGTTCGCCCAGAGGCGAAACGTATGTAGACACAATCTCATGTGGCGATTCCTGGAATATACTGTCCGTTAAGCGTAAATACTCCACAGGTGAGCGGATTTCCTCCCTATACGCATGCATGTGAATGTATGTTGGCCTTGTGAGAATGGTAAATCCATCTCGGACCAGTTCACCAAATTTGGTATATGGCAGCAAATATCTTGGCAACACCATGTTATATACGTTACTGCTTTTAAAACCATTGCTTAATACAATCCCTGCTAGTAGAGCCGCCGATAGGGCAGACCTAAAGGGAATGTTCCGACAAGCTGACGAGAGGAAGGGGTCAACTTGCTCCAAGAGTAATTTTAAAGTTGAGAACAGATTGAGTATCCTGGAATTGCTTGCAGCTCCCCAGTTGTGCATTTCAGCCAAAGCCATTGACATCAGTATAATACCCACCCAAACATTGATTTGATAGACCCCAAACAACTCAGATAACCCAAACGATTGATTTTTCGTTCCGCTTCCGCAACTGACAAAAGCTAAGTTGTATATCTGCTCCATATACGAGAGGGGAAATGTCGTGGATTTGAAGTTTTCGACCGTACGTGCAGTCAAATACAGATCCGCAATTTCCTCCACTCTGTAGATATCGATAGCGGACTTTCCTTTGTCGCACAATTTATTATTAAAATCGTCAAATGTAATTGTTGCATTTGATATGATGTCGAGAAACATTGACGCAATACCGTCAGAGAATACTGCAGCACTTGAAGATTTTATTTTACAAGACTCGGCTTTCGGCCCAAAATATGTTGTTATATATCTTTTACTGCTGCATCTTTGCATGCCCCTACGAAATTCGTATAGGCGTGTAGCTGAGTGCGTCGCCTTTATTCGGACGCTCCAGATGACTGCGTTTTCCTTTTCTCGAGATGGCGAAAGATGCTGAATGGCGTCCAACTTAACGGATTTGTATTTTAATATAAGTTGGTAGGGAAAGTATATTTGTCGATATGTGGATATTAGGCTCACACTTACTTGACCATCACTCCCGTTTCCTAGTGTTACAATAAATATCCCGTTGTGACCCGTAGGGTCAAACACCGGGCCGTACAGATATGGATCTTGGTTAACCGCAACCATGCCGAGACATTCCTTCACACTGTAATTGATTGGTGGCAAACTTTGATGGTTTACAAAAATGTACACTGTTGATGATGCTGACAATATTGGTCGATTACTTCTATCTCCGATAGTTCTATCCACGTCATATTTGAAACTCAGTGGATATTTCATCACTCCCCTCGATACGAACAACGGCGGCATTTGAATCGTAATCTGGACCTCACAATTCCAGGATTTTGTTTTAACAGCGTAATCCAGAACGTTCAGGCTTACGCATAGTTCGGTGCTGGGAAAATATCTCTTGAATTGAGTGGACCCGTAATATTTGGATGACCTACATTGTAGCTTATCTCCGTAATACCATATCTTATTTCGATGAATTGTACTGTTCCAGAAAGGAACCCACACAGCGGTATATCTATGTTCAGGATATTTTGTGCCTTTATCTTCAAGGACTGCAAGATGTGGTCTTCTTTGAGTCGCAACGGCGACGGGCACACCAATGTCAACGTTGTGAAAATTATCTACAAGAATGTGGCACCTTGAACTCGAAAATACGTTTAAAAGAAACGAAATGTCAAACGTGTGGTCCCGTACTCCGCTTGAACGTCCTAAGGATGCTTTGGCTCGTCGGAAGGCTTTCCGTTCACTTTTATCGTAAAATAAATGGGACAGAAAATCTTTCAATGGTATTATGGTGTAGCCATTTACGTTTCGTTCATTCGATGGATAGACGCAGATTCCAAGAACGATCAGGTATCCTCCTAGAAAATTACGTATTACAGCCATCTTTGCCTTTTACAAATATTCGTTTCTGCCAATTGATTTACAATTATATAGCCGATATTTGGCCTACAAACGGACAGTGACGAGTGCAGGTTCACCAAGGCATGTTTTTTTGAATCTGTGTCTTTTTGTTAAATCACTTATATCACTGACATTAAAGCCACCAGAAATGCCGAATATCGGGTACGGATGGTAATGGGTGTAGTAAATGCCTACGCTTTTCTTTGAGCGATGTCGAAGGGAGAGAATATTTGATTTGGATTCACAGTGTTGATGCACAAGTTATATGTATGCTTTAGCAAAGGTGGTAGAGTTGAGATGATTCTGCCACTCCAGTGTCTTGAAAAGTGTCGTTGCAAGAGACACTGATGGTCGCAACAAAAAAATGTGTTTAATAAAAAATCCTGCCCGCCAGCTGTACTTGTAATCGAGTACTACTCACTTGGAGTTTTGAAGAGCAGCAGCACTATTTTCACAAATATAGGTGTCTAGTTTGTTCCAACGATATGATTACTCATGACTTGAATACTTATTCAGTATTCTTATGTATCCAGTTTCCATATTTTAGTCCAATTTGAAGGGTATGTAATAGTGCTCGTTTTACAAATAGACTGGTATAATTTTTCGTGACAACGCAGGCGAGCATACAAGCCCGTTTCAAAAGGTACTATTGGGGTAAAGAAACAGATTCCGTAACCACTCAACTGGAGACGGATATTCATTGCAATACTTGCTACCACACTTGTTTTCTGGCGGAATACGAATTCCATCAAGAACTACATATGACTAGTTTGTTTTAAGTGCTAATACATAAACGGAATAAGACCTTATTACGCCGCCGTCTCTTCGTCAGATATTACACTTAAGTTGCAAATGTTTTCGTATATAGTAGAAAACGGTGAGATTTATTTACGCAGATGTAATCGAATGAGCACATGAAGATTAAATGTTGCTTTTCCCTTGGCCAGCAAGTAGAAACAGTTCCACGCTTCCTGGAAATGTTGATTACGGCAGTTGCCTTCTCGTGAAACTAAAAACAATCCGAAGGTTAACATGCGGTCAATATGAAATTATATCCACTTGTGCAGCAATGCAAAAGTATCTCGATATCCTCCGATGTGGTGGCGGAGCAGTAACACACATTACCGAACTAGGTCGAAGAACACTAAGGAATGATGATATCTGATATATGTGAACATGCATATGTTAGAGAACGTTGTTCAGAAAGTAGGACATTTGAGTATTAGGTAGAAAACTTCATTACAAATTACGTATTGTGTTCCTTCCACGTCATTAAATTGAAATACTAACCCGCACCTGTATCATCCATTACTTGTATTCTTCGATAACCAACATATGGATGAGATCTTAACATACTACATTTTCAATCCGACAAATATTACACATATCGTGTACATGTATTTCTTCTCCTTATTAGTATGCCGCTGCGTGTATTACGATAGTAAACTGGGTAGAAGTAAAAGTGATACCATATTTTCTCGCTCTACAGAGACGGTTTCTTGTATTTCAACCAGGCCAATAACTTAAAGTAGTTGTTTACGTGATGAAACCGGTATCCGCATGTATCTGAAATTAATTAAATTGAGTGGCTCTCACCTTTCTGCACGAAATTCCAGGAAATATATTGTCCATGTCATGATGTCACAGCGGCACAACCCCGCCAATAATGGAATGACAAACAATAAGAAATAATGATATTTCTTACTGACGAATCAATAGCTATGAACTACAGTAGTCATATTATATGACTCATATACACAGCAAGATAATACTTCCATTACAGCAATTTTGGACGAACATACGGCATCGACGGTGCACTCTTATTTTGTTAATAGGCTAGCACCGGTGTGGTTGGGAAAGGACATTTTATTCGAAACCATGAAAGGATATCATCTTCACGGGCATTTTCCGGTGAATATTCTCCTTCGGATAAAGCATTCCGCTCAGACAGGCATACTCGAATGGTGAAAGAAGTATTTCGCGTATTCTGTAGTTGGAAGGTTTCAAAGGGTAAAGTTAAGGAACAAAAGAGTCATGAAATCTGAGGATAGAAATATTAGTTTCGACAAAAGCAGAAGTAAGTTTCTCGTACTTGCCGTTGTACCGTGCGCTGAACTACTGCCGGCGACGCCCGTTTTATTAATATATGAGAGAAAATTTGATTTCTTGGAACTCGGCTGGAAACTGGTATGTAGTACTTTATCTAAATGGTAACATTATTTCATGAGAAGAAGTGAACGATGTGTTGTGAATCTAATGTCACTAACAAGAGTTAATGTTAACCATCATTTAAAAGTAAATACGCAACTATGATTCAGTGATCACTGGATGAGGAAATCTGACGAATAAAAATATATCGGAAATGGCATTCCCATTATCATCAAGACACGGACCATGATGGAAGATGTAACGGCTGTACTCTTAACCTAAAGCATCGCCGCAACTACATTACGGCTTTATTCTCAATATATCTCTTTGAAAAGTAGACAAACCGTAATTAAATTGTGCATGCCTGATAAAAATCTGCTAATACTATCCTATGGATTATATTAAGGTTTACGCAACACTCAAATATGAACATTCCTTGTATGTGTTGTACCATGTTTTTATATAATAGTATGGATCTGTTATGATTTGCCATAATGCAAAACATTGTTATCTTATGACAAAATTTAACTGTGAATAAATCAAAAATATTTTGTGCAAGAATATCACAGCTTGATTTATGTTATCGATTTTTTCCAATCATCGATTTACTTTTTTTCAGCCATGGTCTGGGCTACCTGTGTGTAAGTATTATCCCATTGGAACTAACATACTGTCTCCACTATTTTAATATTAATAAACTTTGGTTGTCCGTGCAAGCTTTTAATTTAATTACATACATGGTGTAATTACTTTTCTACATCGTCTACCACACTATCACGTCAGTTTCTGATAAATAATAGGGCAAAATGTTCCATTTTACTACAAGACACCATCCGCACCTAATATATTAAAACCCAATACTATTAAAATATGTTTCACATTTTATACTGAAGTAAATTTTAAAAAGCTGAGTATTTTTTTAGTTAACATCATTCGATTTTTCTTACTTTGGAACCAATTTTACTTTTGATGATTATCCGTAACAGTTGTATTTGCCTATGCAACTGACTTAATGAAGTCACCGTGAATTATTTTTGTTCTTGCTCTCCATGCATTTATAGAGAGTGCTACTTCTGAGTATATGATTTTCGTAGTTTCCATTAGGTACGTTCCTAATATGCCTTCTAATAAAGTATGTTCTACGTTCACAATTGCAAGTCCAATTAATTGTGTTTTAGAATATACTTTTTGGCACATCCAAATCGTGTAGCTGCCATCATCGACATTTTCCACTACAAAACGGGTATTTGCCAGATCAAATATTTGACGGTTTATATAATTCTTTATTTATTTTTATCAGCGGACATTATTTTCAATTTATATCATGCATGAACATTGTATATCTAATGTGTAGTATATTTAGGTGGCCTACATTCACCCAACTAATTCTTTACGACATATGTGGGATACGGTACCAATGAAGCCATGCATCCTTCTCAGCCCGTTCATCCTCAAGACTGGGTCCCACAGACCAATTATATTGTTTGTCTTGACCAATCCAAAATAAATGGTCAAAACACAATCTAAGAATGATACTATACCATATCCTAATCCATAGTCATATAATACGTATGATTGGTAACACTCTGCGTAGTAGATGTAAATACCTATGTACGTGCTCAAGATAAATGTGTGGTATAGTTTTTTCAAACCACTCATTTTTGTAAGCGTATATTTTTGTATTTGTTTGCTCGTTCATCATATGCACTTGTATACTTGACTAATCTAAATTATATATGCTTTTATGTGTTTCGCACCAACACCGAAATCACCGTATACAGTAATTAGAAAAACATCATCGCCATAAAAACAAACACATCAAAGTTTATAATTTAAGGTTGGAGTTACTAATTAGCATATGCCAATATAGAACTGCTGATTACAGCGATGGAGTATTTATAACTACTTTAGTAAGGATTAGGTTGTAATGAGCATTCCATTTTTGTTTAACTATTATAAAAGGAGCATGATATTAATTGTCGAATCCAATATATTTGCATAAAAGTTAATTTTAGTTTCCCTCTCAAACAATGCAAAGCCGTAGTAGAACGAAATGGTTCTTTGAGCTCGCACGGACTTTTTCCAAATTTTAAAATCCTGCCTGGTTACAAATTGACCTCCACCTACCAAGTTTGTTCGCCCTGCCCAAGAATGCTTAAGCAACTCTACCGTAAAGTCATTGCACGATACCGCTAATGGTAAACTTTGAGAGATCACAATATAGGTCATGCATGCTAACGTCAACAATGACGTGTACAATTCGAAGGGAAATATACCGATGCCATTTATAATGGCAACATTCAACGTAACGGCAATCCCATGTCCTATCAGCATCAATGCTGCTGCTATGTATTTTACCGGGTTTCTTCCAATTTGCGTAATGTACTGAAGCTGTACGTATGCCGCCAAGGAATCTGATCCATTGTTCATTTTGCCGATGCGATTCAGACAGTCAATGTAGACGTTAAATACAAGCATTGCCTGTAGCAATATAACGGTTAGGCTTCTGCAGCATTCTAACGTACACCATAGGGTTTGTATGAACCGGAAGGATAAATGCACTACCTTCAGGAGAATGTTCTGTGATTCGGCTCGGAAGATTATGTTCGCCGCATCCACGCCCATCATCAGTTCTATTGGTATTAGAAGTATTCCATTGAAAAACAGTGTGATCACTAATGCGTTCATTAGTATGCCGATATAATCAATGCCATGCCCGGTTTGTACGAGCCTTTTTAATTCTGCAAAAATGCAAAAGCTTATAAATGGATTTGATAAACAAACAATTTTATACCAAGCATTTTGCTTACCTCTTTTAAGAAGAAATACTAGCCCAAGTTGCTTTTCTTGATGGATTGCCGATGACTCAAGCACCCCGCGGATATTGCGGTTGATCTGAAACAAGCTGCTCAGGTACGTCGCCAAATCTTCTTGATAGTAAATAAAAATGGCATTGAGAATGGTCGACAACGACAGGATTGGAACGACTGATAAATGCCACATCATCTTATCCAATGACAAATATCCTGGGTTGGAGTATGAATGAGCGATTATGTACACTGAACAACAGAGCAGAACGATAATCACCAGAAATGAAAGATAAAATGGAATTAGTTTTCTCCTGTTAGCTTCAAATTCAAACTTTTCCTGTTCGACGTCCACTTTGAAGATATGTCGGTAAAGGTTGGGTTTGTAGAGAGACGTACTCAACTGGCACGCTTTCCACGTAAGTGCCGTAGTCATTTTACAGTTCTGTGATTACTATGGTTGTCCGTAGTTACGAATTACTGAGCGGATATTGAGGCTTATAATGTAATGTAAGTTTCTACAATACGATTGTGCAAGTGTACAGCATCCACTCTCGACTGATTTACAAATATGAATGAAACCGAGTGATACCACCGACGAGTTTTGTAAATGATTATTGCACAAAATTACGCATTTGTTAAAAACAAAATTCGGATCTGCAAATGACATATAATGGCTTGTATCGTCTAGACAAAAGTCGGTGTTATTTCCGCGTGCATTTTCAATCATAGCAAATTTCCTGGTAGTTTAAGTCGTCTTTTTAAAAGTCGAATGAGATAAAATATTTGATGTGTTCTCTAAATGGTTTGTTGTTTGGCTTAGTCCGCGGCGGGTCGTCCAGATCATGTACTTACTAATCAGAAGCCAATAATAGTCAACAGTTTCATTTAAAGAATAAAAACAAATTAGTGTAGCATACATGGTAATTTGCAGGAAGTACAAAGTGGATGCATGAAATCAACTTAAATCTAAATTTGCTTGTCACCATCTATAATGAAGTGATTTACTACCTTGGCATCGCATGTGTGTTAAGGTGAGCTAGCGTCACAAACTGGGTATGGATGATATATAATGCAGCTAAATTCCATAAATATGCAATCCTTATCAAATTATATAGGTATGTCCAGTATTGATTATTTCACAACTTATGTACATAACTACACATTAAAAAGACAAAACATAAAACGAAGAGATAGTTTGTCGTAATCAAATTGCAAACCATATTTCTGTGATATTATCCATAACAGTGTTTTAAAGTTGTTGTTATATTATATCCTGGGAAACTAGTTAAGTTATCAGCTGGTTACTTTATGTGTACTGATTATAATTGTGTGGCAAAATTATCCCTCGCCTTTCCCCAAAATTATCATGATTTGGCACTAACGGTGCGGATATCGTTTATGTAATTAATTCACCTTTCAAAAACAATATAATCTTACATGCATTTAATATACAATTGTTTAAGAGAATTTACACTATCAGTAATTGTATGCCGCCGAAATGGACATATTTTACTGCATTCGATTTCGCACTTACAACTGTCAATGGTCAATTTAATGTCAATTTAAAATTACATATGTGTTAATCATTCTTACACTGCACGTTATATCAAGATACGTTGAAAAAAATGTATCCATTAAATAAAAACATCGCATGATTGACATGGTGTGATAATGTACTGTGTGTTAACATTGCATTTACAACTCTACATGTGTACGTAGAAGTTATACGTGGGCTTCGGTTACTACTCGTTATTGTACGTAGGACCCTGGGACCGTTCGAGGTGGTGTTGACCCAAATATATCCTCCAACGTTGTTTGCTGTAAAATTACAGCAAAATGACATCGCCGGTGACATAAGTATTTATTATAGAAATTTAGGTAAATCTTGGCAATTGTATCTAAAATTTTACTTCGCTTAAGGCAACACTTACTGAGAGAATCTCCTGCCAGTATTGTAAGTACGACCTTCTGAACGGATGATTTGAAAGATACCCATCCCGCGAGACCAAATATGTATTAAAACCGTAGAACAGTCCATTGTTAATCTCTTCTTCATATCCCGCGAATGCGTCGTGATCTGACAAGTTTTCAAAGTATAGTTCATGTCCGCCCAACCCCAACGATATACCATACAATGAGTATCCGGTAACGTTTAGGTATCCTGTTGGCGATTCCTGAAACGACACAGAAAACATTGAGGTTCCAATGTTTCCCGTTCTTATATACCAGCTTCCATCGAGTGACACAGGTCTATTGTTAATGGTTCCAAATGCTTTGTATTGACCTGTTGCGGGAACAAAAAACGATTAAGAAAAGAAAATATTTGGTTTATTATTGCTGGAATAATAATCTGTAACAAGCACCGAAAAATGAAATATTTCCAGTAACTCCAAATTGCACTTCAAAACGGGAAGGGACGTCAGAATAAACGTAACCCACATCAATTGTATTCGAGTGCCCGCTAATTCCGTGGTTACTATTAAAAGTTGAAATTTTCGAGACAGTGAGTATTTTATGATTGTTAGTCGTAGGTATATGTATATGTTTAATGAATGCGAAACCTTATTTCAAGTTGCAAAGTCGATATGGAAGTAGAAACTGGAACCTCATCCGGACCATCGCGTAAAGGGGACGGATCCAAGTTGTTTCTCCTCAGCCATGCCGGATATTCAGTCAGTCGAGCTTTCGCAAAGTCAACTATTCCACAGGAATGTGTATGGAGTACAAATGCCTGCACTAAACAGGTAATGAGTATGATTTTATGTCCAAACATTCCGCTTTCTTCGGTATGATAACGTTCTCAACCACGAAGTGACTGACTGTTGTACCAAACACTTTTCGCTTTTATATGGACTCCATATCACCAGGATCAAATCAAAATGACGCAAGTCTGCCACATGTTGTTATATAATTATCCAACTTACTATATATCGGTTTGTTAGTGTTTTGTAATTTACAGTGATATGCATTTTTGACGTCAGAAGAATAAGTTATCCGTATTTACATTTAAACTTAATTTATCCTGCATGTTGTGTTCTTACTTGGTAAACGGTGGTTTGAGTGCTTTTTATTTCGCACTGGATAATTATTGTTGCTTCGAGTTGATTGATTATAAGCGTGATTGGAGATGACAAAATGTCAGAAACTGACAGTTGGACAAAACGATAATTGTTTAGTTTATGGAGACCCATATTCAGACCTGAGTCTACAATACGGAATATAAATATTCATCAAAAATGCATTTCCAGCAACTTAGTTTGTCCACGTGTAGAGTAAAGTAAATTACTGTAAGATAATCTGTTTTTGAATGTGATGACAGTGATTGACAGAGTGTCATCACCTAATTACGTCACTAGTTAAATTTATTTATAGTGAAAATAAAGCGCTTGCGTCCACCTGTTGTTGTTTGCGCTACCGAGATCTCAGTCAAACTTTGAATTTCTTCCCCGAATCAGCTCGCAACGAAAGGAATGCATACTGTTGAATGATTTTGTGTTCAGTTGATAATGGAATAATAACATCCATATATCAATGTCAGAACTGTGAAAAGCAACACTGTGTGGATTACACCACCTGTTGTTGAAATGAAGGCTCCGTTTGTTTATCATCACCTTGACTCCAACCTTATCACGGAGTTATGGAATGTTATTCCCAGCCTTACTTGGTAAAACATGCACTTATTCGTCTCATTAGTATGATAGCTTTATCCGTGTTCTGTGCTTTCCCTTCAGGTTTTCATACACCGTTTATGCTGGACGCAATGTGTCGCAAGCTAGGTTAATCCATGTTGTATATTTTATTGACGCAATTAATGTTAAATACTAAATAGCATTCAGTGGATTACTACGTAATTATTGACCAAGAACGCACTTATGTAGCGTCACGCGACGTCCGCTAATGAATCCTCCACTACTGTTTAAGCACCAGACATATGAAATACTGAATTGGTAGTTATTGAAATTGACATGTTTGTCTGTGTATATGTGTGTGCGTCTATTAATCCGTGCGTCTATTAACACTATACATTTTCTCAGCGTTGACTGATTTGGTTCAAATTTGTCATAGTGGTACCTTATATCATACAACAATTAGGTGTTGATTTTAGTTTACTGGGTTCTAATTCTAACCCCGGTAGTGCGGTGGGTAATGTCCCCATACTTTCTTAAAGGCAAATGCTTTTTTGCGTATCTGATAAAGACTTTTTTGCTGATCGTGTTGTCAACACACCATGTATCAATTCTCACAACTGTAGGAGTGGTGGCTCCGGGAAAGTGTGGGTGAACTAAGGGGCAAAAATGACTTGACGGAAAACTTCAGTATTGGCGTCTAGGAAGATGAAATACCTAGATGCTTCATTGCTAACCATTACACACATCAGACTTCCGGTAACATTTCTTTCGGTTTATACCCGTCCAAGTAACATGATCGGACGTTTTCTTGCACAATTGATATTCAAGTTGTCATTCTTGCAGTGTTAATAATGTACATGTTGAACAATTAACGTATGATGTGTCCCGGGAAAACATGAAAGAATGCAATGCTGAGTCGATATTAAACTCCCATATGCTTACTTCCTTAGTCCGAAATAGTTTTGTTTTACTTAAAGGCAAACATATCTGCGGCGCCGTAAACTTCTTGGTGCATTAATTCACGGCATAATTATATACGCGGCCTTGTGAGCTAGAGCGAGCGTACACATACCGTGTTTGAGATGCGATAGGCCTTTGTAGTTACGACCACACCGTTGTTTTACACGTTTCCGTTACGAACCGCAAAATAAATATGGAAGAAAAAGCCTTTCATATCCGTAATTATGTCGCTACAAAGAATGAACATATAGGAATGTTGAAATGTGGAAAATTATGTCCGGTACAATGGCAATTACAATGTTACATAAAGGATCGGTAGAGGAAATTAGGATTGTATGAGTAACGCAAGCGTTATGTTTGGTGTGCTTGAGCAAATCAGTTAATAATTTATCGCAGCCTGAAGCGTATCACAGTACACATGTACCACTGTGAAGCTATATTTATATTGCATTTCACTAGATTCAGAATACAAAAAAGCGCTACATTTTGTAGTGTATATTACATATTTTTTATTAAACTAGATACAGGCTGGACGTGGAGTCCATACAATAGATGCAACCGAGCTATGGTTCAGTCAAACAAAATGACTGTGTAAGGCACTTAACTATTGATACAGGAATAATTTCAAACCGGTAAGTCTTAATTAGATGTGCGAAAGAAGAAATAAATTACTGTCTACCTGAACATCTCTTTAGAAACGATATCCTAAGTGTTAGTGGGAAGCTATATTATAAACAAACTCGAAAAACGGCTAGCATGCCGCGATACAATAAATGTGGCCGCAACCACAGCTCTTTGATCACCCTTTCCCCTTTCATACAACATATATACTATGCCGCAACTTTGGTGGACGGGCACGCATTTGAACAAAGTTGTCCAGCAGCATAACAACTGGGGCCAACGGATTCCCCTGCATCGAATACGACAAAAAGTACGTTGATGTTACCCTGCAGATTCGCAGCCTGGACCTCACAACGATTGGGAAATTTCTCTCACATTCCTCAAGTTTCGTAATATCGGTATGTATAGGTTTACAAATGGAGAAGGCTCGTAACTTCGATTCATCCTTAAAAAACCCTCACCATGCCAACATTTATATACCTCAGACGACTGTATAAACTGCAAGCTGTATTATGTTGCCTTGGGTTGCACGAATATAATTATCGAAACTGACATTCTGTTCATGTTGGTTGCGGAGTAACTACGTCTGGGAAAACTTTCATCTTATTTGGCAAAGAATACAAGTAACGTTCAGCACAGTTATTGCTTCCCCTGTTATCGCAAAAAAATAAAGAAATTAGTAGTAATTAAAACCATTTTTGCTGCCATCGCCAATGTGTACGTTAACATTTAATGATATTCAGCTCTTCATTGAGAATAGCTTAAGAAGTATAAAAGCTGAAAGCAAATCGATGAAGAAGTTTGGAAAGCACTGAAAGGACTGACATGTCTATTATATTGTGAGGAACGTATGTAGTTTTATACTGTCCTAAAAATTATAAATTGTTGAAGCGTCAAGTGGGTTTCAAATTGTTTGTCCCATCTGACGTAATTTTTGACCCAAGAAACAAACGAGGCAGCCACTTTCAGAAGTATATTGGATGCTAAGTGCCAATACGTCTAGTCAGGAAAAAAAGACTGCGTTTTTAGCCATTGTAATACATAATAAAGTGATAAATGTGAGACGTTTTTAGAATTTCGGGTACATCCAATCATTTTCGTCGCACCAGGATTGTTAAACTTTGAAAAAACGATAATTCGTCGAACTATTCGGACAGGAAGCCATGGAAATCGGACCAGTACTTCGCTCAAGGATACACCTTAAAGATGTTTCGTGTATGACGAAATGCATAACGCATTCTTGATATGCAACCTCCATTTATATTGTTGCCATTGATTTGGTTGCCATATACAGACCTGAGTAATATCGTTCGCTTCGCTTAAATTTTAAATTGGCTTCATGCAATCAATAGGGAAGTGATTTACTACCAAAAAGTGGTTCATGTGTGTCAAGGGAAGATAGGATCGTCAAGTAGATACTGATAATATACATTAGAGCTAAATCCCCAAAGTAGGCAACTGTTTACAAATTATATACGTCCAGTATTGATTTTTACATAAGTTGTTTATGCAGGTATTAACTAGACTTTATTGACGTTAGA
>CM023202.3:33436753-33526544 GCA_004115045.4 Sinella curviseta | reverse complement strand
CGTTGATTGACTGACAATGATTTAAAATGATATTGCTTATATAGGCTGATATTAAGCAGTCATACACGAGTTAGAATGGGCATCGTTATAGTAACGGTAATAGTTAAAACTACGTATGAAATGCGTTCTTACATTATATATAAATTCATTAGAGTCAATCAATTCATTTTTGCTACTTAACAAATTAATCCAACTTCCTTTCTTATATAAGTGTTACGCAATTGATAAACCTTTATTTGTCAGTTATATTAAAACATACTTTTGTCAAACTTTATTGCTTAGGGTGATAGAAGCGCAATACTGGTTTGGTATTTCATTACTGCATTTCACGTAATTTTTGTTCGAGAAGCTCAAAAGTTAAGAGTCGTTCTAAATGAAACGGGGTCATATGTCATGCAATTAACAACGTGGTAAAACATGGTTTGTATCTACTGGCATGTGAATGGTTTCAAATGGCAAATGTTCATTTTTTTGTAGAAAAGAAATTTCCGTCCACCAAGACATCTCCGGGGAATCCAAAATCGTAGTGTAAATATAGAGTTTACCCAAACTCGTACACTTGCTAGCATTGTGCGATACCACTGATATGGTCGTAACTTTACCGGACGGGAGCGCCTTTCCACAATAATCTCCAGCAGCATCACAACCATAGCAACCGGGATCCCAACCGCAAATACGACAAAAATGACCTTAATGTTACCCTTCAGATTCGCGGCATGAGCCTCACCCCGATTTGGAAAGTCCTCCAGCATTCCTCTGGTCTCGTAATACCGTTTCCAATACTGATCGTGCCAAACAACCAATCCAGATGTATACAAACCGGAAATGCGCTGCACAACCTTACTTGGCGCCCACCCACTGAAAACAAAACTCTTTCTTTTCATAGCAATTACCTCATCCGAGAAAGAAATTCCTCCACGAAATTCGCTTGACTTGTAGAAATTGTACATTGTTTTCATTTGTACTACATCCCAATGATCCAACAATATTGCAGTTTTTCCTAAATCATCACAATTATCTAATAGTGCGTACGTTGATCTTTGTATTTTATGAAAAGTCTCGGAAGTTGGCGGCATCAATCCACTGTGATTTAAAAGGAATTGTTCTCTCTCACTAAACTCGTAGTCTGAGGTGCAACCTATACCATATGGTTTCGCATCTCCTTGAAAAAACCTGTAGTGTCGGTATGTGCGTCGGAGAATCATGTTTATAAGACCAGAAAGAGTTGCCAGTTTCCAATAAGATTTTGCACCGTACTGTATTGTGTCATTACTTTTAAAGCAATGTATACCTGGTTCGCTGAAGCATTGTTTACATGTTTGATACTCTTTCCACATCTCTTCATCTACAGAAAATCGGGATACACGTCTAAACTCGGAGTAAATTTTGAAATTATTTGCCACCAGTTCATTGAAAGACGAATAAGGTATGTGTGGCGAAGGGCTAACTATTTTCGTTAAATTGTCCCCTTTGTAGGCGTTGCTTATAATAACGGTCATTAGTAATACAACGGACCCAACTAATCGATGATAAAATTTTCGCTCTCCGGAAACGTCCTGGAAACCCTGTTCAACAAATGTTTTGAAGGATGGTAGCATATATCTGAAAACCATATTGATTGCAGTCTTTACTGTTGGTCTATTAAAGTTCGCATCCCGAATATAGGAATATACTCTGTCGAGAATTACGAGTGGAATGGGAATGCCGAGAACTATTAAAAATGAAATTGTGATCCACGAATATGCATCGTATGAAGAGAATAGTTCACCGAAAGCTGTTTTGCCATCCAAATATCCACAAGCCACAAACGAGAGCGTTTGCTCATGAAGTGGAGCGTGAACCCACAAATCACCGTCCTCAAGAACAACATTGATCATTGGATTCTGCATTGCATCAAATCCGCCACAACCGCATATGCTATCAGCATGTTGGTCAAGGCAATACTCCGATTTTGTATTTCTTTCCCGTGGACATCATTGAGCTGATAGGTGGCGTTTCCCACCAAGGCATATAGCATACTCTGATCCCAGAAAGATTTTGAATATTCGGAGTAACGGTCGAGGAAAAGGTAAATATCCTCTCTACTAAATTCTGATGGATACTTGTTCCGAATGAAGGGCACAAATCGTCCTGTCGGCCATCTCTGGTAAAATTCTCTGAGTTTCCAATACACATGATCTGTGTTTCCATTTATTGTCGTCAGGTATGAATTAAGCGCCGGCAGGTTTAGAAGATGGCTCCGGTCAACTTCAACCGGATTGTATGGGTTACATGCGTGGCAATGGTGACAAAGGTGCATAGTATGTTTTATTTCGTTTCCTTCTGTAATCCAGTGTAAAAGCTCCCACGTGCCGCTTGGTGGAGATTCAGCCTTCGAATTGAAGAAGACAAGGCCGTTAACCCAAGCGGTTTTTCCAACATAGTCACTCTTTGAAATGAGGACGTCAAACCGACTTCTTGTTTCAAATTGCCCAAAAGTATATAGCTCATGAATGTAGCTCAGCTCTGGTGGTGTATGTTTCCAGAACTGCACAGAGAGATGGGCTAAATCGAATAACGTATTATCCGATATGCGTGTGTATAGATCGGGATGATAAATGGGTACATTCGGTGGATGTAGATGTAAATGAGATTCACATTGCCATGGTTTTACTCTTGCGGTCATTTGTTTGAAGTTTTTTCTGTGCATCTTGACTGTATTAGACGCCCAATCACTGAATGTAATATTGGCCCTACCGCTATTCCGCATGAGGTAACTTTCGAATGGAATTGAGAAAACATATATTCTATCATCGTCAAACCTTACCTGTGCTACCTCGATTCTTGTGAGAACCAGCGGAACCTTTTCGCCTTCCACAAATGGTGGAATGAGGTCTCGTCCATCGTAATTAATAATATGAACCAAACAGGTCGAAAACAGAGATAAGAGGTGGTTTAGTTGCTTTGGTGCTTCTTCAAATTTGCGAACTCGAAAATATGATTGGGAACGGTACAGGGTTCCTTCGATTGCAGCCTGAAAAATCGAGCTTTCTACACCCTCACCGGTTGGAACATGGAGGCTCAATACAGCGGCCGCGGTACATAAATGAGCAAGGTGAAAGGGGTAAATACGTTTACTAATCCTGAAATACATTCTTGGACGTAGCAACATTTATGTATTCCGGAGGAGATTAATAAGTGTAGGTTGAATAAAATTTGGTATATTATATTTAGGATGAACAAGTAAGGATCTACTTTGGATCTATGGTTTGCTTCTTGTAGGTCGACACTCACTTAGCCAATTTCAGTCGATGAGAGATTGTACATGCACAAATATTTTGGCTGCTGACGTTGTATAGTATGCAAATATCTATTTAAAATAATAAAATATTCGCACAATTTTGATTTGCAAGTTTAGCTAGGCACTACCAGGGCAAGTTGGAGTTTTGTTGGATTAACATTTGCACCCAAAAATAAATTTGAAATGGCTTTCTACGGATAATATTTGTTCCCTGTGGAGTTACTTCGTTTGGGAATACATACTTTCAGGTTAATCTTTGTTAACGTGTGAATAATGTCTTGTGGGGACAATTGTAAAGCCGCAGTATAGTCCGACAAGACACTGGCTGCCCTAAAATCAATGAAAGTTCAATTAAAATATAGGAAGTTGATATCCAACAAACAATTTTTCATCGATAGCTATTTAATGTTTTATTGATCTTTCCCTAGTATTATTCAGCCAATGTCAAGTGGTGTATGCCAACTACACACAGACATCACCAAATGCTAAACGTGTAGCCTATCGTACATATATTTTGGACAGACTGCGCTCAATACACAATCAATAATTTTTGCTTGCATTGATATTCCTGGGTTAAAGATAAAGACGTGCTGTGCCTATCCGAATATCCCATGGATAATTATCTCATGCCATCTGGCCGCGTGATACAATAAAAATATCGGTTTTTTCCAACAGAAAAATCTCTAAATATTGAACTTGAGTGTATTTCACAAAATCAATGTACATACAACATTACATTAATTTTAATATGTTAGAATAAACTTTAATTTTAGTTTCCCTCTAAACGAATGCAGTCCCTTGTTACGAATTCGTTTTTGGAGCCAATACGGACCTTCACGAATCCTGTAATGTAATGTAAAAAGTAATGTATCGTTCCATATTTCCACCACCAAGCAATCTTATTTTTCAGTCAAAACATGTTTCAACAATTTTACTGCAAACGCGTTACATGACGACGTTAACTTTAAACTTTGCGTGATTGGAATATATGTACGACAAACGTTCTATAAATAACAATAATATGTAAATGTCGAATTTGAAAATCCGGAGACCGTTAAATGGGTCACGATTAGTCAATTATATTTTTCGTTTTGCCAGAAAAATCTCATTGAACATTGGATACATAGTTCACCAACGTTGTTTCTGCTAGCTGGCAGATACATACATCGAAATCCAGGAGGAACTGTTCACAAGTTCTGGACGACAGTTTACGGCACATCAGTTAGTGCGGGTCCTGCATCCGCAACAAGATATACTTTGGCTTTTTAATATAGCGTTGAGACATGTATAAATTGGTTTTACAAATCAATCGGCAAACAACTATCACAATACTACATGCAATTGATTTTTAAAGTTTTATTAACTACCGGAAGCATGCAATGCTTGAAAGGTAGTTAATGCGATTAAGTTGTTTGTCTGTGTGTCTGTGTATCTGTGTGTCTGTGTGTCCGTGTGTCAGTTAACACGATTACTCCTCTCCACGTTGACCGATTCGGTCCAAATTTTGTATGGAGGTACCTTAGGGCAAGAGTAAGTTCGCTATTGATTTTGGGCTCCCAGGCCCCACCCCCACGGGAATGGTGGGGGGTAAGGCCTCTCATATTTCCTTGTGGGCAAAAAATTTGTATTCGCTTATCTGATACAGAATTTTACGCTGATCATTTTTTGTCACCGCACTATAGGTCAATTCGATGAACTGTCGGAGTGGTGGCTCTATGACCCTCGGGGTCACAAAAGGGTCAAAATATATTATTTCGAAAATTCATCGAAAAATTCAAGATTAGTGATTGGGAAGGTAAAGTGAGTGTCAAATGTCTCAAATTCACACGCAACACGCTTCCGGTAGTTTTTTAATTCGGGTTTACACCCGTCCTAGTTTATTGTTAGCAGTAGGTCTTTAATAGTAAGTAATTGCCTATCGAATAACCAGATATACGCTAAAATAAATTAAGCAAAGCTTGAAACAATCCTACAATGTACGTGCATTATATGGATTCCTCAAACAATATTTATCTGCAGTAACGGAGCTCTATTGAATAGACTTCATATCTACTCAAATATTCAAGATTTAGTGACACTAGCAATTCTTATCAGTATATTTTGAGCGGAGACCTTGTAGACCCTGATACAGGTATTTAATCTGCTCTATGTCATAAGTAATTACCTAGTATGAAGGGAGGCAACGCGATTAATGGTATGCGATGTATGTTGATAAGGCCAGAAAACGTATGTCACTGCAAAGTTTTTCAGTGCCAGGAACAAGGATATTGCAAACCCGTGTCACAAATAGCAGTTTATTCCGATGTAATTATATTGTAACGCTGTCTTCCATGTCACATAATTGGTAAGCTAAATTTCTTGTGACCATGCTATCTGAAAAGATAGAATACAAACTAGTGTTGGTCATATTGGTCTAGCGTCGACTGTGCCATATGGTGAAATATTTTATTATTAATCACGTCAGCAAACGCTTTTGATATTTAACTGATACAAAATATTTGTGATAGCCAAAAACCTCAAATATTACGGACCCATATTATTATGGATCCACTTCCTGAACGACTCCCGCAAATACGTTATGAATAGCAAAGTTGTTCTGAACACGTTGACACAAATTTGATAAATAATGCATCCGTTTTCTAAACCAAAGCAGGCGAAACATGCACCCAAACCGTAGAGAAGAAGCAGAAATATGGTGGATATATTTCCCTTAAGATTTGGCGGGTGTAATGATGTGTCCTTTAGGGTTGGAGTGAAGCTGGTTTTCTCACGAATGAAATTCGACCACCAGTCCCATACTCCCGAAAATACAATCCCTTGCATCCTCTTGATAACACTTGGGTGCACCATTCCTGAAATGGAAAACCCAATCGATAGGTTGGAATATCTTTCATTGCCGACATTTATTGTGAAGTTTGGATGAGCTCGGTACAATCGCATGGCATACTCTTTTGCCATGTATGTGGGAAGAAGCAATGCGGATTTGTTGCAATTCTCCAAATGCCTCCACGACATATTTGTGTAGACGGCAAAGAGCTTATCACGTATGTGGTTCTGGGTTGATGTTTCGTAGTTTTTACCAGCTAGTGAAAGCAAATCCCACGGGTTGTCCCGAAACATCTTTTTGATCATAGCAAAACCATGCGGATGCAGAGACGAATTGTAGAATATGTGCTGCATACCAGAAGTTTCCATGTAAGATGTACGTAGGAGTGTCCACCATTCAACTACTTCTGAATGAAGGCCAATAACATTATCACTTGTAGCCGTATATCTGGAACAATTACAGTATATATTGTGTGGGGATTTGTACACTGAACCGTCCACCCAATTCAATAACGACTCCTTCGTAGTTCCTCCGCCAATTAGCACCAACGAGGAAGCTGGCCTTGTCAGAATAATAAACCCGTTACGCACTAGCTCGGAAAATTTGGTATATGGCAACAAAAATCTCGGTAGCAGCATATTGTATACGTTGCTGCTTTTAAAACCATTGCTTATAACAATCCCAGCCAGCAACGCCGCCGAAATCGTATACCTCAAGGTTACATTACGGCAAGCAACCGACTTGAATGGATCACCAACTTCTAGCAGCAGCTTCATAATTGAGAATATGCTAATTTTCCGCGAGATATTTTGTGACGATTGGTGTTGAATTTCGGCAATTGTTAGTGATATTAGTAGTATACTCACCCAAACGTTAAACCGATAAACCTTAAACAACTTGGATATTCCAAGCCCTTGATCGTGGTTCTCAGTGCCGCAGCTGGCGAATGCCAAATTGTGTACCTGTTCAATGTACGAGAGACGAAATGTCATCGACTTGAAGTTCTCAACAGCATACACTCTCAGGTACAAGTCAGAGTATTGACCAAATCGAACGTAATCTATCAATGGCATCCCGTGCATGCAGTAGATGTCACCAAAATAATCAAATGTAATTGAGGCATTTGATATTATGTCGAGTAGCATCGACGCAATACCGTCGGAGAAAACGGAGGAAGCAGTTGCTCGTTTGTGTGAGTCGATTTTCCTTCCAAATTGCGTGGTGGTATGTCCTTTGCTGTTACACCTTTGCATTCCACTCCGAAATTCAAAAATATGATTAGCAATTGGTGCCTCTAATAGCACGTTCCAAACGACCGATTTCTCCTTTTCACGAGATGGAGAGAAATGCTGAATGGCGGATAACGTCACGGATTTGTATTTTAAAGTAATATCGTATGGGTAGGTTGCTCTCCGATATGTCAACACTCGATTGACACTACAATTACCATCATTATTGTTTCCTAGTGTAACTACAAATATCCCATTATAACCTGTTGGATAAAATATAGGGTAAAATAGATGTCGTTTTACGGCAGTCAAGGCCAGATATTTCCTCAAGCTCTCATGGATTGGCATCAAGCTCTGATGATTAACTGATATATATAGCTTAGATGACGTTGGCAAGATTGTTCGATTGGATGTTTGTCCGATTTCGTAGCTTACGTCATACTTAAAACTCAGTGGATATAATAACTCCCCCCTCGTTTTTAGGGACAGAGGAATTTGTACTGCTACATGTGCCTCACAGTTCCACGGTTTTGTCTTCACTGCATAATTCATAACGTTGAGACTGACACAAAAGTCACCGCTTACAAAAGCTGTCTGAAAATTCTTTGTCGCGTAAAATTTTGAGAGTCTACAATTTGGTTTTTCTTGGTAATACCATGTGATATTTCGGCGAGTACCGCCATCGTCGAAGGGAACCCACAGCGTAGTATACGCGTCTTTTGGATATTCTGGGAATTTGTCCTCAAGGACTGAAAGATAAGGTCTTCTGTGAACAGCAGTGGCGCTAGAAGATCCTACGTCAACGTTGTGAAAATTATCCACAACTATGTGACATTTTGTCTTCTCAAACAAATTTAGAAGAAACGAAATATCAAAGGAATGGTCCCTCACTGTGCCCGAACGTTTAAAGTAATCTCTGGCTCCTAAGACGGCTTCCCTGTCGGTTTTGGAGACCATCAAATGGGGCGGAAAATCTTGTAGTGGTGTAATGTAAAATCTGTCGTCGCTTACTTCCTTTGAGAGATACGTATATATTTGCGTAGCTAGTATGATTGGGAAACCGCGTGAAAAATATGATGCTACGGTCATCTTTCCCTCTGATAAATTTTCCAATTTGCCTTTATAAGTACACTTGTATCGCCTGTGATGGTCTAGGAAATCAAATATAAGAACCCACGAACCACAGCTGGCGTAAATTCTAACAAATATGCAATCACTGCACTCCTAATGAAATGTATTTTGTAGTCCGTTAAATTCTCCATAAGATCGCAGCCAACAATATAACATATGTGTATTATATTGTGTCATCTGGAGTTAATAACATAAAGTTATTGTTCAATGATAATACAACAATGCTAATTAAATGGGAAGAAATTTGAATGACTTGGTTGTGAGATTTTCTACCTTTATACAAGTAAATTGCCGGAAGTACGCTCAAGTAGGAAGGCCTATCTTGTAGAGAATTTAACGGGCTACAAAATGCTTTTCATTAGGATTGCAGGTCATTACAAGTTTCGAAGATATACTCGGTGCCGTCTGGGCAAGTCGGCCAGCCCATATACCACGGCTAAATTGTAGCTAGCATACATTTCATATTTGTGCCAATTGACAATGATATTCGAAATCAGCATGTTTAAGTTAGCCAAAGTGCATTTTTCCAAATAAAATCTGCATTCACACTTTTTAGTTACGGTAGGTGCTTTATAAGTGTCGATCACCAAAAATCACACACATTTTTTACTTTTAATCACCGTACGCACACCGATCAACTCCAGCCAGTGCAAATTTGCAAATCTATAGTATTTTTAATGGCCTACACAGTGGTGCAAATCATTTTTGATCTGATTTTGATATGTTGACATCAGGAGGATTTTCCCGAAAAATTTCGACCTGCTCTATAAGTGTTGATCAGGGTTTATGTTATATGGCGCATCGATTACATTAGACAATGTAACGTTTCTATTCCAATTCAATCACAACAAATGTTTCTGCAAGTCGCCAACTTATTATTACATATTTCAGGCGGAAGAGTGATAATGTACATTTCAAGTAGCAGCACGTTCACACTTCTAAGTCCACAAAAATTCACTGTCTTACCCTACAGTTATCCAGCATCAAAACACGTATGTTTGCCGCCTGTTGCTTAAATGAAATTAATCGATTATTATGAGCAATGTAAAAACTGATATAAATGATGTATACTTTCTTCTTTTATCCAGTTACGACAGCTGTACTACTGACCATTCGCCAGCAGGAAATTATATGAGACCTATTGTTCCGAACGTATCCAAATTTAATATGTCGATCAAACAAGATTTACCAGATTGAAGTCGGCGTTAGAACACATTCTGTTCCAGATTCCCAATAAAACTACACTCATAATATGTAGTGATTGCCCACTGCGACGTAGTAATTCATATGTTTCACTCGCTGAAGAGGACTTACTCGTTGATTCTAAGAGTCTCTGATGCTTCTTACTATGATTTTACTTGTCACATTAAGTAGTAGTCTACTTACCGTGAGTTTGCTATGATAGATAATGAATTTTGACAAATGTAGACGCCAATCATGGTACAAGCCAATATTATTATCCGCGATTTGAATAAAAATTGTGAGTTTTTCCAAGTTTCCAAATTTGTACTAACTTGAAAGGTGTTTAGTAATAGTGCATTTTATCGGGCAGCAGAACTGTATTGGAATCATGCCGGCGCAGTATAACAGCACATACTGGAAAGGTAGTAGTAAAAAAGCTGTGTTGCTTGCTCTAGAGAAACAATCCAATCCTGGGGGATATTCACGCAATATTCAATACCAAGTGGGTCTGCTCGATGAACCAAAATATCACCGTAGCAACAATATGGTTATATGCCAGTGTGTTCTCCTTGTATATACGTAGTCAACAATACAAAATCTCTATTTCTTATTTGTATCGAAATAATTAGAATCGCTATCACGCGATATTGTGGTAAAGTAATTCGTGTTTTTGATCGCCAGCGTGGAAGGGTATGTACTGGAATGAGTTAAGAAATCGGCTTACGTGACTATTATTCTGAACTACAATACGTAATGCAATACGTTATGTACGTAATAGTGTTTTGCTTGGAATTAGCTCACACAATCTCTATCTTAGATGATAGAATACTCAAATCTTAACATCAGCCAGCGGAAGTAGGTATTGAAGATTACTTGATGTTGCCTGCTGCCAATGAAAAACAAAGCACGTAAGCCATTATATACTGATTGCAAAATTTGTTTTGCTCGTGGAACAAAAAAACACTTACAAGGCCAAAATGTGATCAATACACCATTATACCATTTTGAGTAATTATCTTGGTAATACGCCAGTGTCCAGTAAACAATTCACTGTCAAAATAAGTAGTACTGATGTCGAACGATGTTGTGGATGTGTACATGGTTTACAAGTAATAGTGTTCCCGTAAACAAAACTTATGATGCAATGATATAGTATATACTATTTTGTACACAAAACGATTTATTTCAGTAGTTTTCATTTATCATTAATAACCACGATTTCAACAAAATAAATTGCTAATCAAAGATTGTTGCATGGAATGCAATACAGTTAGTTCGAAACAAATTCCGACTATTGCACATTTCATCAAGTAGAGAGATGAGCAGTTTTATTAAACTCGGGTCGTGTTTGTATGCCTATTTGTTCAAATGGTTTGTATATATACTAGGGACCCGTTGGTTCGTCCAAGACGAACCTAGACCGTTAACAATAGTTAATTAACAATCATTGCGATTTGTAGAAAAAGTTGCGGTTGAACTAATGCGCATGCTAAAGAAGTTATCGTTCGAAATAGTATGAAAACTTTATAAATATGATATTTAATTAAGAATATGTTAACGGGCATTGATTTTCTTTAACATATGAATAATTTTAAGTTTGTAACAATTTTATCCAAATGCAGAACACTTATTTAAAATTGAAATACAATGTAATTGTTAAAGTCATGTTTACATGCCACACCAGTGGAGTTAAATGGGAATAGGTACACATGTACATTTGCCAGATGGATCCATTTATCAGCATGGGACAATTCAAAACTTATCAATCTGTCACTGGAAAGTCATATTGTTGAAATTTTAGAGACTCATCTTTTCGTTTTTATACTTTTGCATCGTGTAAGAAATAATTAAAGTCGCAAAGGTTTTTTATAACAGTGACATAAAAATTAAGTGATATTCTTGAACAATGTCAAAAGATATGCTATTTTTCGAATTTATAATGTCCTACGTATTTTATATGTATATACATTAGAGATTTGCCTTACTGAAGTTGGCGTCGGAATATATTCCATCCCGGATTACCAATCAATATGTACTGGGGCGACGTAAGGCATATACTTCAGCCGCTGAGTCAATGGTGGGGTTAGGATATTTGCGGAGAGCGGGGTTGCTTATTTCAATCATACAAACTAGAGTAAAAGCATATACTAAAACGGTAGTAGTTAAAACTGCGTTGCCTGCTTTTTTAGAACCCGGTCTAATACTCGTGGCTTTTGTGTTCTCATGCAATATTCATTGCCACATTTGTTTGCTCGTTTGCAACCAAAATGTATCCACGGTAACTGCATGCCAGTATGTTCCCCAGTATAATTACGTAGTCAAAACTCCAATATTAATGTCATATATTTCTGTCGAAATAATAAATCGTCATTCCAGTACGTTGTGGGCCACAGCTTGTGGCACAGTAATAAGTGCTTTCGGTAGGATGTGTCGAAGCGGATGAACTGGAACATGTTAAGAAAACCGCTTACGTGGCTATTTTTAAGTACTATAACACGCAATGTAAGTAATGTAATGCTTGGGACTAATTGACACGATCTTAATCTTATTGTTAGTTGGTATATCTGTACTGCTTTATTTATTACCTCAGCCAACGAAAGAACATACAATGACGATAACATGATGATGTATGCTACCAGTGAGAAACAAAGCCAGTATGCGAAGAAGAATAATTCGCTTTCTATAATCTACAAGTTCTTTTTTTTTGCTGTTTTGTAAAACCTTTTGGAGAATCACATCATCTCAATTGTAGAAAAATATAAAATGAACACGTTTCAAACTTGCTGTCGTGAAACACGGCAAGGTGTATTTGTGCTCAACAAACAAACAAAATTGCTGATATAGTAATGATGAATCAACATTTCCATGCATATCCGTTATGATTCATAATACCATTATAACCAGGTAGTTATATACCGGGCGAAACTCCTAAGCATATCCTTGCTTTATTTTTTATTGCAAATTAGTTAAATTGAGTGGCTCTCAGCGCACTGCACGGAACTCAAATAGGTAGTGTATTTTATCGCAGGTATGGACATTATACTAGCATTATTGCCGTGCTCGCGGCGTGATACATAAAAAATATCAATTTTTTCAGGAAAATCAATAAACATTGAGCTTGAATTTTTTTCACAAAATCAATATACATACAACGTAATATTAATTATAATGTGTTAGAATAAACGTTTATTTTAGTTTTCCTGTAAACGAATGCAGTCCCTAGGTGCGAAATCGTTTTTGCCGCCAGTACGGACGTTTGTTAAATCTGAAAGTAATTTCTCGTTTCCCATTTGCCAAGTGCAAACGCGTTGCATGACGACGCTAACTTTAAATTTTGCGAGATTGTAATGTATCTACATCAAATATTTTATAATGAACAATAATATTTAAATGTCGAATGTGCAAATACCGAGACCGTTCAATGGGGAAAGATTCGTTATTATATTTTTGCTTTTACATTTAGCGTCAGGAATGCATAAGTTGCTTTTACAAATCATTCGGCAAACAAAGTATCGCCACGGAATTGGGTTTTTGTTTATTGTTAAGAATACGTGTTTTGCAGAGGGATACTGCCTATCACTTAACCAGATATACATTGAAATAAATTAAGTAAATATTGGCAACAATCTTACAATGTACACCCACGTAATATGGATTTGTCAAAAATAGTTATCTGCACTGCAATGCAGCGGCAATGAATTGATATCCACTAAGATATTGAGTTAAACTATTTCGTTAAACTACACTCAGAATGTCACAAATGTTCTTCATTGTATTTGAATTGTCGGGTGAACAGCTACAGGCGATGTCGCAACCGGCACAATGTTTGCGATGGACAAGGCATGTTTCGGGAATATGCGAAGTTATGAACAAGATGATGTGCGTGTGAAATGACTTCTCAATGATGTCACCTTGGAGGTGGAATGTAATAAACTTATGCAGGGCACAAAGTCGTTTGTCTCTTAAATTGGCGTCATTTTATTTATAGTTAAAGTAGTCGTGAAAATGGTTGTCCCCAGAACTGCAGAGACACAGGAAGTCGTAAAAATGCACAACGGATTCAAAATGAATACTTAATGCTTCTGTATTAAAACAGGTAAGGCACATACAAATGTGCCTACGTTAAAAACCATTAGAAAATGAAAATTACGGTTCAATCTCTGGAACTTAATACTATCATTTTTTAAGTCAATATACTGCTTATTATAACATGATAGTTAGCAAACAAATAAAATCATAAAAACTGTTGCTGGATACATACTAGATGTTTTTAGGTTTAAGTGAACCTTACTGAACGAACACAATAAACATTAAATTCAATGAAATATTGAAATAATAATTTCGGGATTTTTTGTACTAGGAATTTTTTATCACTCCACTGTGTACTTATTAGCATATCGCAAATAGAATATGTAGCAGGTACAGGTCCCGAGACAGTCAAACAAGTGGAGCATCCGTTCTAATTTTTATATTTAACACAACGCGATTTCTGAGCAGACCGTTATGCGTGCCACGATATCAATACTGCAAGAAAATGTGCTGTATACTGGTCAATGTGTTCAAATAGAACTTGTCCAGCCCATTGAATTAAATGAATATATGTGAACAAACTGTCTTATTACACATTACAAAACATTTCCCTTCAATAATGTTTTAGGCTCCATGTGCCGGCAAATGCCATAATCAGGATTGTAGAAAAACGTATCATGGTGTCGTGTACTTCACAAGCTTCACGCTTTTGTAATTTATATATTGAGAATTATCTAGTGTAGAAATATATCATTTCGTTCATTTATCGAACCTTTGTAATGTTTTTAATGATGTCGCATGTTTCTTTCTGTCATATCGTCGCCTTGTGTTATGTGCTGCAAATCACGTTAGAAACTAAATGGATTATTAACTAGACGGAAAATGTGCGGACGAATAAATCCTACTGCAAAAATTGAAGGGATTACAATATATCATAAATGAAAGGTTATTCGCATGTTTTGATAGCGTTGCACGAAATGAAATAAATTTGGAAGTTTTTGGAATGATGCTGTATTAAAATGTTCGTAATAACAATGATTTCAACTTTAATTTTGGTGAGACATCCGTGAATGTCGAGATGGGTTCGAGTATCATTTGATCCATATAAAGGCAATGCCGATGCCAACGGCCAGCACCATTGTACCGAAAGCGCCAATTGCCATTTTTGGAGCAACTACTAACGCGAAGCCAAGCAGTATGCCAATTCAAGCTAAACCTATGCTATTGAACGCATTCACAATTGTGACATATAAAGAATGAATACATACATAAGCTGCATAAATTCATACATAGTGAACTCATATTCTATTTTACGGGATTAATATAGTGCCTGACATATTACAGAAAAGATATAACTTTACTACATGAAATGCATAAAAGAGGTATAACATATCGAACGGTATAGTTTTAGAAATCTGACATTTTACGTTCGTACTAACAGTACTGCATTTCATCAAGTTCATCACCGGAATATGACAACAATCTGAAGATTAAACACTAGCAGTTTCAGAAAAAAATGTCGTGGACTATTAAGATATTGTGTCAGCATTTCCACGTCAGCCATGTGAAAGTAATAAAATAATTTGGGTAGTTACAACTGTGACACGTCTTTCACATTACGAATTTGGACGAACATGATCCGAAATTGTGGCTTTCGGAAGCGAATATAACAAACGAATAGTAACATTTACATGATAATGGCAATTTATTTAAGTACTCAGAGGAGAGAGAGAAATTTCTAGAATTCTTCAACACGGCAAGGATATCTACCCGAATGGTGTATTCGCAATATACCACATGACAACATTACGCCAATCTTTTACTACATCAGAACTATCTCCAGTCGCTCCATTGGCGTAACTATATTGTAGTCAAATTCCATAAGCAATACTGGTAAGATGGTGGCATAACGTCGTATTGTTTCTTAAGCAGAACGCCACGTCATTTTGTCACTTAGGCTCTTAAGATTAGCGTTGTGTCGATTTTTTTGTTATTATTTAACTCACTTCTTATTCGTCTAATATATTTCAGCACACAAAAATAATTAAATACTACCTACCAGAGATAGGACTATCAGCTTATCAAAAATCATTATACCGGCCATACAAGTGTTCCAGGAAGACACGACTTTTAAGTACAGAATATCAGAGTCATTGAGCGTACAGAATTAGTATTCAAGCCATCATAATCATAACAGATAGAAGCGTTGAGCTGACATGTTCCAAAAACTGTTTAACTGAGAGACTGGTAGAATTATCTATGTTGGGTGTTTGTTTTGCAATTTCCATATGTGATATATATGAGCTAACTCCATACCAAATCCGCCCTATTCAAAACTACACCATTTTCGGCCGTAGCACACATATTAACTTGCAGACAAATTCGTTACAATACATTTCCTGTTGATGAGCAACAACTACAGAGAAGTTTCTCACTGGGCAGGATGATTGTTACGCGGAAGGATCTACTGTGTTTCATAGTAATCCTCGCCACACAAACAATTCTCTCTAAGGAAAATGGACATTTCAAACAATATTCCATCATACCGTTAAAGGAATTTCCGTCCCATCCATTTTCCAAAGAAGACCGTGTAGCGCTCGAACGCGCCGCGGCTTCATTTGACAGCTCAGACAAAATACGGAACCATGATTTTAATATTTCGTTTATTATAAATTTGTTCGAAAAAACAAATTGTCACATAGTGGTAGATAATTTTCACAATGTTGACAACGGCATTCCCAGCGCTGGTGCGCTGCACCGAAGACCACATCTTGCAGTAATTGATAACAAGGGTGGATATTGGAGATATGCTACAGTGTGGGTTCCTTTCGAGGAAAGCCGTTCTCACCGAAATATCACGCTTTATGACGGCGGTAAACTAAAGTGTAGACTATCAAAGTATTACGACCAGAATTACTTTAATACCGAATTTGTCAGCATTGACTTGTGTGTTAGTCTCAACGTTCTGGAGTTCGCGGTGAAAACAAAACCATGGAGCTGCGAGATCCAAATTCCCATTCAAGTTCCTCCGTCATTCAGAACAAACGGGGATACAATGTACCCATTAAGTTTTAGATATAATGTAGATACGGTAATAGATGACAGGTCTAATCGACCAGTATTGTCAACGGTATCAAAAGTGTACATCTTAGTGAATCACCAAAGCTTGCCACAAGTCGATGATAGTTTGCGTAAATAGCTTGACAGAGTTTTGGCACGTCAAAATCCATCGCACTATTACCCCATATTTGACCCTACAGTCTTTAATGGTATGTTTCTAGTAACGCTGGGAAGCCCAGTTGAGGGCAAAAGCAAAATCAGTCAGATATCATCAAGTCGGGCAAAATACTTTCCCAATATATTTATATCAGAATACACATCCGTTTCACTATCTGCTATTCAAAATGTTTTTGTGTTACGTCGAAAGGAGGATGCAGTCGTTTGGAATGTTCAACTAGATAGACGTGTAGGGGAACACATTTTTGACTTTCTAAAGGACATGGAAATGTGCAGCAGCAAAGGACATTTTAGACGCGAAGCTGACTCAACAACCTTAAGTGCTTCATCAGCCGAGGACATGTATTCCAACGGCGTGGCATCAATGCTGCTCGATATAATATCAAACTCCACAATTAAATTCGAGTATGTCAATGATAGATATTGTCAAAGCGGGAACCAATTTACACACAGCTTTATATACATTCCGTCCTCGGACCTGCATTTAAGAGCACATGCAGTTGAAACCTTCAAATCACGCACATTCTTGCTATCTTACAAGGAACATGCTCACAACTTGGCTTTCGTTAGCTGCGGAAGCGCAAAGCGGATTCATTCTTTTGGATTATCCGAATTATTCGGCGTTTATCAGGTAAATATATGGGTGGGTGTTTTACTAATTTCGGTTGCGTTGGCAGAGATACACCACCGCGGATATGCAAATAACTCGCGGATAGTTCATTTGTTCTCGACATTGAAACTACTGCTGGAGCAGGGTGATCCCTTCATGTCTACAACTTGTCGAAATAAGACATTTAGGTTCACTCTCTCTGCCGCATTACTGACTGGAATTGTTATCAGCAATGGATTCAAAAGCAACAACGTTTATAACATTGTATTGCCAAGGTATCTACTGCCTTATACCACATTTAATGAACTGTTGCGGGATGGATTTGTTATTCTGACACGGCCAACGGGTATTTCCCTATTTGTTGTGTATTTTGAGGAAGGCCGATTTGGATCATATTTGAACTGGACAGAAACTATACGACAAGTGTCCGTCCATAAGATTGAATCCGAAGACTTATGGAGGAGCAAAGTTATTTACGCATTCTTTTCATTGAGATCAGAAGTAGCGGAGTGGTTCCAAATCCTAAATAAATCCCACATGGAAACATCTGCTCTGCGACATTTACTGGAAAATTCATCCTTACATCCACGTGGATTCCACATTGTCAAAAATCTATTTCGTCATAATCGGTTACTGTGGGGAAAGAACAGTGTCAATTCTCCCCAATTATTAGATGGGAGACAAAACCGCAACAAACTGCTTGGCGTTTACACAAACATGACCTGGAAGCATTTGGAGAATTGCAACAAATCCGCATTGCTCCTTCCCACATACATGGCAAAAGAGTATGCCATGCGATTGTACCGAGCTCATCCAAACTTCACAATAAATGTCGGCAAGGAAACTTATGCCAATATTTCAATTGGGTTTTCCATTACTGGATCCGTCCACCCGAATGTAATTTGGAGAGTACAAGGGTTTACATTTTCTGGCATATGGGAGTGGTGGTCGAAGTTCCTTCGCGAGAAAGCCAGCTTCACCCCAGCTCTGACGGACACGTCGTTGCAGCCGCCAAACATGAAGGGGAATATATCGTCAATATTCTTGCTTTTTCTTTGCTGTATGACGGTGGCTCTCGTCTGCTTTATTTTTGAAAATGCTGCTGGCATTTGTCAAAACACGCTATACGCGTACCGTGCCTGTGAGTTATTTTTAAAATCCTCCTGGTTGTCGTTACGGAACTGGTATTTAAATATCTTAAAGTAGAGCTATTCATGGAATGATAAAAGTACGCGACACGTTAAGGTATGAATTAATCCACGAAGCCAATCTTGAATAACATATTACTACACTAACTTGGAATAACATATGACTAGGGACAATAGTTGGACGATTGAAAGCCAAGTATATGTATGTGTTTTTATGTGAGAGACAATACAGGCCCATAGATGCTTGTCAAAATGTGTGATGTACTGTCTCGATGAAATTCAGGAGTATGTGCAGGTAAATCTTAATCTCAAAGTATTTCACATTTTATGAGATTGAGGCATTATCTTTAAAATAATAATCCTAATACAAATATGACAAAAGATAGAAAGCTAATGATTATTGCGGGCATGATACCAGTTGGATGACGCTAATACACATGGACACAGTATCGGAGGAAGTTTGAGTTCCTTAATAAATTAATTTGTATGAAATAGAAATGCGTAGTGAATTGTAAAATAATTTATTCGTTTCCATAGTGCTTATCTAGAAACGTAAATTGTCGGCTTCTATTTGAATGTTAAAATGTGAAATAAAACACCTGAATTATCTGACCGATGTGGACGTTCTACCATTGTAGCGGTAATGGAAAAATCAGTTGCATATAATATATACTTGGAACAAACTTACAATTATATTATCAAATGCATATTTCACTTGGTTCAACCAAACATGCTGCAATATTAGCTTTGATCAGCAAATTGATTTTTTGAAATTCATTCTAGTTCAATGCTTATTGATTTTCCTGATAGAAAATAAATCGACATATTCTTTATATACCACGCCTCCAATTCCATCATATTGCTATTATATTGTTACCAAATGGGATAAGACACTTCACGTTAGAGTTTCCTTCAATGTGCTGAAAGCCACTTCATGTGAAAACAGTTACCTCACCATTTCAATCGGATTACGGAAATTAAATTCGACAATAGGTATTAATTTGTAATTGACTAGAGGTGCATAGTGAACTAATAATTTATTTATTCATTTCCACATTACTTATCTGGGTAGGGACAATGACGCCATATGATCGCATGTTACAATGTGTGATTCATTATCTAAAAGATCGTCGTGAGCATGTGGTGGTACAGTATCATGTAGATATATTTCAGATCTTATCAGAATGAGGTACTATATCTAAAATTGTTGAGAATATAATTCTGTCAAAGCACTTTTTGTGACATATTCAGCATATGAGCTGCTGCATATACACTACCCAAGTTCAGTAAATTTGCCCTTCTCAATATCAAATCAATATATGTAATAATTTCCCGAATCACGTGTAGTAAATGACTGATATACTTATCTAACAATAATTGCCAGCTTAGCGTGGTAATAACCTCGCTTATTATATAATTCGTCTCAACGTTAGTTTGCGACACGCACTATATACGTTAAATCTCAAACGTTCAAATTTTCCTTCCAGCACAGATACCTCGACCACTGGAATTCATAAATGGCTGCGCGTCACAAATGAATCGAAAAAGTTTCTTTCTTGTCCGTTGTAAAGTAATTTGTATTGTAGTTGATTCATGCTAATTTGGGATCAGTTACATAAATGTATTTCCGTTTTGCGTAACAAAAGAATTACGCTCAATATAGACCACGGAAAAACACGCAAACCCGATCATGCGATCACAAGAGGCCAGGTAATGGATGCACACAGAGAATACTGCACACCAGATTAATAAGCCAACTCAGAGACAGTCAGAGATATCATATATGTGCCACATCTCTCACCTAATTATCCGCCTTACTATTCTGATAAAGTATTCTATATTTTATTTTAAGTCACAAGATGGCCAAATGTCAAAGCAACATTGGATTAGTTATGTATTTCGCCGTGTTGGTTGCTGTGCTGGTGGCACCATTTCCAAAAATGGGACAGGTACACTAAATTCAACAACCAAAGTGTTTTACATGAAAAATATTTGAAGTCGTTACATTGGTGAGAAACATTCATTCGCATTTATTAAATTTTCAGGCCGCTGACTCAAACACCAAAGGAATTCATTTACATGTATGTGAAGGAGGAAAGATCACAATAGGGTGTCCCAGTCCAGAGGAAAAAATCAAACTAATTAAGGCGGATTATGGCAGGCATGAAACTGGTGATATCAGGTGCCCTCACGTCAAAATTGCGTCAACCAACTGTTCTGCACCACGTTCTCAAGAAATAACTGCGAAACTGTAAGCCGAATCTCTAGAATATTCAATAACGAATTATTTACCTGCTCATGAACAATTCATGTACTGTACTGCTTTGTATTTCAGATGTGACGGGAAAAACAACTGCGAAATATTTGCCTCCAGTTCCGTCTATGGCGATCCCTGTGTAGACACGTATAAATATATGAAGCTTGAATTCTCATGTGGTGCTTAGGTCGTTAGACCGGATAGAAACAATAGGGCCAGTTAACATGACATAATTCGTTACATATTATTCCAAGCTATTAACAAGACGCAAAATTCTCTGTAATCAGACGAAAGTCGAGAACAGTTAAAATTTATGTATAATGCGGGTAGTTTCTGCGAGCACAAGTAAATTTATCCTTTATTTTTTTATGTCATGAATTTCGTGAAGTCAAGTAATTAATTCATACACAGTTGAGGGCGTAATCTGTGGGAAGTAATAAAAAATTAAAAGGAAATCACCCGAATGAAGCTTTGCTTTCAAAACGAGCTAAAATTACTTGCATTAGCGTAATGCCCCTAATTGTCAGAGTGTGCATGGTAGTTTTATTCAATGTCGTGTTAAGGCTGGCATTGGAGTGAGTCACAAATGCATAGGTATAAATAGAATTTATTACGTCGTCTTGAAAATGTATGTTAGGTCACATTTGTTGAATCGGGAAGTAATTGCTTCAGAAGTACACGTGCACGCGAGCGTTTCAAATACTGTAATTTGTGATAGGCCATGCGTGATTAATGAATCAAATGGTCTGGTTTTGCAAGCATTTTAAATCATTGTATTTTTATCGGCAAGCCTGATGTCGATTAAACAAGTGAAATGCAACGAATCCGATTGACGCGATGCACAGTAGAAAATATCAGCCTACCTGCACCAGTAATCAGTTCAACCAGGAATGACAATTGTAAAAAAATATTTGAAATATAATATATAGCTCAGCATGCATTTGTGTCGCGTGACGCTACAACAGTACGGTCCTGGTCGATTCTTATCGCAGAATGACATGAAGTTTAAAAATGAATTGCGTCAATAAAACGATTCATCCTGTTTGAGAAAGACTGCCTAGAATCAAAGTTATATGAAAAACGGGAAAAGAAAGCAATCATTCCGCTATCATATTGATTTGACAAATAAGCTCATGTTTTACGAGTGAGACGTTGTATGTCTATCACTCCCTGATAATCTTGGAATCATCGTGATGATGAACATGATCTGTATTTATGTCGGCAACATGCAGTCTAGTCTACAGAGTGTTGATTTTCACACTGAGTCAAGGGTGAAATTCAAAAAATGAGTGACAACTCTGTAGCGCACGCAGTAGGTCGACGCAAACGCTTTATTTTACTGTGAATTAAGTAAACGACAGCCTACAATTAAGTGATGAAACGCTGTCAATCATTGTCATCACATTCGAAAAGCAACATACCCAAAAGTGTTGGGCCAACACGCGCACAAACGAATTTATTGGAAAAATATTATTGATGAGCATTACCAGTAGAACAATTATTTTACTTATCTTTCCGTACTGGAGAGTCAATGAATATGGGTCTCCAGAAACGACACAATCATATATTTGTATAAAATGTCAGTATCTGAGATATTATACAATTGTATCCTGTCCAATCATGCTTTCCATCACTCAATTCATAACGACACAAATGAGCTAATGTGAAACAAAGCACACTTATTCCGCCATTTACGAAATATTACAGCAAACAACCTTAGAGGATATTTATAAGTCATCGCTACCTTGACCGGTCTCCGGGATATAGGAATCGCGACGACAAGGAAACCGAAGCCACAGTATAGTTCAAAGTCACACCATCAAAGTTGTCAGGAAATGATAACATCATGTCATGTTTGCGATGTTTTGATTTACGTGAAATAAACATTTTTTAAAACATATCTTGATACTATATTTAGTACAAGTATGATTTACACATTCATGCACGTGTAGAGTCGTATAATTTGAACGCGCCATAAATAACTATTGCGACAAGAAACATTGACGGTAAACAATATTCTGTTTGATCGTAGAAAACTAACATAGCATGGTTTTGAATTGGAACCTTGGAAAATGGAAAGGTCCGCTGTCCCTTGCATTGTGGAAGTGATCATGGTTCTATGACTTTAAATTTGAGGAAATGATTTGAAACCCACGGCAGCTGTACAACATGACTATTTAGCACTTTTATCTTATCTTGGCCGACATAGTTTTTCCATGGCGCAATGTCACCTTGGTGACTGCTATTAATGGTTATGGGATGCTGGAGACATCACACGTATAATTTAAGTATGCTTTGTACGGATATCGTATGGCAAGGTAGTATGATTAAATCTCTGTTCCAAGCGATTAAGGAAACCGTAACTAACGAAAATATGATACCTTATTTATCTGACAATCCATCATTTAGGTCGTTCTAATTCTAAAACAATGTCCTTGGTGTTGAGATTTGGAGCAACGCTCAGTGAACGAAAAACTTCATTAAGCGTATTCCTGGACATCATAGTGACATTATAGTCCATGGAATTGAACTATGTGAATGTGTAAATACTAACTATGAAGCAGATACAAATATAAGCGGCGCATACTACATATTTTACACCTTTCAGGAATATTATTCAGTCACCAATTTGTATAATTGCATTGCATAGTAAGTCGCGGTTATGATTTCTAGTTGCCGTTCAATTTATAAATGATTATATAAAATCTACAATTTTTTTCCTTACTAATAATAAGTATCGAATACATACATACAAGTCAAGCTCAGTATGCTCTTTCCGTTTCATGTTTTGCCAGGGATAACTTATAGAATTGAAACCAAATGTATGATCAGGTGTCTTGTTCCCTGACATTTAACTGTTATAGATTCCGGAATATTCTCCGGAACAATAATATATTATATATGTACGATTACCTTGTTGTGAATGGCGAATTGATTGTTGCAACGATATCCGCACCGCTTACGACATGTCATAGTAAAATATTGGAAATGTATTTTCAAATATGGTCTTACAGCGAAGGATAATTTTGCCATATAATCATAGCCGTTAAACATTGAATAGCCAGCCGATATTGTAACAGGTTCTGGGGAAGATAATACAATAACAAATTTAAAACACGATTATGGATAATACCATATAATTATGGTTTGCATTCTGATCGCAACAAATTGGTTAATGCTTGGTTACAGAACTTGTGCAAAAATCAATAATAGGCATATCGAAACTGTAAACGATTGCCTGTTTTGGTAATTTGGCTCCTACATATATCGTCAAAATCTAATTTACGACCGTAGCCTTCCTTAACAAACGTATAATGCCTATTATAATAAATCACTTCCAATTTGTTTACGTCAAGGCAATTTTAATTCAGGTTGGTTTCATGTATCCACGGTGTACTTCCAGCAGATTAAAATGTTTTCTACATTAATTTGTTTTTAAAGTCTTTAAATAAAATTGTTGACTAGTACCGGCATTTGAGACGTAAGTACATGATCAACCCATGCCGCGGTAGACCAAACCAAAAACACAATTTAGTGGACACATCAAATGTGTTTGTCACATTGTTAAAAAGACGATTTGAACTACCAGAAAATATGTTGTGTTGGAAAATACACGGGACAATAATAGCAACTTTCGTCTAGACGATACAAGCTATTATATGTTCTTTGAAGGTACGGACTTGAATATTCTAACATATGTACAACATTTTAAGAACAAAGTATTTACAACATTGGTCGGTGGTACAACTCGGTTACATTCAATCTCGCAATTCAGTCTAGAGTTACTGCAGTCCACTTACACATGTTCATTGTCAAAATGTATATTCTCCTTTAACGTTAAATATCCTCCAAGTTATTTGAAGCCACGGACAACCAAATAAGTCACAAAACCATATAAAAATGACAACTGCACTGACATGGAAAGCCTGCCAGTTGACTACATCTCTCTACAAACCCATCCTTTACCGTCATATTTTCAAAGTTGACGTCGAGCAGGAAAAGTTTGAATTTGAAGCTAACAGGAGAAAATTAATTCCATTTTATTTTTCATTTCTGGTGAATTTCATTCTACTCTGTTGCTCATTGTATATCATCGCTCATTCATACTCTAACCCAGGATATTTGCCATTGGATAAGGTGATGTGGCATTTATCAGTCGTTCCCATCTTGTCGTTGTCCACAATCCTCAATGCCATTCTAGTTTACTATCAGGAAGAATTGGCACTGTACTTGAGTAGCTTGTTTCTGATCAACCGCACTATCCGGGGAGTAAGTGAGTCATCCGCAATACATAATGAAAAGCAACTTGGTCTAGTATTCCTTCTTAAAAGAGGTAGGCCAGACACTTGGGAGTAACTTGTTTGTTCATCTAATCAATTTATAAATTATCTGTTTTTGTATTATATGCAGAATTAATAAGGCTCGTACGATCTGGACAAGGAATAGACTACATTGGCATACTAATGAACGCCTTAGTGATCACCCTGTTTTTGAATGGCATACTGCTAACACCAATAGAACTTGTGATGGGCGTCGATGCGGCGAACATAATCTTCCCACTCGAATCACAAGACCATCTACTGAAGGTAGTACACTTATCCTTCCGATTTGTACAAACCCAATGGTGTACGTTAGAATGCTGTAGAAGTCTGACCGTTATACTTCTTCAAGCAATGCTTGTATTTAACGTCTATATTTACTGTCTAAATCGAATCGGCAAAATGAATCATGGACCAGAATCATTGGTGGCATACGTACAGCTGCAGTACATTACACAAATTGGAAGAAACCCTGTAAAATATATAGCGGCAGCGCTGATGCTGATGGGATATGGGATTGCGGTTACGTTGAATGTTGCACTCATACATGGCATCGGTATACTTCCTTTGGAATTGTACACGTCATTGTTGACGTTAGCATGCATGACATACATTGTGATCTCTGAAAGTCTACCATTGGCAGTATCTTGCAATGCATTTACGGTAAAGCTGTTGAAGCATTCATGGGCTGGGCGGACTAGCTTGGTAGGCGGAGGTCAATTTGAGACCAGACAGGATTTTAGAATTTGGCAAAAGTCTGTGCGAGCTCAAAGAACCATTTCGTTCTACTATGGCATTGCATTGTTTGAGAGGGAAACCAAAATAAACTTTTATTCCAACATATTGGATTCGACAATTAACGTCATGATGCTTTTACAATAATTGAATAAAATGGAATGTTCCTAAAGCAAAAGCATAACACATTAAAATTGATTTACTATTGGTTTGTATGGTGGTCTGGCAAACAAATATTATGTGTTATACACGTGGACACTACCTGCCTGGTATTGAATGTGCGGGTACGTCATCCCGTAATGTGACTTGACCCGTAAGAAACCTTGGAAATGCCAGCAATGTGTCAGCAAAACATACATACGTAAAAGTTCAAGAACAATTCAATTTTAAAATTTCCACACCATGTTGACTTCACATTCTAAATTGGTTTGAACTAGTTATCATATACTGTAATGCATTTGCCAATGGTGAATATCAAAGGACTGTGCTTTGAGTGGGATGCTATTTTTACGAATGGATGGAAGGCCTAGGTACGACCACCATTTTCCTAATAATGGTGTCCACTGTGCCTTCTCTGAGGTGCCGCGAGAACTGCTTCCGAAATTTTACAGACTTTTAGGAAAAAGGCGTCGAAGTTTGTACTTCAGGCTTCGAGTGACGTCGACAAGGAGTAGGTCATCTGTTACGTGATTTGGAGTCAACCAGTTGTCGAGTTTGAACGGTTTCACGATTTGCATTTTTAATTTCTAATGTCCGCCTTGTGTCCATTTTGTGAATATTAACTAACCAAAACAGATGAAAACTTTGACACAAATGCGTGTTGCAATTTTTACACGAAGGAATGATGTGTTAGGGTGAATTGGGCTGCTTCAATCTGTTCAAAACTGATTTGGTGTCCCAAATTAAAGGCAAGTTCACAAGTAAAGCATGCTACTGAAAAATTGTAGAGTGAAAAAGACAGACTAACTAATTCATGAGTGAAAAGCGGTACCTAATTTCATGAAAGCTATGCTGCATAACAATTGTGTAGTATGACAAAATCATGAAGTTTGTATCTTGGGCACAAACATAAGTGTTTGTAGCTCCTACGCCGACAATGAATGGTCGTATTCAGGTGATTATTTATAAATTTGTTGCAATATGTATCGTATTATACTTGCATTGTGTTTGAACATTCTCTGTTGGGTTCGCTTTACATAGTAGGGCGGATACGTTTGGACTTGGACTGTGAACAAAGTTGGAGCCACTGTATGGACAAAACTGGCCATTGCATAGGAGACTTGATTCGTGTTTACAATATTTTGCATTCAGCACACTGTACAATATACAACAATTCTGAATTCATTGCACCTTTCTTCTAACACCGTTAATAATATCCGTTAATACTTCAGTGAGTATAGCACAACATGACAATATAATAACATTCGTTACAGGCCGTATACTTAATCAGCACAGTTAAAAGGAATGGACACCTTTAAACCAAAACAAAAACAACTACTGCTTGGATGAATTTGGAAACTCTAAATTTAGAATCAAGAGGCACAAAATATTGTGCCGAAGGGTTCCTAAGTACATACTGGTGCACCGGTAGTGTAAATACACGGAATAGCTAGTAGAGGTTCTATGAGGACTCTGCATGCATGTGTATTTCGGACAGGACAAAATAAGCTGTTCACACTCCATGTATTTTTAGAAAAAAATACTTACATGTCTCGCTGGGTCTATTATCAAAGCTAAAATCAGAATATGGGGTTTGTGGCCACTTTTTCAATGTACTTTCTAAGAAGGCGAAGTCCGCAGACATACACAGCCAAGTTTATGCGTATCAGCAGGACATTGCTTGCGTAGGTACAACGAACGATAATTCTCTTAATGCTTGACTTTTGTAGTTAAGCACCTGTAGCTGCATTAGTGACTATTAAGGTTTTTTTGTCGGTGATTAGAATTTTTGTTGCCCAATAGATACTGCAGGACAGAGTACCTTATTGGTTTTCGTAAATGGAATATTGTATAACGTCTTCGAGGAACAATCTTTTAAATGGTGCAGCAATACTTGTCATTTTACGTCTGTCGAGTCTCTTAGGCTTTCAGTTGATATCGTAACAAAAACTTGTGCCACTGAAAGATTTGTGATGTGAGCTTAAAGTACATACGTTTGAAGTCGACAAATTATTTTTTCCCATTTCCAAGTAAGCCAATGAGTTGATAGGGCATAACGTCACAACATCACTCTGTCTTCAAAACGCAAATATTTTTTTTACAATTCAAAATGTTAGCACACAAATACTGCATAATGTGTGGAAGATGGTGTAAGAGTAGACATGAACTGCACGTTCATATTCGTTCGCACGTTACGGAAAATCCTTTTTGGTGTCCGCTCTGCGGCTGCGAGTTAAATTCACAATCAAGTATGAAGACCCACTTACAAATTCACACGGGCGAAAAGTCATTCAAGTGTACCTGGGAAGGGTGTACTTCCAGGCATCCATCAACCTCACATCTAGCTTACCACTTGAAAAACGCTCATCTCAAGGGTTCATCGAATGACAAACAAAGGAATCCAAATGAAAGTTCCGCTATTGTAAAAATTCCAGGCCAACTCCAGTGTGAATTGTGTCAGAAACCCGTCTCCGGTAGAAAGACACTTGGTCGCCATATGCAAACTGCTCATGGCGATGCACATCCGTTTAAGTGCGAGATATGTGGTTACGGTTTTAAGAGTGCACTTCGGTTCGCAAGACATCAACAGGTTCACCGTCAGGGACTACTTTCTTGTTCCATTTGTGGGATTGAATATAAGGGTAAACAAGCTTTGAAGGAGCACTTGGAAATTACTCACGCACAGAATAAACCATGTTTCAAGTGTATATTGTGCAATAAGTCATTTCCGAGAACCTGCACTCTGCAAAGACATATGGAAACGGTGCATAGTGACGACAAGCCATTCCAGTGTCATCTATGCGACTATGGTACCACACTCCGAGCTTCCCTGAAGACGCATCTCAATGGTCATGAAAACAAGAACAAGGAGCCTCGTATAATTTGCAGTCTGTGCGAAAGAAGATTTCACACTAAAGCTGCGATGAGAGACCATTTTAAGGTACACACCAACGAAAGACCTTACAAGTGCTCCGTTTGTCCCAAAGCTTTTAAGGACGCTAAATGCCTAAAACGACATATAAGGCTCTGTCACGAATCCTTCAAAGCAAGGTGCGTGTTTTGCAGAAGTTCGTTTGCCGACAAGCATAAAATGAACGCGCATATACGACAGCACACCAGAGAAATTTCTCACAAATGTACCACTTGCAAAAGATTGTTTACTTCATCCGCAGCTGTAAAAGTACATATGAAGACGAAGCACACTCAACGTATGGAGCCCGTTCCGTGCGATAAATGTTCTAAAACATTTTTGTCGCTGAAGGGACTTGCACGACATTTCAGGAACCAACACTATCCAGGAAAGATGCTTACTTCGCCTATCGACTGTGTATTTTGTGGAATATATTTCCTCAACACCAAACATGAACTTGTCCAGCATCTCAACACGCACACTGGAGAAAAACCGTACGAATGTCCAATCTGCTGTAAGGGATTTGCTTGTCAGGGTAATATGAAATCACACCTACAACTTCCTACAGGTGAATTACCCTACAAGTGTCGCGACCTTGGATGCAGTAAAAGATTTCGGATGGAGCGATGCGCTAGAGTACATTATTTGAAATCGCATGAAATGCGTTGCCAGAATCAACATCTAGTAGATAAGAAGCCAATCGTGTATTATGATTGCCTATTTTGTGGGAAGGATTTTCCCAGGGACAAATATCGACTAGCAGAGCATATCACTACTCATACTGCAGAGAAACCATACGAATGTCCAATCTGCTGCAAAGGATTTGCTGGTCAGAGCAATATGAAATCGCATCTCCAGTGGCATACAGGAGAACAACCATTCAGGTGTCCAAAGGTTGGGTGCAAAATGCGATTCCGCATGCGACGAAACGCCAGAGAGCACTATTTAAAATCACATAATATATAACTAACTTACAATAATGAAAGCTAATGGTGTTTTCATGTTTGAGGCACAGGCCACGGGATAGTGTGATCATTTTTGGATATTCGTCATTGGAAAGTGCTGATTTACATTCACGTTATTTGAAGCGTGCGGTTTTGTTGCCCTTTCAGACGGCATTAGCAATTGTGAAATATGTACACTTTAAATTTGATATCTACTTACTTATATTTAATGTTCTAATTTATTTGTTAACCAGAAATAGTCGTTACAATAAATGGTTTTTTGTACAATATGTACATATTTTTTATAATTTCCTTTCACACTTAAAATCGTTGTGACAATGAAGGAGATAATTATATTTCTTTGAAAGGGCTTAAATATTGACTAGGTCATATATCGTGGGGTCAGCAGTCGAAACAGAATGCTATACCAAGCCAGTAGTTACTTGATGGTTGAAGCGTCCAATTGGTTTATATTGTAAAACTTACTTAGCGACAATGTACTGGTTTGGTCGACATAAATTAAAATGTATACTACATATTGGCAGTTTACCCTGAGTAATAAAATCTCCATAAATAGCATAGCTTCGCCACCAAATTGAGATGAATTTATTAGTATCACGCTATCGTCCCGCTGATCATTATTTTTTTTTATTATGTTTTACCATGTGCATGTTGCTACAACGTTATACTGATTGCATTCCAACAACATCAATATTTCGATCTGCAGTAGTTGGCTGTGCGCAGATGAGAAACGCCACGAAATATTTTAGCTCATAGTTATGTAATATGAAATATTCTGCAGTCAAGATTGTGTTTTGTCAACAAAATCTGTCAATATAAATAGCATATGCATAACCGAAGGGCGGCGACAACCATAGTCCTATTTGATTTAAAGGGTATGCAAAAGTTGGAAAACGTTTGTAAAATTACTGTTACGTCTATTCTTGAAACCTAGTGTGATTTATAATGTATTAGGTATAATATCAGGTGCATTAATGAAACTCGAGAGAAACTATATGTTACATACAACAAATCCTTAAAATTAAGCATACTGTACTTTCAGGTATATTTCTGGCCTGCTAACATAATTACTTTCCCACACGTTCAAATATTGAAACCGTATTTGCTGCCTTGGGATTCGAACATAAACTTTCTTTGCAACAATAGAAGTGAATTCATCTACAATAAACTCAGCAAGCTAACATGTAGCAAAGTGGCGGAGCAGGGACACCCTTAACATTCATTTTCAAAATAGTCAACTGAGTACCACTATAAGGAATCGTTTGTTAAAAACAGAATGCATATATTCCAATCCATTATCAAGTTAAAACATAAAAACCAAAAATCAGGTATTGCCGTTTAACGGTAACCGTCACAATTGAAATGACTTCGGTTTTACATAAAGAATACTCAGGGGAGTCGAATGATATGCCACTTGCCCTAAGTGACTTTTAAAAATTTCAAAATCGTAACGGTTTCTAACGGTTGCCGTTGACCGTTATGACAGCCAAGCTCCTCACATGATGCACTTGTGGTGAGAAGCCGTTTATCAAAAACAAAGTCCAAAATTCAAGACCATTTAAACAGGACCATTTGAAATCGTCGTAACCGTTAAACAGTAACCGTCACCTTCAAAATGACCGTAGATCTGTGTATTATGTTGTTAGACGAGTCGAATGATATGTCACTTGCCATACGTTGTCATTTAAACAAGTTGACCTCGTAACGGTTTCTAACCGTTGCCGTTGACCTTTGGAGCTGGAAGGCATGTCAGAAAAAGCCCATGTGATCACAAGTCGTTTGCCGAAAACAGAAGTCCAAAATTCCAAACCACTTAAGCAGGAGAGCATAAAATGTAAAATTATTTGAAATTGCTGTAACCGTTAAATAGTAACCGTCAACCCCGAAATGACCTCATATCTATGTGTTATGGTCTTAGACGAGTTGAATGATATGCCACTTGTCATGTGTTACCATTTAAAAAATTGACCTCGTAACGGTTTCTAACGGTTACCGTTGACATACGTATTTCAAAATCACGCTGGATCCTTCTCAGGTGACCAGTTATCGATTGCCGAAAACAGATTTCAAAAAAGTCAAACCATTTTTGAGTTAGAGCGCGCACAGACGGACAGACGGACAGACGGACAGACGGACAGACGGACAGACGGACAGACGGACAGACGGACAGACGGACGGACAGACGGACATATCGATCTTATAAAGTGGCTCCGCCACTTAATAATCGAATACGTAAATAACACTTTAGAAGATGATCCACATCCGGTTCTGCTGAATGGTATTTGTAAGTGATTTTTATACCTCGTGTCGGCTACATACTTGCTAGTGAAAAGTAGACGGAGACGTTAGAAACAGGGATACATGTCTGTCATATATATATATAGACATTTGCCTAATCATTCTTTCAACGCAAGTATTTCTTTCAAAGGATGGAAGCGTAGTGGACTACGGCATAATACGACTAGAAAAATGTAATGCAATAATAATGTAATTATTTAATACTCTCCTCTGTCGTTGTGAGAAAAATAGTATAAATATCATCGCAGTTAACAACGTCAGTGAGTATGGTGATGTCATTACAGAAGGAGAAATACAATGAATTTATTATTTCATATTTAGACATTTTGTTTAAATATGGGTTATGATTGCAGTTTGAAATTCCATCAATTGGCAATTATTATATCTAACCTCATATGCCATGGAAATAAACGTTTCATAGTTAATACGTCAACAACGGTTAAATAAATGGGTCTTCAACATACTTGAGTCAGGATCTAACATTTCTCAATCATTTTGCTACAACAATCGGCCCAATGTATAAAAAATTATTAATAGTTACCTTGGGCTACAGCCATAGTAACACCGTGCTTTACTTGTGCGGTCTGTAACGCACGACGATTCGATAGAACTAAAATCCAAAGATGATTTCAGTGAGGAAATGTAATTTCTTGAAAGATTGAATATTTGTTTGTGTTGAACAATATAAAATACATTAACTAATGTGTTCTAACTCTGTTTTAAATATTTAAAAAACTTATGCAAAGTAAATAATAATAATTTTGTCAGCTTTGACTAGAACAAATATGGATTACGTGAAGCATTGTCTAATTTCTTCTGAAAGTTTCTTACCAAAGGGCAAAGGCTATTGATTTGTTTGGTTGGAAATACCAATTTTTTTCCTGATGGTGTGCCGCGGTAATATCATGGCCTGAGAGAGAGGACTATGTTCGAATTTTGGCATACAACTGGGAGCCACTCAATTTAATTAATTTGTGATATAAGAGAGAATGGGTATCAACGGGTAACGAGCTACCTTATATTATGTATCCGCTTGAGCTTCAAGAGCTTGGGAGTGGGAGCAATACAAAAAGATGTAACATATTGTCATATCCCTGATGTCCTTCCCTTTATATATAGTAACCTTTACATAACGTATCACCCGACGGAATGTATGGATCTAGTCTGCCATCCCGTTCGCTATCGAACTATTTGCTGGGGCTTTACATATGCATGATATGTGTAATATATAACGGACGGATTATGTAGTATGTGTACAAATATAGGCAAGCAATCCAATTGGTCTAAATATAATTAGGGGCATGGATACAAATCACTACGTCGGTTTGAAAAAAACTTCTACCTCGTACTCAACTATGCTGCTTTCGCAACAGCTTGCGTTGGCATATTCTAGTCCACTCTTGCTTATTACCAGCAGTAATGCTTCTTGTCCGACGAAGTGCGGTATCCGTCTTAAATGCTCTTACAACATTACTTCCGAAGGATATTAAAGGATTCATGCATACATATTTACACTAGTGGATATACTAGGATCTTGACATTGACCTTCTGATTATTTTTAGTTTCAAGTGAAGATAACTTTTCTACGAAATCAACCATTATAAGTAACGAAAAGAAAATTTAAAGTTGTTTACGACGAAGCAATCAATATGTAATCGTCCTAATATTAAGTCCATTACATTTGCATTTCCCGCCGAAATAAATCTCACAGTGGTGTACAATCTAAAAGAATACATGTGAACGTTAAGTGCAGTATCTAACGAATGGACTGCGTAATTACGAAGTCATATCTAGTACATGTATTATCGCCTCAATACAATGAGCGCTCTGAGATTCTAGATTGGGATCCTATCCAACGATAAGCGGAAGGAAGGCAAGAATTATGTTGTCCATAATTCACATTTATAGAATTGTCTATAAATTTCAATTGAGTGCTGCATTTCAAATATGTGTTCAATATACCAAGATGTGTTCACGTCACGGAAAAAAGCAGAAATTTCCACTCTTTCATAACTTAGTGCGATGTAGGAACTCATTACCTAGTACGTATATATTTAAGGTATACCGGCGTGTCCACTGAATTTTAACAAATGAGAACATATTGTAATATTGGCCATACTTTTGTGACAGGCCAATATTTTCGGTCCACCAGCTAAGGTGTGCGATAATAAACTATTGCTATAAATTTCCGCGTGTAGTTGAGCGGAAATTATCATTTCATCAATATTACGATCTTAATCTCCGACAGCATTCCTGCGTGTCCGATCATTGACCATACCAACTGCGTCCGATTGACAGGACTTGTCAGTAGACATACTTCTCACCAGTGTCTTATACATCAAAACTATTCAAGGCTATGCAGTGGCAGAAACATCTGAACTCGATTACCTTTGATAAGGGAAACGTATTGCGTGCGTAACCGCATTGTGAATCTTGATCAAAATATTATGTACCTACAATTTCACTCAATAAGAAGCGTATGAATTTACAATACAAATTTAAACACGTACCGAAAATTAACCATTTCTGTTGGCTAATTTCGAGTGGCTTTAGTGTTGCAACAAACAGTCGAAGACTCATGTCACCATTTCTAGGCGGAAGTGCACGCGATTCTGTTCATGCCAAGGCCAAATAACGTTGACATAATTGTACCTGAAAGACATATACGGATATTTGTCAAAAGACAAAATGGATGTAATATCTAGATTTCTAGGCCCATATCTGATTGTCCTTGCAACATACATCTATCCCTCACTTGCACGAAACATCAAGGGCTACAACGTAATTCCATTGGCAGATTTTCAGCCTCATTGGTTTCACGATAAAAGTGACCAGGAAGCCTTCTTACGAACCAAAGCTTCCTTTGAGGCTTCGAGCAGGGTGAGGGACCAAAATTTTGACATTTCGTTTCTTCTAAATTTGTTTAACAGTTCAAAATGTCATATAGTTGTAGATAATTTTCACAACGTAGACCTCGGTTTGCCCAACGTAGTTGCGATTCAAAGAATGCCACATCTGGCAGTCCTTGAGGAAAAACATAAAAAATATTCGAGATATGCTGCGGTGTGGGTTCCATTCTGGTATACTTCAATGTACCGAAATATGACTTGGTATTATGGATATAAGCTAAAGTGTAGACAATCCAAATTTTACGGGATAAGTCGTTTCCCAAAATATTATTTCACCAACGACCTTTGCGTTAGTCTGAACGTTCTGGATTACGCAGTGAAAACGAAACCCTGGAACTGTGACGTCCAGATTACGATTCAAATTCCACCGATATTCAGATCAAGGGGATGGATAATATATCCACTGAGTTTTAAATATGACTTGGATAATAAAATTGGTGATAGAGATAGTCGACCAATTTTGTCAGCCCCTTTAAAAGTGTATATTTTTGTCCATCATGAAAGTCTGCCACCAATCAACCACAGTGTGAAGGAATGTCTCGGCATGGTTAAGGTTAACCTGCATACACGTATTGACAGCCCTGTATTTGACCCTACGGGTTACAATGGAATATTTATTGTAACACTAGGAAACATTAGTGATGGTAAAACTAGTACCATCCGAATATCCACATATCGCAACATATACTACCCATATGAATTAACAATAAAATACAAATCAGTTGGGTTGTCAGCCATACAATACTTCTCTCCGTCTCGTGAGAAGGAAAAGTCAGTTTCTTGGAACGTGCGAATAAATACGGTACCAGTGAAACGACTTTATGAATTTCGGAGGGGCATGCAAATGTGCAGCAGTGAAAGGTATATAACAACACATTTTGGGCCCAAACCTGAGTCACCAAAGGTGAAACCAACAACTGCTGCATTGTTCTCCGATGGTATTGCCTCAATGCTACTGGATATAATATCAAATGCGTCAATTATATTTGACAGCTTTAATAACAAATTGTGCGATCAAGGGAAGTCTGTCACGGATACCTATAAAGCATATGAACATGCGGATCTCTATTTGGGCGCCCATGCAACTGAAAACTTTAAATCCACGACATTTCGTCTCTCGTACATAGATCAAGTACACAATTTGGTGTTCGTGTGTTGCGGAAGTGGAACACAAACCAAATCTTTTGGATTATCAGAGTTATTTGGCGTTTATCAAATTAATGTTTGGATGTGCATAGTATTGATGTCACTGGCATTGGCTGAAATGCATCACAAGTGTACTGTAAACAGCTCCCGGACACACAATCTGTTCTCAACTTTAAAATTGCTCTTGGAGCAAGGCGATCCTTTCATGTCAGCTGCTTGTCGGAACATTCCGTTTAGGTCCGCCCTATCGGCGGCATTACTAGCAGGCATTGTAATAAGCAACGGTTTTAAAAGCAGTAACGTTTATAACATGGTTTTGCCGAGATATTTGGTGCCATATACCAAATTTGCTGAACTGGTGAGGGACGGGTTTGTTACTCTGACAAGACCAACATACATTAAGATGTATGCAGGCAGGAATGCAGTCGATTCACCGGACGCATATTTGCGTTGGACAAGCAGAATATACCAAGAATCACGACATGAGATTATGTCTCCTAACGAGGATGTGGATGACGCTCATTTTAAGATCTTTAATCTTAGATCTGAAATAGCTGAGTGGTTTGACGCTCTGCCCTGGACTAGTATCGAATCCTCGGTTCTTCCCCATTTACGGGGTAATTCATCTTTACATCCCCATGGATTGTCAATTATCAAGAAACTGTTTCAAAAAAAATCATGGAAGTGGCTCACATTATTTTGGAATTTCTCCGACATCGAAAAAAGTGAACAACAAATACGTGACGTGATCCATCCCATCTACACAAATATAACCTGGAAGCACTTGGAGAATTGCAATAAATCCGCATTGCTCCTTCCAGCATATATGGCAAAAGACTACGCGGTGAAATTGCGTCGAGCTCATCCCAACTACACGATAAATGTCGGCAAGGAAACATATGTCAACTTTTCAGTAGCGTTTTCCATTGCTGGAACTGTTCACCCAAATGTAATTAAGAGAGTTCAGGGAATTGTGTTTTCGGGAATATGGGACTGGTGGTCGAATTACATTCGTGAGAGAAACACTTTCACCCCAACTCTGTTAGACACATCGTTACAACCACCAACTCTAAAGGGAAATATATCGACTATATTCCTCCTCCTTCTCTACGGATTGGCAGTGGCTCTCGTCTGCTATCTTTTCGAAATCGCTTATGACATTTATAAGTGCATTGTTTTCATCTACAGAGTATTTGCAGCATTCGCCAAATACTCATGCCGATCGTTGAGCATCTGGTTCATAGATCTTGTGTGGCCGTGCTCTTGATGAGTTGATGTTTTGTGTGATCTCTATTACATTCTGTGTGAAAACATACATCACGACCGCAATCATAAATACTATTTCATACAGCATGGTCCTAGAGTACCGATTAGTAGAACAACCGTTGAATAATATAAGTCACGAATGGATTTCCAAGGTACCTTAACAATACGTGCTAGATTAGAATTTTAGGCTACAAGGTGATCCGAGATTATTCATTTTTAATGTTGTATTTTATGCTAACGTGATGGTGGCATATATAGAGAAATATATTTAGTAATTTGCAAATTGTGATACTACTTTCCAAATATATTTTGTTTGAATATTTGAACAGATATGGATTTAATTCAATGCACTACGTTACTACATATACAGTTTTTAGACAAATCCATATAACCCACGTACATTGAAAGCCACAAACAAAATAGCACGTGCTGCACTTAAAGTTCGGATAATTACTGACTGAACGTAACTGTGGTTTGGAGCTTGTGAACCTTTTATCGCGATCGTGGACAACATTATCAATTTCACTTTGTGTGTACATTGCATACAAGGACTGCATTCTAGAATCAGCAAAACGCATCAGTGATACAACCTCTTGTCTTTATTTTATGTCCTACTAGTACAAACCGATACCTAAACTGATCTTTGAATTGTATTGCGCTGCGTTGCTTCTAATTCCATACGATATTGATTTGCAAAATGTATGTTGTCCACAGAAATGGCCTCGGAGTGTTCACATTAGAACATTATACATCTCTGTTGTCGACCCAGCGTATGGCTTACACATTGATCTCCGAAAATTCACCTCTGACAATCTCACGCAACGCTTTCTCGAAAAACTAATGACACATGTTAGACCGGGAAGGATAAATTTGTGGTGCGGAGGTGAACCTAAAGCTAGAGGAACATTAGCATTTGTGAAAATATGTGGGTCCGCGTAGAAAAACTTCGTTCTACTATATAGTTATACATTCTGAATGGAGGCGCAAGTAAACCCCGATGCTAGCGTTTAATCTATATCATAAAAGTGAATATATAATCTAAATCATGTTACTACTCCCAGAATTAAATAGAAATGCATATTCGATTCGACGTATTCCCGTTTACATGATACAACCAAAGTTATGTCGTTCCAACAAGTAAATCAACGTTATAAATACTGCATTGACGTTAGCAAAAAATCAAAAATACTTATTCGGAGAACACTGTCTAATATATCAACAAATATTTGTTTCACACCGCTTAACTGCCACAAATACTACAATTACAATAACAATATTGAACAGACGTCGTGTAGTGTTCTATGGTAAGCACATCATCGATTTAATAAAAAAGACTCTATTTCAATGTCTATTGATTTTCTTGTTGGAAGAATCGATATTTCGTACCATTCCACCACTGTGCTGCAACCAGGCAGTCAATATGCACTCATGCGGGAATAAGCGGCTTCAAAATGATATTTAGTGCAGAGTGCAGAAATCAAGTCCATATAATCAGTTTGGCGATCCATAAGAATATGAGTTCGTCCGGCATGTCATTAAATGATTAATGTGATACTTTGAACGATGAGGAATATGCATGTATATATACATATTGGTTCATCTTGATAAGTTTATCCAGTTAAATTTTTGTCAGTAACTTATCGTCAACATCCGCAAGTGCGTGGTGGATATTTTTAATTTTATTTTGGTAGACAAAGAGATTATGAAATGTTACAGTAATTTTCTCAAAGAAAAGCTATGCTGTATTCAAGTCTCCAGCCGCGTTGGACAAAATCTCTGAACAGGTTGCGTAAATGTTGGTTTACCCATCATATATGATATTGATAACCATGCTTCGTATAGCATTTGAAATTAAGAGTCGGAGCTGTAATTTTCGAATCTCCTATAATAGGAATAATACCACTGGTTTCATTCAGTTGAAGTCAAAATGTCCACAGTAGCTTAATTGTAAAAACGTAAACATTTTTCAACCTCCCCACTGCGATGTCGCACATATCACCAAAATGTTACAATTTTGGTCATTTAAATCTGACTGAATTACAATTATGTTCCAAAACCATTCGCAATACTGTACTTACAAACTTCAAGATTTCCGCACCAAATGCGCAACAGAAAATGAACGAGTCTGTAGTCGACTCATGAACTAATATTTGCATCGGGTTGTTAGTCAAAATCCTATGGTATTTATACTGTAATTTGATTTGTGTCCATCCAGCAGGCCAAATACTATTACATATTGGATCTCTAATACCAGCTTTAATATTCCGTTACAGCATACAAGTATATCGGATCGAAGTACATCGACAGAAATACATTCCCGGGATATGGACGTTTCACTTATATTGTGTCGCATGGTAATGTTATACTGGCATATGGGTAATTTGAGTTTTGTGGCAGAACGTGCAAGCAATTGTCGTAAGTAATACTGGTAAGAATTGTTGCATAATGTCACGCGGTGTCGTATGCAGCAACAAATTTAATCTCGTAAACATTATGCATTTCAGAGTGGCATTGTACTACATACCAAAATATTTCGACCAGCAGCTTAAATAATTTTGTAATGTTAAACTATCACGTTACAACAATATAATGGAAGTAATATTATATTTTTGACTATGAAAGTGTTCAATATTAATATTAAGCTATGTAGGCATTATGTAATCTATATTGTAATTACTCGTGACAGTCACGCGAGCTGCCCGGTAATCAAAGTCCAGGCCATACGCTTACACGTGCCGAACACCAGCACCGTTACTGTGCAGCTACGTCTTGAGACATCATCCTAATTAACCTTCAGAGAAATATGTTCACGAGATATTCTAGCGTTGACTATATTATTACATCGAAGAACATATTGACATGCTGCCAGATTTTGACCATGGAAATATTTTTGGATCCACAAGCAGACAAATTCGGTAATGAGTATTACTAAGAATAGTCGTATGTAGTTGAGTGGACTTGCGAGCAGCAAGCATAATCATTTCATCATTATTTTGCAATATACATATATATTTGTATGTGTGATTGTATGCATACGAAAAACTATCTCACTCAGCGGCTGAGACATATTAAAGAAAGTTTAAGGATGAAGAATTTCAGTTAAAATTGAGCGCGACTTTGCGGGTGGCCCACAACGTTTATTTACAGCATTTTTTCATAGGCTCTAGACAATCACCGTAATTTTTTCTAATACAATTAGAGCAAATCTTGTATAACGTTGTGCAACACAACTTCATTGAATATACAAAACGTCGTCCTTATATTTAGTATTAGGAGTGAACATACTTCGATTTGATGTACTCATTTGTGGCGTCTTGCTGGAACTGAATTTGACAGTCACAATCGAAGAATCATATAACGTAAGGGTAGGCTGACATTACAGTTTCAAGGCCGATCTATAACGGTTTATGTTGGGTGTTGCTTGTAATTGATTTATAGGCCAAATAATTGCGAAATAATTTTATTCGAACGGCAGCCGAATATTAGTCAGATGACAAGATGACAGAAATATCAAGTCTTTCATTCGGTTTCCTAATCGTCGTTGTAGCACAAATATCAGTCGCAAAAAAGCAAACATCGGCAGCTATTCTATTATAGCATTAGAAGAATTACCGTCCCATGTATTTTTCCCTAAAGCAGAGAGGGCAGCGTTATCACGCGCCAAAGACTACTGGAAACGCTCGAACACATTGAGGGATAAATCTTTTGACATTTCGGTTCTTCTAAATGTGTTAATGAATTCAAAATGTCACACAGTTGTAGATAATTTTCACAATGTTGATATCGGTTTGCCGAGTACCATTGTAGTTCAAAGACGACCACATCTTGCAGTCCTTCAGGAGAAATATCCAAAATTAACAAAAGGTATACACACTGCGGTGTGGGTACCTTTCGAAGATAGCCGTGGTAGCCAAAATATCACGTGGTATGGCCGAGGTAAATTAAAGTGCAGTCTATTAAAATACTTCTACAAACATAATTTCCGGCAAAGACGTGTCAGCGCTGATCTTTGTGTGAGCCTGAACGTTCTGGAGTATGCGGTGAAAACAAAACCATGGAATTGCGAGGTTCATGTCGCAATACAAATTCCTCCGTCCTTCAAGAGGAAGAGGGTAATACCATATCCACTGTGTTTTAAATATGTCGTGGATGCCAAAACCGGTGATAGATTAAATCGACCAATTTTGTCAACTGCAGCAAAAATGTACATCTTGATCAATCATCAAACCTTACCACCAATCAATGACAGCTTGAAGGAGTATCTAGATTTGGCTGACGTACAACGACAACCATTTATCCCTAGCCCTATATTTGATCCGGTAGTCTATAATGGGGTATTTGTAGTAACGCTAGCAACCAAATGTGGTGGCAGATATAGTGTCAGCCGAATATACACATATCGGGAGCCATACCCCATATACAAAATGACATTAAAATACAAACTCGTGAGATTATCAGACATTGAGCATTTCTCTCCGTCTCGTGAAAAGGAGAACGCAGTCGTTTGGAACGTTCTTTTAGATCAATTCGATTTGAGGTCAAATGCTAACATATTCAAACATATTTTTGAATTTCGGAGTGGCATGCAAAAATGTAGTAGCAAGAGGCATTTCACCACATACTTTGGGAGGAAATTCGAGTCACCAAAACTGTCCCAATCATCTGCTTCCTCAATGTTCGCCAACGGTATTGCGTCAATGCTGCTCGACGTAATGGCGAATGCCACAATTACGTTTCATGATTTTAATGATATATACTGCAGTCAAGGGAAGTCATTTGAAGATTCCTATGGAATGTCTCAAGATTCAGACTTGCATTTGAGAGTGCATGCAATTGAAAATGTCCACTCCGCTCCGTTTCGTCTCTCGTACGTGGAACATGTGCACAACTTAGCATTTGTTAGTTGCGGCAGAGAGGCGGAAAATCACTCTTTTGGACTATTAGAATTATTTAAGGTCTATCACAGCTATGTCTGGGTGTGTACACTGCTTATTTCACTAGCAGTGGCCGAACTGTACCATCAAGGATCATCAAACGTCTCGCGAACAATTCACATATACTCAATTCTCAAGCTGTTGATAGAACAAGGTGATCCTTTCCAATCGGCTGCTTGCCGTAATGTCGTCTTACGGTATGCTCTTTCGTCCTTGCTGCTGACAGGAATTGTTATAAGCAATGGCTTTAAAAGCAGCAACGTCTATAACATGGTACTCCCGAGATTCTTGCTGCCATATACCAAATTTTCTGAACTTGTGCGTGACCGGTTTACTGTTCTGACAAGACCAACATCTTTACATGTGTATGTCGATCGGGAGTCACTGAATGCTGTAAAAGATTTATTAAATATGGCGGACAGTATATTACAAAAATCGCAGCACGAGATTGTTTCCCAAAGCATGGACAGAATCACTGCAACATCCACCGACTTTCGAATTAAATCAGAAGTAGCTGCATGGTTCTCACTTCTAGAAGAATCTGACATGGAGACTGCTGCTTTGCGGCACATACTGAAAAATTCATCTCTACATCCGCATGGTTTGTCAAATATCAAAAAAAATTTCGGGACAGTCTGCGGGAGTGGGTTTCACTAGCTAGTAATTACTACAAATTGTCAAGCAAGAAGCAAGTACGTAAAAAACTGTCCAGCGTCTACACAAACCTAACCTGGAAGCATTTGGAGAATTGCAACAAATCTGCATTGATCCTACCGATGTACATGGCAAAAGCTTATGCCATGAGATTGTACCGAGCTAATCCAACCTTCACAATAAATGTCGGTAAGGAAACGTATGCCAACCTTTCAATTGGGTTTTCTATTTCCGGAACAGTCCATCCAAGTGTTATTAACAGGATGCAAGGGATTGTGTTTTCGGGAATATGGGACTGGTGGTCAAAGTACATTCGCGAGAAAACAAGTTTCACTCCAAAACTCAAAGACACATCATTAATTAAACCAAACTTAGAAGTATACATATCGACTCTTTTTTTGCTTCTTCTATACGGTATGGCTGCATGTTTCGCAAGTTTTCTTATAGAAGACGCGTCCGTTATTTATCATAACATTGTCGGCATGTACCGAAGATGTGTTTTGTTCATCACCTGTTTATGTGAATCAATCCAGGTCTGGATCATAAACAATGTCGGACCGTCATGCTGCTGCTAGTATAGTAATTTTAGTATTGTGTAAACTAAACAATATAATGCACCTATCAGAATTTACACATAACATATACCAATACCATGTCCACAATAAGGGTAGGGAGACTCAATAATAATAATATTTATTAGTCAAAATTTCAGACTGGTAAATGATTATGACATTATTAAAGCATGAATTAAATATTTATTACATTGCGAAATATATCATTTACATAATTATCACAATATCTGTCTAATATGCAATCACAAAAATTGACGTACTTATTTGTCGTAATTTGTTTGAGGAGTGTTAAATTGTTCGGAGCAGCTAGACAGATGGATCGCTTAGTATAAATACGTGCATACTAAATTATTTAGCACGATTTAGTGGTTGTCATAAGCATTGTCGAGATGACGATCAATTGGTCACCTCACTACGCAGGGACATCCCTTAAAACTAATCTTATTTTCGCAGTTTTACTTTCGGTCAAAAGTTATTATTGACACAAATTTTAAAAAAAAACTACATATCCTACATCTCTTTGCATTCTGGGTATAGATTGTGACCTCAGAAAACTTTTGCATCTTCCACGCAACTAACACGGTAAAGTTACTGAAGGACGATTTGGTATTAGAAACTTACACGGGAGGTGATTGTCAATTGCACTTAGACTGGACAAAGTTAGCACTATGCCAAATAGAAGTTATGTTCTAGTATGGCTCTATACTGTTTGAAATGGAAACAAAGATACACTTTTGCTAACAAATTTTATAACAGTGAGACCGAATAGGCGTTAGGAACTCTCAACATTTTCCCAAGTATCATTTATAAAAGAGTTGTTTTCTCCATCGATGATTTTAGTCGGTCACTTGCACATTTTTCAGATGCCTCCTGCAACGTCATGGCAACATCAAAGCCTAGTTGATCCTCGGCGACTTCTAGCTAATGGGTTGTACAAATATAATTGCGACTCATTTGCATCACAGATAAGACATAGCTGGAGCTGATCTAATAAATATATGTCTAAGTAAATGTGAATAGTACTCTGGAATTCCGTCGACGATTAGCAGAATAATAATTGGGTCAAAAATGGGTCGATTTTAAAGTGGAGTTCAATAATTTCCGGCATAGAACTTCAACTAGGCCCAGTAATACATTATATTACGCGGCGACGATCGAACAAACACCGATTTTTCATTTCATTACACTCCTCTACGTCGAACGAATATCGCTTGTATGTGTCTTCTCGGATAACCAATTAATTTGGAGGCTTCGTTCAAAACCTTCTGTGGATGCCAAGATATAACAAATACAGTTTTCGGAGTGAATTATTTTGTCTATTTAAAAATGCACGTTCCCTTTTGGTGACGAGTTAACGGATCAATTTTCAACATATTAACGTATTTTTTCTCAATATTATTTTTGGTGGACAAATTAATCCAAGTTATAGTTGCACCTTCTTCTGGAATTAGCTGTTTTATATTGTTAGCAACATTGACAGCAATATCAACTGCAACATTAACGACTAAGCCAATCGATTCCCTCATCTTCATCATGTGCAGTGACAGACGTTTAGGCAATGGTGTATTTGAAGCAGCCCTACTGTCGCTCTTGTTTATGGCAGACTGTAGCCCTTTGAATATGCAATTCAGGACACTGACGTCAATTAAAAATGACTCCAGTATTATGGACAAGAAATTGTTCATGCTCGAAACATATGGGTTTGGGCCACAGATGATCAAAAACCCGACACGGCGGTACACATAAACGACGCGATAAGACTGCTGCAGAGCTCCACTTTTTATACAAACAAACCCCAAAACGTAGCGTGGCATGATGTTATTACAATAGATGATCATAGAGAACGCGACTGCTTGAAGCTATGTTGTTACTGACGACTCGAAGTCTGACGTAACGGAAGTGACGATCCTCATGTCCTCCAGTCACTTTCCAAGAGATCTGGGAGCCAGTATTGCCATTGTCGAATATTGTCACAAACGTTCCAATTTGCTATCCGTGTTCCAGCTATGGCTCCTCGTCGAATATTCTAACAAATTGTGAATTTGTGAAGTACAGTCAGTAGATTGCGGAACATTGTAAGCAAGCAAGCATCTCACGACATCAAAGATAAGGAGTTTTTATATCAATTTACAAGTAGATTAGCAGTGAACTCAGGATAGAATATAATTTATAAATTATGGCACAAATAATATCGATAAATTGTATCTTCGCACCGGTAAATTGAAATGCAATGATGTACAGCACCTGACCGTTTTCCGACCCTTTAGTTTTCTTACAAGTGTAAAGCTTACAAGTTAGAATAAAAACGTTTAATCATTAGGTGTACATTTAGATGCAAAAGCTTGTGCAAACAAAACATGATGTGCTTTTTGCAAAGCGCATTCGGTTATCCTATTTTCACACCAAATACGAATAACTAATGAAGGGGATGGTGTGCCGGAAAGGAAACAAAATTATACTGTGGAAAAACATTTCTCTAGGTAACAATGTGTGAACGTCACGAAGTCCCTCTTACTTTAATTGCCTCAACCGGACCAACTGTATTTGTATTCATCTGGAATGTTTCTCCAAATAATGCGCATGTGGTCAACGATGAACCACACTCCTCTTCTAGCTGTAAGTTGTTCATATTATTCCGCGTTAGTAATGCGCAAATGTTATGCATGTCACGTTAACTAATTGGGGTCGTTAACGGTTACGAATCCATTCGTTACATACCCCCACTAATGTTTCTCCTAAAATAAAAGCAAAATTGAATTTTGAATTGAATATATGTCCACAATTGGTCATCTGGTACATAACGGTTGCGTGACACATATTACGATAGTACGACGTGATAGTCAATTGAGTCATAACGTTGATGTCACATCTAATTGCTTTTCCAGTACAATGGTTCTCGAATATTTTTGTGTTGTATAAGCTATCACATAAGAGGACATGTTGTAACATTAGCCACATTACGACCCTGGAAATATTTTTCAGCCACTAACACATAAATGACGCAATCAACTTTGCTAGGAACAGGCAACTATTGCCGTGTTATTTAACAAGCCCTGGTCATCAGCTACATCAAATAGTCAGTCAGTAAGTTATTTTTGGTAACTTTTATATAACATGGCAAAAGATACATCCGTAACTTGCATATATGTAGCTTACGTCTAATGCTTAAGGAAATGATATAATTTATTCGTATCTGCTTTCGTGTTTGCTGTCCAAAAATACATGTAACCTTATATTGAGTTGGAGTTCCAATTTAGACAGAAAGCATAACGTACGTTGTAATACCGTTATGCAAAATAATGAGAAATTCTAATTTTGAACCCCTTCTGGATATACTCCTTCCATCTTTACAGAAAGCCTACAATAACCAATGCGCAACAACGATTTGCGGTATCAGTTCTAGGAACGTTGGCAATAGAATATTAAGAGGATGTTGGTGAGTTTCATATACTTTCATATATTAGCGAAGAGTGCACAGTCTTGGCATCTTATGTCTATGGAAATACCTTTAGCTCCATCAGTTAACAAATAATGTTACAAAGTTCCAAAAAATAGACTAATGTTGCAGTGTTGGATCAGATACAACAAGCAGCTCCATTTTCTTCAGATTACCGTTGTGCAGTTGCTCAATCAAATTCTGGAAATCCGGAATGCGTTTGATATTCTACTTTAGGGACGTTTGTATTATTTTGTCTAATAGTAAGTACAATCTTGTACAAGTAATTATTGTACCTCGTAAGCAAGGATTGTTGGCAAAATATTCACAAGGAAATATGATTGTAATATCCTGTTTTTTAATTTTCCTCATCCTTCGTACTACCCACACAAACGAAATCTCAAATGAACGAAACATTGAGTTTGGAAACTATTCCATCATCCCATTGAAAGATTTTCAGCCTCGTTTAATTCTCGATCGTATGAAACGTGACGAGTTCTCACAAGCCAAAGCCTCCTTTGGAAGCTCAGGCACAGTCAGGGAGCATATGTTTAACATTTCATTTCTTTTAAATTTGTTTGAAGGAACCAATTGTCACCTAGTTGTAGATAATTTTCACAATGTTGATATCAGTGCGGCAGCTGTCGCTGCTGTTCACAGAAGGCCACATATTGCTGTCCTTAAGTATAAGGATTTTATATACGAATTTACGCACACGAACGATACATATTCTGGTGTATGGCTTCCTTTCGGATATAGCCCAAAACACGTAAACATAGCTTGGAAGAATGGATACCAGCTAAGTTGTCGATTGTCAAAATTTTACGGTACGATTTATGTGAACAGTAAGTTTCTCAGCACTGATCTATGTGTTAGCCTGAACGCCCTTGAGTACGCAGTGAAAACAAAATCCTGGAGCTGCGAGGTGCAAATTGCAATACAGATTCCTCCTACAGTAAAAACGTGCGGCAAAATAAGATATCCACTGAGTTTTACGTACAACGTGCATGACAGCATTGGCGATAGATCTAATCGACCATTGATGTCAATGGCGTCCAAACTGTACATCGCGGTCAATCATGAAAACCTTCCTCCAACTAATGACAGTTTAAAAATGTATCTCGCCACAACATCTAAGGTACATCAATTTCCTGCCCTGTACAATCCCGTATTTGATCCCACAGTCCACAACGGGATATTTGTGGTGACACTAGGAAAACGGAATGACGGCCAAAACAGCATCAGTCAAATATCGACACAGCGGCAAACATACGGAAAATTTGAAATAACGTTTTTAAAATATACATCCGTTACGTTGGCCACCATTCAAAACTTCTCTGCATCAAGTCAAGTTGAGATGCCTGTCGTTTGGAATGTGCGCCTAAATATGCAATCCATCGACCACATTTTTGATTTTCGGACGGGCATGCAAAGATGTAGCACTCAAAGGCTCATCACAACGCAGTTTGGAATTATGAGTAACTCAGCAACATTGGAAGCCGCCTCAGCTTCCGACATTTTCTCCAATGGTGTTGCGTCGATGCTACTCGACATAATATCAAATAACACTATTACATTTCATTATTTTAACCGTAAATACTGCAAACGTGGTAAGCTGCTTGTACGGGGAGCAGTTAAATCCTTCGATGTCTATCTGAGAGTCCATGCAGTAGAAAACATCAAATCAACAAGTTTCCGTCTCTCGTACAAGGAGCAGCTACATAACTTGGCTTTCGTAAGTTGTGGAAGCGGAAGGCTACTGCAAACTTTAGGATTATCGGAGTTATTTAGGGTGTATCATATTAATGTCTGGGTGGGTGTATTGCTGACATCACTGACATTGGCCGAAATACACTCTCGCTGCGGATCCACCACCGGCTCGCGGAAAGTTCAGCTCTTGTCAATTTACAAACTGTTGATAGAACAAGGTGATCCATTCCAGTTTGCAATTTGTCGCAGTATTACATTTAGGTTTACACTCTCGGCGGCATTACTATCAGGAATTGTTGTGAGCAATGGATTCAAAAGCAGCAACGTGTACAACATGATATTGCCTAGATACTTGCTGCCATATACAAAATTTGCGGAGCTTACGAAAGACCGGTTTAATATACTGACAAGGCCAACCAATGCTTATATGTATGTTGGTTGGAAGGCTCTAAGAACAGCGGACGAATTTGTAAATTGGTTGGCCAGCATATACCAAGAATCTCCGCATAGGATCGTCTCCCCAAACCTCTACGGGAACGTTATTCCAGGAACTTCCTTAGATTTTGAACTGGAATCTGAAGTAACTGAATGGCAAAAGCTTCTTCGTGCGTCAAACATAGAAACATCTGGTGTTTCGGCTTTACGAAATAATTCGTCTTTACATCCACATGGGTTACGAATCATTAAACAGCTGTTTCTAGACAAACCATGGGAATGGATCACACTGGCTTTGGATTACCACAATATGAACCTGAAGAACCAATTAAATGACAGGTTGTTTCGAATTTATAAAAATATGACATGGAAACATTTAGAGGATTGTAAAAAATCCGCATTGCTCCTTCCAACTTACATGGCAAAGGATTATGCCGTGCGATTATATCGAGCTCATCCAAACTATACAATAAATGTCGGCAAGGAAACGTATGCCAACCTTTCAATTGGGTTTTCTTTTTCTGGAGCCGTCCACCCAAATGTAATTAAGAGAACGCAAGGGATTATATCTTCTGGAATATGGGACTGGTGGTCGGTTTACGTTCGAGACAAGACCAGTTTTACTCCAATTCTGAAAGAGACATCATTGCAGGCACCAAATATGAGAGGAAATATATTGACCATATTTTTGCTATTGCTCTATCGATTGAGTGTTGCCCTCGTCTGCTTTTTAAAAGAAAATGCATCTGAAATATATTACAATATTGTCTACATGTACCGGAAAGGTGTAGAGTGCATTGAAAAATTGTATGAATCAACGTGGGACTGGTTATTCAATAGTTGGAAACATTATTGTCATTGAGTGTGAGATGGGCTGATAGTATGCGATCTATTACTGTGCTTCAGGAAATGTCTATCATGTACATAATATCTTATTAATAATAATAATAATTATAATAGTATAGCATTGACTTGATTTATTATAACACTGCAAAAATAGTTGGATAAGTTGCACAGGTATTTCGTAACCCATGACAATGGGAAAACCTGTATAATGGTTGTATGGAATTATCAAGGTCTCTGGTAACCAAATATGCATCGATACAACTGAACCACAAACACTCAATATAATCAATCATTCGCCAAATTGATTTAATGAAATGCAATAATAAAAGTTTACGAAATCATTTGTAACAGTAACTGCGGTGCACCTGAACACTGAATTATACAGAATCCACCAAACGGCCCAACTCAATCCGAGTGTGTGTACGTTGACATGAAAACCATATAAACCCATTTCTTCTAATATTGTGTAACACAGCGCTACTACTGCTGCTACTACTACACTACATCAATCAGTAGAGCTCGTCATATCGTATGATGTCGCTCATGCTGCATAAAAGTTGCGCATGCGAAATAAAAAAAATTGATTTAACTTTTCATATTTCCACAGAAACCTTGATATGACGCATATAAAATTCCATTTCGCTAGCAAATAAATTCGATGCGAATGTTTTTGCATTTCAAAATTTCTTTTAGTTGAAGATGGTCACAACCGCACGTACCCGGGAAGTAGGAATGCAACTAAAACATGTGATTACTAAAATTTAGAGTTTTTTCAATGAGTATTTATATTCAACGTTTAGATAACCAAAAACATATAAGATTTTATATCCAGGAATACGACTGATTCTGAAATCTATAATGATTACTCATTTTTGCAAAACTCTTCAGATATCAATTCATTCATGCATAACATGATTGCTGTTCTTACACCATACTTATCATAAATCACCTTACTTCACCAAAACGATAATAGTCCACCTACAAATAAATACTTACTTATTCGACTTTACCTATTACTTGATAATTTATGTACTTTATATCAACATCACATCATTTTGCCGTTGCATGTTCTACTTTATACTTCAATATCATTTAATGATTTCATTTATTACCGTACAAATTATAATATATCGTGACAGTTGCTTCCATGCTCAGCTGAAGCGTTCTAAGTTAAACGTCATTTAAAGTGTAGCCGTGAACCACTTTGAAAATAAACCAATTTAGTGACCAAAATAATCCAAAATACAAACAAGTGCCCCATGATTTCACAAACACGTATGTCAACACGGGACGCAAGTGTTCAAGACCAAACACCAAGATAGCAGGCAGCAATCCTGTCAAGTTGGGTCGCGCTGGCCGTTCCGTGTTTACAATAAACGGCAAATATGCAATAAATTTTGCCCACCAATCCATAACTCCCGACGCGTGCATTCGACCAATTATATAAAATTCGAATGATCAGTCTACCAGATTGACAGTTATTTCTAGAGACCGTGGTACAGAACAGTTGGTTGACGCAATTTCGACAGGAGGGTAACGCATATCACCGGTTTCATGCCTTCCATAGTCTGCCTTGTTAACGTCCGGTTATAAAATGCTTTTAACTGTCCACCCATATTTTGTATCTGAACAATTTGGTACAGATTCTCGCGTCAAGGGAATTTTGCCGTAGCTAAACAACTCGTTCCACTTTGTTGATAGACATACAATCACAACACGAATTTATTACCACTTAATACGTAACAAGACTTTTATTACTGAATCAACGGATGCAGAGACAAGCAAGTTGGGGATTAAATTTAAAATAGACAAGGACACACGTACTAAAAATGTACAATGTTTTACGCTTCCGGACAGGCTTCACAAGAGAATTGCGTTCTTGGAAATGTATACTGTTAACAGACACTGGATGAGTCAAACCTACTCTCGAATGATACAGGCAGCATTAATTGATCTGTGGAGTCGTTGGGCGGGATTCTCCGATAACTTACGGAATTACGAAATAATGTCGCATTTCGGTACACCAAGCGCCGTCACGGAGGAACAAATTGAGTTATCCAGTTTACTGGCTATTTTTATTCTGATGAGCCTTTTCTATATCCTTGGACTTCATTTCTATATATTGGAACATCATTTCTGTCTAGGCTTTTGCGCCATGGCGAGACGTCATGCATGAAATATGTACATAAGCTGAAACGTTACTTTTAATGTTGAAGTGGGGCGGTGTAACTGAAATACTAATGGTAGAATCGCTTTGTTGGGAGTTTGGTGTTATAGAATCATGAAATGCTAAACACCCGACGTAGTTTTGTGCACTGTAAACGTGAAAGAAGAATTGCAGTATGAGAATCAAGTAACAATTCGTAAATGATTATTATGAAGGTACACGTAGGTAATATTTAATGAATTCAGAAATGATAGATTTTTATTCTAAATGGAATGTAGAATATTTAGAGAATTCATGAGAATGTATATTTATCTTTAAATCATAATCCAAGATCGTTATGAATTGTATTAATTGTTTTCTATTATGGTACACAATTTGTACGTATATTGTTACTGAACAATAATTAATTGAACAAATATTAATATCCCTTTTTTGGGATGAGCGCTCTTTTCTCTTACAAATAAAAGGAATTACTTAATAGAAAATATTGAATTAATTTTTAGAATTAAATGTAGCTACTACGAAAATTAGTAAATCGTAATTACTCATATAAACTGGAATATTACCGACTCTCCGTTTTCCCAAAATATAACTCGGAAATGCCTACTCATAACCAAGCGATTCTTTAGTACGGAATGAATTCCCGAGATCAATTACGCTTTCACAAAATTTGAAATAAATATTCTAAATTTTAAACCTAAACTTAAATGAAGGCAGTGGTTTGTGGCTATATGACCAATCAGTTAAAGAGTGTATCACGTTTCCCCAAAATATGGTGAAATGTACGAAGCCCGACACAAATGACCAGCAACAGCCCTGTCACAGTTTCGATGAAATTCCACGAAATATGCTTGCAGCCACAACCAAACTTAACTAATTGCAATAGTTTATTTTAAATTCACTACCTCATAATTACTTCTTAATTACTCTGTTGATCTGTGGTACTTGAGTGGAGATAAGGTGGCTGATATTGCAATGCTCTTGAGACGCCCGTAATTTGTGAACAGATGAAGCCGAGAACCAACCCGAAAATGTGATGAGGTTTCTGTGAGATCACTATGGCTTCATAAAACCCGAAGTTTTGTGTATGATACAGCGTGGCTAGGGATAAACAAAAAGAACAAAGATTCCCTAGTTAAAATCATGAATATAAAACCATTTCCCTGAAAAGACCTACGCATCATGACCATAGAATATTTTATGTTTATTTGTGCGTTATTTTTTATTTACCATAGAATGCCAAAAATGATCGTATCCAGTAGAGCCTTCAGGTAATTTTTAAGGATGAGGATGATATGCGGACGAACTAAAAATACACAGAAAACACGAGTCGTCTTTTAACTGTCTGTGTCGAGATAATTTCACAGCATAATCACAACGCTTGTTGTTTTATGAGAACTTTGGCAATTCAAGCCGATAAGGCTAAAGTGAACTTTTTTCCCTTGAAAGTCGGGGTGACCTGAAACTCTTTTGAGGTTGGGATGGAAATTCCCAAGATTTCTTATAGAAACTTTGTTGGGGCAGCGCCCTGGAGAACTAGTTAGATTTACGTGGATTCAGTACAATGAACAAAAGTATAATGTCCGTGTCCTTCATTCGGAGGAAAGGACGACGAGGGCAAAGCGTCCTCTTTACTTTAGCATTATGAAATATGTATGTAACGTTTGCTTAGCGTGGAAAGATACCCGATCTGAAGGTAAGTAATCGCATAGCAAAGATGATTTATTTTTGGATGAATTCTCCATCCTCTCGCTTTATGTTCATGCTTTAGGTGCAACAACAAGGCGGTGTCTATTTTGCCACATTAAGTTTTAGTAAGGCAGTGTGCAAAAGTTCACGCATTCATTTGTTAAATGTCCGGATTGACTAATATGCAAATAAGGCTTCTGTCTCGATTCTCGAGAAACTGTCGTTTGACAATTTGAGCAAAAGGCAATTTTATTGGAGCAAACATCAGTTCAACTAATGCGCAGCATTATTGGTTTTATTGTGGAATGAAGACTGGCGAACAGGATGCTTCAATTAAAGCTGATTTGTTTATCGGAGCAGCGCAAGATAAGGCTTGACTTCACAGAAGACGAGATAAGTTTAAAATGTTAAGTGCAAAGGCAACTGTGAAATCGCTCTGCCTTTGTGAAGGTGTGTACTATTGTACATGCCTTAACAGCTTCTGCATGTAATTGAAAAAATAATCAATTTTGATGCCTCCAAAAATCAATAGGCCCTGAACTAGATGAAGCAAATGTTCAGCAGACGAGTTTGAGTAAAACGTTATACATAATTATTTATGATACTCCACCTTGCCTAACGTTAGGTACCAATGAGATAACACTTAACAACGGATGAAATACAGTTTGATTGCAGCACAGATTGCCGTTACGCAAGTCGTTAGCAATCAATACATAATTCACTTATATGCCAACCCGAAAAATTAACGGAAAGCAGTTTGAATATATGAACTGGTAAGATGTAAAACCTTTAATACTTAACTACCGGAAGCGTGATGAATGCAATAATAGCGAATGTGGATACATATTTGACTATTATAGTAATTTTTGTGGCTCAAATTTATCATCCCCATCGATTTAGGGCATAAAAATATTTGACGACTGGGGACCCCCATGCCCTCCACGGCCCACCCCACCGCCAGGTCACCGATTTAACTCATGGAGCCTTGGCAAAAAATGATCAATCGTTATAACTACCTTTCAAGCATTTCATGCTTCCGGTAGTTAATAAACAAAATGTTTCTATTTGTATTTGGGATTTCTCGTGTTAGTATTTCGCACTTTTGGATTTGTTTTAAAATGATTTGTAATTCGTTTCGTGTGCAAAAATAAAATTTTCTAATGTTTTCCTAGAAACGTTTCCTAAAGGTGTGGGCACACAAAACATTTACATATGTCAGATAATGCGTTTCGGTTATACCACACCTTCATTTAGTGCACAACAAACTGTAATATAACGTTATTTGTCACGATATCAACGATTACATAAAAATGATAAGATACATTTTTTTCCATTCCCTGTAAATAGTTATCGAAAAAACATAAACAGCAGAACGTTTTAGCAGCGCATGTGGATAGAGAGGATGTCAATATAATCAGATACCATCTGCACACCGGGTTAATGGCAGCATGCAGTACAAATCGCAGCAACATATCATAACTCCGCACGCGTTTCCTGCAGAACAATTTCAATGTTCTAATGCGTCTCGCTAATGTCAAAAACAAAACCCGGGAACCGCCCATTGAGAAATCGATATCCATCGCTTTACTTCAATACATTCCAGCGCTTTCTGAGCATTTCTAAAAAAACTTATTTCTAGATCTAAATGTTCCATCAAGTGAATGTTTTTTTCAGAAAATCGGCATGTATTGGATAAGAGTTGGGCAACTGGTACGAACATGTTATTCAAACAAAAAAAGGTTGGCGACATAGGGCAGGCACATATCCGACTGCGACGTAATTTTTTTCCTTCTACATTCTCCATGCAATAGCAAAGACTCTTTAGTACACTAAACAAAAAATGAACATAACGACTCTATATTGTTAGACCGCTGAGTATAACAGTTTTACATTTATGCAACCATTATACTTTGCCCACAACCAACCTTTTGTTGTCATTTGATTTCATTCCTTGCACAGTGACAACATGTTAATTGCCCATAATCTTCTCCGCTTAGTGAGAACAACGCTTCGATTATATGCCAAACTGAGCACCGTTCTTCACGAGCCGTGTCCAAAAGGTGGAAAGAGCATTGTCGTCGTGTCCGAAACAACAACTAAAAGATACGTTGTAAAATTGGCGATATCTTTCACATTTTATTTGCTTTTCCTGTTCCAGTTCACACTGTATATATAGCACCTGTCGATTTGGGAAACCGTGATGTCACTGGTTTACATTTTGATACTCACGTTTCACATCCCTATTGCGTTTGAGCTTTGTATGTATGTATATTTGAAAGGGAGTTAATTACATTAAAAGTAAATACTCACGCCGCTCAAGCACAATTAAAAATAGCTTATTGCGGTCACTTTCAGAAAGCTACACTGGTGTTTTGCTTTCAACATAACCCTCCAACCTGTACTCCTCAAGGGTTACAGGAGTTCGATTGGAGGGAGTTAGTTGAATGAATGTCTTGTGCCGATGAGCTGACTCACCAGCACGTCCTCACCACTCGTCAGGAATCCGTCCCACCTCCTATGAAGTGAGATGGACTCTTCCTCACTTTTGTCTTCAAATATGCTAATTAGCTGTACTGAGGACAATATCCTACTCTGTGTGCTTATACGGCTTTGAATGGTGATGATCACTGATCACACAACCGAAACCACAGGCACGACAGAATGTTTTTAAATCTTTTTTTTTTCAGTAAGTATGCGTAGATGGCATACTTACTGAAAAAGAATCGGTAAATCGTAGTGATGACGGAAATGATGACGCGTAATGTTGGCGCAATGGCGTTATGGGACCGCCGTCGAACGCCAAAACATGACACAAATCACCGAAACATCACAATTGCTGTTTATCAATGTGGGCGGCGTTTTATTGATACGCTGCTCACAATCACTAAAAAACCATCACTGGCTGTCAATGTGAGCAGTTACACATACACTCTTCCTACTCACAATACTCACATGCACACTTCTATAACTGTGAGCTCATCAGCTGAGACAGTGTTTAAGCTGTAAACACCGCACTGCAAAGCCGATGGTCAACAGTACCGTCAAGCAGTAACTGAACTGCAATCTTTTGTCAGTGATCAGTGCTTAATAGGTTAGAGTTCAACTGTGCGAACTCAATAACCTAAAGCACTGATCAGATCCGTTGAGAAAATTTATTTTAAAAAATTCTCTGATCAGAGAGAAGAGCAAGCATGTGTATGCTTGCCTCTCCTCCTATCCTTGGCGTTTGAGCTTTACCGAAAGCGGTATGAAATTGAAAGCCTGTATAATTCAATGGTTGTGTTTGAACGACGCCATGAAAATGGTAATATGTTTTTTTTAAATCGTACGTTTCACACTGCCTCTAAACAATTTGAAAACCTGTTAATGTACCTAGATGTCGGAAATTGGATTTCGACAAACCCGAGGAGCGGACTTGCCGACAGGGTCCCTCTCTACATGATGTTCACAACGTATACGTTGCCTGGCGCCATCTTCATCTGCGGAATACTTTGGCTTTGGACACCATGCCTGCCGGTGTATCTAGGATTTGCCTTGTTCCCCGAATGTTCTGCCGGAAGCTCAAATGGATTACTGACCCTTGTTGCAATCCGTTACATGTTCCAGTTTGTTTCGGTTCTCCTTCCGGTTTGGATCCTGCTATTCACACTGGCCAACTGTCTGTTAGAAGGATGGACGTACTCCAACATACTCTGCTACTGCTTTGTGAACTACATTGACATGGTTGGAAAAGAAATTGGTCAACTGTCATCATCCGGAGCTATCAATCGAATTCTAAAGACTTGGCGCGAAATTCACGTTCTGGTCTGCATGTTCAATGACATAAACAAGAGTGAGCATGACAGGACTTTGCTCCACGGTATTCATCTCAAGCTTCTACCTTGTTGTTGGACTGAACGAAGGAATTGGACTCTTTTCGACGTTGCTGTTCGCCACGTTGGCAATTCAGACATGCATATTCACATTCGAGGCGGAGGGTGCCATAAAGGGATCTGTTTGCACGAAATCTGGCAACTGCATTCATGATCTAACAGTAGACGGATTCGGTTGACAGAGCCCAATCCTCTTGTAACTTGGCAAAATTTAAGATTTTGCAGCAAAAACTACCCTTGTAAACTTACACGAACTATGGTAAGTTGGTTTCGGAATTATTAGAAAAATACCGCATTCAGCATGTACATCTTGTATTACCTCATGGTACATATCATGGGGTACCGACTGAAAAAACTGCTTTGAAGTAACCGTTTTACTGGAATTTTTATTTTCTTCAATTTTAATAATTTTGAACCAGAAGCAACAACGGGATATTAAACGCTACAAATCGCATAAGTGAATCGGTGTATATCTTAACATTAGTTCGCACGACATCGCAAAAGAAATGACAATTTCTCACATTATGATAAATTTGTAATACTGCACAAAATAATAACTATATTTTATGGACTGACGAGCTTCACCTCAACCAAATGTTACTATTATATGTTCGACATATGCATGTATTTCTCCCCATCGATTGTATGCTCATATCTATCACATAATGGTTTAGTTTTAGGTATAATCTGAACAATGATTGTGTGCTTTTGAAAGACCAACCGTTGTTGATGTTGGGATCAACTATCATACAACTTAAACTAGTTATTTCGCGTTGAATGACATTCTCGTTTTAAAATTTCAAAAAATCGAGAAAAGGAAAAAACGCAAAATTTTAGACTTCAGAGCTCTTCCACTTTATCATTTCACGAAGCTATGTACCATGAGGTAATGCAAGATATACCTGCGAAATGCGGTATTTTTCTAATAATTCCAAAACCAGCTTACCATAGTTCGTGAAACTTTACTGGGGTAGTTTTTGCTGCAGAATCTTAAATTGTGCCAAGTTTCAAGAGGATTGAGCTCCGTCAACCGAATCCGTCTACTGTCAGTACGAATACCAGGGTATGGGGGAATAGCTTGAATAGCCGCTACGTCCGATCCTTGAGAGAAATGAAGATATCTGTCGGAACGGTAAATTACTACGATAATCAGATGCCACTCAGTTTGCTTGACTTCAATCTCAATCAAATTGTAAGTGTGTTGCTTCTATGAATTGTTAATGGGATTGCACGGAACGCAATGCACGATAAGAGCAAATAAGATTCGGTCTAGTATAAACTACACCAACAGATCAATAGAATACTTCATTTCTCTATATACAATATCGTTAAGGGCACAACTATATGATTAAGTAGGTAAGTTTGCATCCTTAATCTATAAATAATACATTGTCAGTTGGAAGTATATAGTACATAATAGTTTCTAACGATTAAGCTTACTAAAATAGGTAATTTTACAAGAGAAAATTTTATTCATAAACAAAAATCATGACTTTAGTGCTAATTTATCATCAAACTTGTCTTTGAAAAAAAAATATATTTTCTTTGGGTAAGTGATTGTTTTTTAAGACCTGTTTAGTATATTATATGAAGGCTAACTGAATATTTATTTACGGATATTTTAATTTAAAATTTTTAGCCAAGCGAATAATTTTTATTACAAACCCATGTTTTTTAGGACTTTTTTTGTGCATTTTGTTCGACAATGTAATTAATAAATATTGCATTTAGACTCTGACGGTGTGCATGCTTATAATTGAAACTCCTGGAAAATGAATGAAGTTTTAAGCTCACTGGTAAGGAAGGAAATTTTGTGAATGTCAGTAACTTAAAAAAAATACCTTAGAGTTCATTTGCCCTAGTTTATAATTCAAATAGGCAATGGATTGATCAACTTTTAAAATTGCTTACATCCGCTAATCGTGTAAGCAAAAATGATACATTTTACTGGGCGAATGAGCAACCATAATCATTCTCCCAGTCCCATAAACGAAATCACACTGTCACTAGTTTCTATTTGGCCTAGAATTGTAATTGGACATTGACGAGTGCATAATTTTAACTTTTCACGCCACATTATCATATAATTTAATTGATATCACACTCCAGCATAACTAATTTATCATCTGTTATCAATGCCTTCTTGCAGAATACAGATTCCCAATAATTAATCAATTTGTCATAAAAAATCATACTTTTAAATGAAAAAATAATTATTTCTGAAACACAAGACTAATTTCTCATCCAAAGAAAATAATCCTTTACCCACATAAATTTTTTTTCATTGAAATGTTTAATGATAAATTATCACCAAAAGCATGATTTATTGTGGATGAAAAAATACCTGCCATTTTACAATATGAAATAATTTGTTCCATCCCTTCTCCCTCATTGCATTAACGCATCACAGTAGATATGTTAGGAATTTCAACAGAAACAAATATTTCCTCAAGTCAGGCAAGATATACGACAAATGAAACATGGGAGTACTAGAAAGTAATTACATGCTAGGAGAGCCATGACCGTTTAAAGTTGATGTGTCTAGGTTAGTAAATAATTTATTTATTCAAGGTTTTCATAACGTAGTGGTTAAGTTGGCATTTCATGATAAACCAGTAGAATCCTATTGGATGTGGCATTATGCTGCATATATTACGGCGGAGTGTGAACCAATAAGTGGATGTAAGTAAAGCAAGTGAATGTTGTGACGAAAAGTCTAAAAAGCGACTGTCTATTGTTTTAGCATTGTGTGATGTGAATGGACATATATATGCTTCTGGAGGGCCACCAAAATACAAAGTAAGTTACCTTATAATTACCTTATCGAATTCATCATTATCACTAAACTGCATATTTTGACGGAATGATAAAACTTTTTTTTAAAATGTATATATAATTAACTCCAGAATGCTATGCGGTATGTGTTTGTGTCATGTATAAAATAAATCGATATATTTAATTCGAAGTAAAATTATTGGATAAGGTTATTACAGGTACAGACTATATTACAATTTTTTCGTGCGATACTAAATGTTGTCGCAATTCACCGCACCAATTTAGTTATGCTACATTACATACAAAAGTAGTGGTTACACATCATTTGAAGTGCATTTAGTAACCTGCAAATTATTATACCGATTTCGAAATACTTTATTTGAAAATTGCAGTAAATATCAATTCAGTACAGCTCCGTTACTGTAGGTGAATATTTTTTAAATTCATCCAACGTGAACGTACATTGTAAGATTGTTGCAAATTTTTACTTAATTTATTTCAATGTATATTTGGTTAATCAATAGAAAATACGAAACTGCACAGCATGTATTCTTAACAATAAAAAACATATTCAAAAATAAATTCCAATGAGTATTACGCGATTTTTTTGGCGAATGATTTATAAAGGCAACGTATGCATACCACCACGCTGAATATAAAATCCAATATATATATTTTTGTCGGTATATGTCTTGCACTATCTGATGGGTCGCAAACTGTCGTTTCGACCGTGGTAACCTGTTCCTCGTGACCATCTACGTGCGTACATGTCTGCCAGCAGAAACGACGTTGCCGGATCATCTCTCCCAACTTCAATTAAATTTTCCTAGCGAAACGAAATACATAACAACGGATCTTGTCCCAGTACATGGATTCGACACAAATATTCACATTCGATATTTGCATATCATTGTTCATTATAAATGGTTTGACGTACGTATTATGGAATCTCACAAAGTTTAAAGTTAGCGACGTCTTGTAACGCGTTTACGATAAAATTGGTGAAATATGTTTTGACTGAAGAAACAGGATTGCTAGGCGGTGGGCAATGCGAAACAATTCATTATTTTCGGATTTCCCGAAGTTCCATACTGGAAGAAAAAATGGAGTTCGTGCTACTATGGGATTGCATTTTGTGACGCAGAAACTAAAATAAACATTTATTGTAATGTTGCGTGCACATTGGTTTTGTGAAATACATTCTAGTTCAATGTTTATTGATTTTCCTGTTTGAAAAAATCGATATGTTCATCATGTGCCACACCGCCGATATCACAGTTATGCTTTCATAATGTCCACACTTGGGAAAATACAATACATTCCTTATTTGACTTACAGTGTGCAGTGTGTAACTAATTTGCGAAACCATATCATGTACGATATGCTTAGGAGTTTCATCCGGTATGGAACTACATTCTGATAATGGTATCATGACCGATGAAGGATATGCATGAAAATGTCGATTTGATCTTACCAGCTAAGTTGTTTGTTATTATCGTATTGTAGAAAATTACAGGATTTCGTTTTACACGGCAGCATGTTCGAAGAGAAAATGAGCAAAACTCACAAGTTGTTTCGGAAATGATTACTAGAGTATTCATTACAACGATGCTTGATCAAATTACTTTTTTTTAATCATGTTCATTAATGACAATTACAATGAGAAATCATTTTATGTACATAAAATTACACATCATCTAATCGGAGCATAGATTGAACTGATAGGAATATTGCTTGCAAACTTGTTTACTCATTTTACATAATATCCTTACAAATATAATATCAGTTACGTAATATTGAGATATTGGTGCTAATAACAAGAATGATAATCATCGTATACGTCCTAGTGCGTATGTATGTAGTGCGTATGTAGTGCGTCCTAGCACAACTTACAAAATACTGTTCCTGGCATATAAGCCCACACTATTACCACAACCGGTAATACTAATTGCGCCACAACGTCGTTCCGATATTAGTTTGGTAGTACATTATTTCCTGAATAGTGGGGTATTACACCTGTTTTCTCATGAACGTACTCAGGTGTTTTGTAACATGTTGTATTTGTAAATATGTTTTGCTCTACGAGCCAACAAATGCAGCAATTAATCTATCGGACATAAGAATTGTCACATGCGAACTAGGCATTTCGTTAGCGGCTGACACCACAATGTTGTCGTCACTAATTTGTTACGGTTGGTTGATGTACAAATATAATAAATATGATATTTAAAATATAGATCGAGTTCAGAATTAATCTCAAGCGAAATCGGCATTACGTACTGTATATTGTATTTATAAATGATAATCACGTAAGCTGGTAGCTTAACGAATATATGATTCCACGTTGCCGAGCACAAGCAATTACAACTGTGTCATAACGCCATGGGATAGAGGCTCTAATTGTTTGGGCAGAAATATCATTCGGAGATATTGGCTTGTTGAACATATTATTATGCAGCTGAACATATTGGCATAGTGGTCATATTGGAGCATGGAAGTATTTTTGGCTCCACGAGCAAGCATAGTCGTGATAACTATTGCGAATAGTTATCGCATGTAACCGAGTTGTTGCGCAAGAATCCGACAACGCAATTTCAAAACTCTTACTGTTTTAGTATTGGGCTGTACACTTGCTTACGTGCTATCTGAAAAGATTTCCCTCCGATGAAATACTAATAGACGCCTTTCGAAATTGTACTAAATATGAAAATGCTGATAATACATAATTATTATAAAAGTCACGATCATCATTTTGGCTTCAAAATATTTCTACCGTACGGGATTCAAGAATAGTAGAGCACTACGCTGACTGACTGATAAAAGTTGTTATTGAGCAATTATTTTTGCAACTATAACGTGATTTATAACGTAAATAAATTTTATAGCTCATAGTGCTGTTTTTGCTTTGTTTGAAAGTGATCATGTTGCAACTTACAGTATCCTTATTTGACGTTTCTAAGTGCACCGCCCAACTTTTAGTCCAACGATTTACAAAAAATCGTGCTTGAAAAGTCAACACGAATATTAGCCAAAGTCAAACACGACCGTAATGTCTACTCTTCTGATTGGATTCCTAATCGTCCTGTATACACCAATTTATCTGTCAATGGATGGAGACGTTGATGGCTACTCCGTTATTCCATTAGAAAATTTCCAGCCCCATTTACTTTACTTAGCAATTGACAGGGAAGAATTCGCACGAGCCAGAGCCGCACTAGAAATTTCGAGTAGAATTAGGGACTACACCTTCGATATTTCGTTTCTTCTAACTTTGTTTAAGAATACAAAATGTCACGTAGTTGTAGATAATTTTCACAACATTGATATTGGTTTGTCCATCGCCCCAGCAGTTCACAGAAGACCACATCTTGCAATCCTTCGGGATAAAGGCACACAAATAACATCACATCGGCATACAGCGGTGTGGGTTCCGTTCTGGTATAGTCGAACTTATGGGAACAAGACATGGCATTACGGATACAGGCTAGAGTGCAGGCAATCCAAATATTATGGCTCTAAACATTTTCGGAGATACTTCATCAGCGCAGAGATCTGTGTCAGTCTGAACGAGCTGGATTACGCAGTGAAAACAAAACCGTGGAAATGTGAGGTCCATATTACGATTCAAATCCCTCCATTGTTCATAACGAGGGGAAGAATGAAATATCCACTCAGTTTTAAATATGACGTTGATGAAAACATTGGACAGAGATCTAATCGACCAAATTTATCAGCAACATCAAAACTGTACATTGCAGTAAATCATCAAAGCTTGCCCCCCATCAATGACAATTTGAAGAAATATCTCGACATGGCTCCGGTTAACCAATTTCCAGATATACATAGCCCCATATTTGACTCCACGGGATATAATGGGATATTTGTTGTAACACTGAGAGACAAGAGTGATGACAAAGCTATTGTCAGCCGAGTATCTACATATCGAAAATCATATCACCCATTTGAAATGACACTAAAATACAAAGCCGTGAGATTATCAGACATCCGTCATTTCTCTCCATCTCATGAAAAGGAGAAAGCAGTCGTGTGGAACGTTCTCTTAGATGCGTCCATTGCTGAACATATTTTTGAATTTCGTAGTGGAATGCAAACATGTAGCAACAAATTGCTCATCGCCACACATTCGGGGCGGAAAATGGGCTCGCCACAACAAACACCCGCCCCTGCTTCCAGAGTTTTCTCCGACGGTATCGCATCAATGCTATTCGACATAATATCAAATGCCACAATTACATTTGAGGCATTTGGTAATATGTACTGCCATGATGGAAAGCCACTTGTAGATCGCATAAGATACAGTTATAATTCGGATCTTTATTTGAGGGTCTATGCATTAGAAACTACTAAATCCACTACGTTCCGTCTGTCGCACCTGGAGGAGACGCACAACCTGGTCTTTGTAAGTTGCGGAAGCGAAAAGCGAAATCATTCGTTTGGACTATCCGAGTTATTTAGGGTTTACAACGTTAGTGTTTGGGTGGGCATAATCCTAACATCACTGGCAATGACCGAAATTCACCATTGGGGATCTTCAATCGCCTCTCGAAAAATTTACCTGTTCTCAGTATTCAAGATGTTGTTAGAACAGGGTGATCCCTTCCGGCCTTCAGCTTGCCGAAATATAACCCTTAGGTTCACACTCTCAGCGGCGCTACTTACGGGAATTGTTTTAAGCAATGGTTTCAAAAGTAGCAACGTGTACAATATGTTATTGCCTAGATTTGTGCAGCCATATACTAAGTTTGTTGAGCTGGTGGAGGACCGCTTTATAATTCTCTCACGACCAACGAATATATTTTTGACTGTGGAGTTAAAGGCACCATCGGAAGCTTTGGACGCGTTTGTGAACTGGACGACTAGTATCTACCATGAATCTCGTCATAAGATTATGGCTCCAGACTGGTCCACCAGTGACTATTTTCCTTCAACTTACAAATATTTTGTAATTGAATCTGAACTAATGGAATGGTTCAAGCTCCTAAATAGGTCTTACATTAATACGTCCGCTCTGCAGTACATACAGGAAAATTCATCATTACACCCGCATGGTCTACCAATTATTAAAAAAATGTTTCGGGACAATGCGCGGGAGTGGCTAACACTAGCTCGTAGTTTCAACGATATACAAATACGGAAGCAAGTGCGCGCCACGCTGTATGGAATATACTCAAACCTTACATGGCAGCATTTGGAGACTTGCAATAAATCCGCATTGCTCCTTCCAACCTACATGGCAAAAGGCTACGCCATGATATTGTATCGAACTTATCCAAACTACACCATTAACGTCGGTAAGGAAACGTATGCCAATCTTTCAATTGGGTTTTCTATTTCCGGAACGGTTCATCCAAATGTTATTAGGAGGATACAAGGGATTGTATTTTCGGGAATATGGGAATGGTGGTCGAATTTCATTCGTGAGAAAATGAGTTTCACTCCAACTCTGAAGGATACATCATTACGTCCACCAAATATGAAAGGAAATGTGTCAACTCTATTTTTGCTTCTTATTTATGGATTGGCTGTATGTGTCATGTGCTTTCTTATAGAAGATGCATCTGGAATATATGCTGGCATTGTATACATATACGAGGTATGTGTATATTTCATTGAATGTTCATTGGTGTTGTTGAGGAAGTGGTTGCTCAATATGTACAGACGTTAACATTCATAAGTTTGCGTTAATGAACTTCAATGTGACACAATTCGTTGCACATGAAAAAATAAATTGTATATGTATTGCCTTGTGAAACATATCATGTACATAATTGTTACATTATTTGTATTATTTGCTATTACGCATTGCCTTACAAGTACTTACAGGTAGGAATTAGTTTGAGAGCTGTAAAATTGTCGGCCGCATGAAGTCGGTTGGATCATTTAGTTGAATTACGTATGCACAACGTAATTTATTTACGCACGTACATTCACTGTAATAAATCACTCACCAAAATTGAATTAAATGAGATATAATGACATTTACTTAATCATTTGTAGCAGTAATCGGGGTGCGCCGAAATGCTATTATTTAGGGAATGCACGAAATGGCCCAACTCATTCCGAATGATCGGACTTTGATACTGCAACCATATCAACCCGATTCTACTAATATTGCACTCGCCTACGTTCCTCCTGTAACACAGCGCTGCTGCTGTTACATTACATTAATGTGACTCAAATATTCCTAGCGGCACGCCGTGAATGCTGATGTTGCACCATTATACATGGTTCACTATTCTCGAATAATCGACTAACCAGCACAACTCTAATGTTAGTGTCGAGGAGATGGGACTTGCCTTCAAGGCTGCCAGACGGAAGCTAATTGAATTTTACACTTCATTTCATGTTGCCGAAATTATACTCTCTTTATGGTTGTATATCAATTCACGTTCCCTATGAATAATGCATGTTGTGTTGTGAGGTCAACAAGTATTGCTAAGATTTATTCAGGCGCACTGGTGAATGAAGGAGTGCCGCAGAACCTATACCATTTTCTACCACAACCGATGTAATTTTACAACGTATGCACCTACTACTTTTCCAGAATCGGAAAGACAAATAATTGACACAGTACATATTCGACAGATGTACAGCTTCCGAATATTATATGACTGCCCTGCGAGTTACATATATATAGCGACTGCATTGATTTTATTATTAGACGAAATTTTCGTTCCAACATGGGTTGCTCTTGGAGAAGATATTTGATTAATTTGACATTCGAATTTCACATGTCGCAGTTAACGACGCAAATGCATACAATTGTATGAGGTATATATGAGGCACTCTGAAAAATTAGCTTTGGGGACCTCATGCAACGATTTTGCGGTAAAACTACTGAAAAATATCTGCCCTGGAAAAACAATTTTTTGGAGGGGAGGTGAGTTTACAATAGGAGGGACTTGACAAAATTTGTGGCAGCGCAAAAAACGATTCCCGTTAACTACTGGATTATGCATACCCTTTGAAATCGAAACGAAAAAATACCATTTTGGTATTTTTATAGATGGGAATCTGCTTTCAATACCATGTTGCTACTATAGGAATTAAACAGAAATACATGTTCATTCCAGCGTTCTCCTGCTTGTAAGAGCAAACAAACCTGTGCCGGTCGAACTAGTAATTCACAGCCGTTATAACCATATAACTTACTTAAACGCAACGACCAACTAAGGTAATGACACATCATCGTACGTTGAGATTGTGAGTGCTTATAGCCACATCCCACTTTGATCACATGACAAAGTAGGTGGAGATTCATGAAACCGCGGTTCCACTCAAAATGAAAAAAAAACAATAACAAACAAAGATGTAAATATTGAATATGATTTTTTAACAACTTATTTATTTTATTTTACAGACCTTATAAATAACAATTATTTTTCATAGGCAACATTTAATTGGTACATTATTGATTACGTACGTCCCTACGCGTCTGTGACCATGATTTTGTTTGTTTTGTCTCGTCATTTTTATCTTTAATTAAACGAAAAATTTTGGCCCGCAGGAAGTGTTTTAATATCGAACTTCTATGATCAAAGCACCTATCGACCTTTAGACAGTCAGAAACAATTGTATCGTTTTTAAACATGTTAAAAATTCCTAATAATGCACGTTTTCCGTCGTCTTTCAATGAGCTCGTGGCATAATTAATAAATGAGCTGCTCATATGATAAAACACCGAGAATGTCTGTAACTCTAAGTAACCTAATTTCGGGTTTAATGGGTCAAATTCTTTAAATTTAATTAATATGCTCTCACCTTTATGTGCGTGTTCGTCGTATGTCTTTAAAAGAGATCTGCAGTCGTGGCATTCATGTTGCTTTTTCCAGTTGTAAATGCAAGCCGCGCCCATGTAAGCAACCACAACACTTTCTTGTTGTTTAAAAAATTTAAATGGCTTACTTATCAATTGCTTGGAGTAAAAGTTTAAAGCTAAATTACTAGTGTGATCGGTATTCTGATTAGTAAACCCACAAGTTTGTACATTATTTTTCTGCAAAGCGGGGAGTGCTACCTGTTATTTACAAAATACTTCATTACTCTCCGTGTTACCTGTTGTCGGTACGTGGACCAGGGTCGAGGGGACCAAGTATTTGAAATTCAGCCTAAATTGTCGAGTAGTTGGATTCCTGCAAAATCCTCCTCTTGGTCGTATTGCCAAAAAATAATGTTCTAAACAGTCTTGTTGAAGTCGTCGTGTCAAAACAAACGCAAGACCTTCATTTTTCAAATCCATGCATAAATTTTTCACACCTGTAACAGTGTGCCTTAGTCCTAGTAAAAATTCCGGATCCCTTCTTTTCAAACCCAAATTAATTGACGAAACATAATCCAAATATTCGTCAAATCGATGAAGGTTTTGGAAAAGATATTTCGCGTTTCGCTTAGGCTTATCACTTGAATATGAGGACATGTTTAAAGTATCAAAGATTTCATCAATTTTCCTAACCAGACTAGCCGTGTCTTTGAAATTAGGCGTCAATCTTTTAATGCTAACCATAGCTGTAATACCTGCGTAAACCGAATTACTTAAAACTTGCGCGGCCAGTTTTACACGTATCTTTGAGAAATCTTTTAAAAATATATGAGCATCTGTCAATTTAGGAGCCATTCTAGTTGGTAACATTTTATCCTTCCTATAGAAGCTAACAATATGCGACCACTTTGCTTTAATTACGTTACCATACGGTTTTGTTATAGTAAAAGTATGCTTCATCAAATTATTGCTAACAAGTTTGAGCAAATGTGGTGTATCGTGAATGAAATATATTTTTTTCTGTACTGATTGTTTAGGTGGTCTAGACGTCTCTATTAGGCTGAAAGGGCTTTCTGGTTTTACTCCTAAATTTTTATACAACGATTGATTGGTGAAGCTCATATCAAAAATCCCCATGCGAACATTTAATCCAATTTCTGAAATAGCAATGATATTTTCTTTTAAAACCTTTTCTAAAATGTCTGACGTTGTGGCGTGACGGGCGAAATAATATGAAACCGGAAATCTCCATTTGCTACGGACGCCCTGCACCATAAACACAAGAACTTCATTTGCTGTCTCAAGTTGTCTGCCATAGTTGCCAAAGTCAGCGATACCCTCAAGAGAATCCCAGTGCTTGTTATACTCTAGAAACTCTTTTAACGACATTTCATCCCAAACTATTATACAGCTTCTAGCCTCATCATCAAATTCGGAGATTAAACTTGCGATTATGTTTACGACACATTGATTGATTCCTGTGGTTATCTTCAATTCCGAAGTCCAACGTTCCAGTGATGACCTCGACGGTAAACGAAACAAAATTTTGAGCAAAGCCCTGCAGAGGAAAGATATTCAAGTTAGAAAGGCGATTGCATCTTTTTAAAATTTAAAAACTGCATTTTCCAGACCTTTTTGAGTTTTTCTACTTACTTGTATCCGTTAGAACCACAGGAATAATATAAAGAAAGAGTTGTCGTTTTCTCATCATCATTGTACGGAGATGTTCTTTTCTTGTAGCGATTAATTTGAAAAAGAATTAGTTTCTGCATGGGAACGTTACCAAGAAAAATATCAGCCACGGAGATTGATTTTCGGTTCTTCTTACGAAGGGCTTTGATTTGCTTTTTCAGCTTTCTTACTCGTCCAAGATTATTGGTCAGGAACTTTTTATGAACAAGGACCTTCTTTGATGAACTCCTGTTAAGTCATTTGCATAATTACCATTACAATGCACGATTTAATTAATCATTCTAATGCTGTAATCATTAATGTGTTGCGCTGAATACGTGAGATTTATTGCTCCAATTTCCTGTGCTCTGGAATTGCTGTCAGTTTTGGCCGTATGTACTTTTGAGCCCGTAGGAAGGATCGGCGACTGAAAAATTTGACCATTTGACTGTGATGATGGCTTTAAGTAGTAAATAGGCTTTACTGATAGGCTTCTCTCAGTTTTCGTCGAAGGAGACAAGATAGGCACTGCTGCAGGTTTGAGATGATTTCGTTGTGGATTCATATGTTCTGGTTTAAAGTGTTTTTCACAAACTCTACTAGTATAACGTAATTACTCCAACCACAATTTTCTTCTAGTTTCATATTTTGGAAATTTAAAATACGACAGATTTGCTGATGGATCAAAATTTTCTTTGTCACTAATACATATTACACAGTGGTATTTCATTTTCTCGTAAGCGAGGAGTTGATAGCAAAGTAGAAACTTTTAATCAATATTTAATTAAATAGTTTTAATTTATATTGTTAATTAATATTAACTTGTGCTCGTAAATAAAAAAGAACTATAATGACAGATAAGTTGGTCAGCGATTGACTATCGTGTCTGTTTGTCATCACAACAAACAAGCCTCCCATCCTCCCGCATTTTCCCTTTGAATGTGGATGCTGGGTGGAGCCAACAGTCTTCCTCCTAATGCTTATTGGCGAGGATTAGACCAATAGCGGTTAAGGAGAAGACTAGGCTGAGTTGAGTTTTTTTCGTACGATGATGTGTCATTACCTTGGTTGGTCGTTGACTTAAACGCATCGGATACACACTCGGTGCACAATAATTAATAAATCAACAAATGTGTAAAACGTTGATTTAACAAAAAATTTCTGCAATGTGAAGAAGTGTCATTGTGTAGTCTTTTATATGCACATATATCGATAAAATAAAAACGAATCTAGTTCAATGTCTATTGATTTTATTGTTGCAAGAATTGGAATTTAGCACCACGCCACTACTGTAATGCAACCAAGCTGCAGAGTGCTGAAAGCTACTCTACTTAATTAATTTCGCGATACAAAAAGAAGAGTTCGTTCGTCTGGTATGCCTTTACCTGATGATAGCGATACTTTAAACGATAAAATTTTCTGTAAGTTATAAAATTATGTTATGAAAATGTTTGTTTACCTTTTTGTCTCCCTGATACTCACTACCAGAAGAACTGGAAAGTTTGTTTTATTTGTTTGGCGCTCTGTCTCGGACAGAAAGCAGCCTTTGTTCTTGTTAGTTTGGGGCATTGTGAGACCCCTCCTTCCAGTCTCTTTGTTGTTTTGTTCCAACTAGGTCCTGAGGGCCCTGGTTGGAAGGTGGGAGTATGTCGGGAAATTATTGAGGGTTGGGGTAATTTGGGGAATGCTAAATCCTGCCCAAGATTCCACCGCTGTTGTTGCTGTTGATCAAGGAGGAGGACGTCGCTACGTCCCCTCCGCCACCACCACCGCCGTTACTCTTCTTCTTGTTGGAGGGCTTGCTACCCCCATTACTTCCGTTGTCGTTGAGCTGGAACTGAGCGAGCGACCGCTCAGTATAACTGTTCACCTCCGCCTGGAGGAATTTGATGAGCTCTTCAAGCTCTTCTTTAAATAGAGCACTGCGTTGCCATGCCTGAAGGACGTCTGGAGGAAGGCAGCACTCCACCACCGGGTAGAGGACCTGAGCACACTTGTCTTGTGTGACCCCAAGCGTCTCCAGATTCCGTATCTGGGACGTTATGGTGGTGACGAGATCCCCAAAATCCAGGACCTTCCCGGAAGACGACTCGATCACCAGCTGGAGGAGGTCTCGTACGTAGACCTTCACCAGGACGTTGTTCCTCCCGAACCGCTCCTTTAAGCTCTGCAAGGCTTTGGCGTAGTTTCCCGCCGTAAATGGAAAACTCTTGAGGAGCTTTCTCGCTGATGACCCTTCTCTCGTTGACTGGATTAGGAAGTGGAACTTGTCAATCTCGGACAAGTTCCTGTCCTTGTCGATCTCACCGAATGACGCTATGAAGGACAACCACTCCCTCACGTCTCCGGAGAACTGTGGAAGCTTACGCTTTGGTAGCAACATCCTCGTGCTGCTGTCAACTGATGCTGGGATGGAGGGGGATGAGGTGGAGACCGTTTCGAAGGCAGCACTTTCTTTCTTGTAGAGGTGCTCCGACTTCACTTTGTCCTTAGAGTGGTGAGCCAGCAGCCTCTCAACGTGCATCACGGTCCCATCATCCTTCTCGCGGAGTAGCTGGTCGAGCATCTTGGCAACGGCGTCTTCAAACGCCTTGTACAGGAGAGCGTAATGTGCCCACGCATAATGAAGCTCGTCCTCATCCACCACGTCCCTTTTCAACTCCTTCTTGAGGTCGCTTACGGCGTCATTTAGAATGTCCAATTTGGCTGTGACCAGCATGTCGTAGTCTGGCTTCGCCTTTCCAGTCTTCTTGGTAGTCTTGGCGTCTGGGTCAGTCTTGACCGTTACTTTGGCGTCTCCTGTCTGGTCGTCTGTCTGACTCAGCTTCCGGATGCGTTCCTGTACGGTCAAAGTGGAAGGATCCACTTCTTGGGTGCTTTCGTCGTCACTGCCCGCAGCAGTGACGACCACTTTAACTTTATCATCCTTGCCTGACATGACAAGGTGGGACCAAAACTGTCACTTAAAATTGTTAATTAACTGCCACGTATCCTGGCAGGTTCGCCAGTAATGTAGGGAATTGAGCGTTTTCGCTAAAGTTAGCAGTGTCGATGATGATGATCAGTGACTCTGATCTCAAACGCGCCCAAAATGCACCTAACTTTTACACAGAAATGGTTCGGATCGCGGGATACGTGGCGTCAAATAAAATGCGTAGTTTGACACATGACAATTTTCCATAAACCAAAAAGACCCAATTTATTATACAGACTGACTTAACTATTATGACAATTTAACTTTAATGGCCAACTGGCCGAAAGAGACAAAATTATATTTTTGTGCAAGCAGCAACGAGCTTGCTTGCTTCACGGCAAAGGTTGTGAGAAGAGTGTGAGGATCGGGGACGGGGAGCGGTGGTATATGCGATGCTGTTATTGTGCTCCTCATGAAAAACTACATGAGAGCGTGCGAGCCATGAGGCTTGCATCTCTCTAACACAGAAAGGAGAAAGGAGGCGTGCATCAGCCCACCAACTGCCCAAATTCCAGCGGTGGAATCTTGGGCAGGATTTAGCATTCCCCAAATTACCCCAACCCTCAATAATTTCCCGACAATGACTATCATAAATATAAATGTTTATTCATTTTCATCAGCTCAGCAAGTTGTATCCATGTTATTCAGACCAACTGCATGATCTTGGTGTACTCAACCTTACTGAGGAGGTACTTTTTAATCTTATTTTGATAGGCTACGAGATTATGCAATTTTACAGTCATTTCCAAGACGCAACGGAAATATAACGTGCGGGCTTGCAATAGAATACGAATGATACTTCAAATTACGTGTTCCGGAAGAAGGAATTTCGGAACGGCCCCACAGTATTTAAGGAGACGTATTTTAATGAACTAGTACGTAATAGATATTTGATTATTAAATAATTTATTACCATTTCCAACATTCCGTTTTTTGCTGCAGGAAATGAAGGCATGTATGTCAATTTTAATGCGTGAGAGATTATCTAAAACCATGTCATTAATATATTAGTCTGGACCGCACTATATTAACAATTTTATTGAACTACTGCATGCCAAGTATACGACTCTGACAAGGGAAACATATATGTCTGGGTTGGTAAATCGTGACTTAGTTGTATACGGTGGAGGTTTTAATAATCTGGCTGGACAGTATTCCCCAAGTATTACAACACCAGATTTATTTAATATGTTTGAACAAACTGAGTGTAATGTTAGGCTTCAATAGAAGTAGGTGAATGGTTTCCAATCTTACAAAGCTTAAGAGATCCGTGCCAACTACACAACAGATAATGCATGAGTATAAAGTCGACCGACCAAGTAGAATTTGCACCCGAATGGTAGTCAGAATCTTATTGGATCTCTACTGTAGTTTGGTTATCGTGTTCGTCCAACATGCCACATACGCTTATATTTATAAGCTGTTCAATACCAGCTCTAATATTCTGTCACAATTTCGTTGCATATATAATCGAATTACAGAATCGTCGCATATCGGGGTATTGGGTTCCGTTGAGATACCGTTTCACTCAAGTCTCTTCGCATGGTAATGATATGCTGGCATATACGAAGGTGTTTTTAATGAAATTTGGGTGACTTTACGTATCTCTCATTTCACCATAGTATAACGTAGGCGAATCTAGTTTTCTTCAAGACAAACCCGACTGTCGGGACATTGATCTCACCAAACGAAAAGAGCGTACACCAACTCTGCGTTAAATGACAACGCCATATGCGGAACTATCAAAATATCACTTTTTTGCCTATACAACTTTTAATGCCCTCCTGCTGAAAGTGGTTTTATATTTCCGGAACAAGAACCAATGTGTTTTAGTCACGTAAGGGCTGAAAATACCGTGGCACAATTCCATAATGCTTAATGCATGTATCCTCTCATAGGCTGCCCAAGACATATTACGTGGAAAATATGGATAAAGTTGGCACTCAGTTTCATTCCGCAAAATCTCTCTCGTTATAAGGTTGGCGATTTTTTAAACTTTTCCTTCTTTGTCCGTAAGGTACTTATGTTACTAATGTACACTAATAGAACGCATCATTGCAATACAATGTTGGCCAGGTACTCAGACTTGTGAAGTATTCATCACAGCATGTTTTCATACCATCGTAGCTATTTTCGACACGCATTTGAGCTAAGGTCTAGTCCCTGTAAATACGATGTCGTTGCCTCTACACCTTCCGCATTAAAAGGTTTATCATATGCATTCAAAAAAGTCACAAAAACTTTCTTGTATCAACAGAGTATGCTTCTTACTTTTACTTCGATGAGCTGAAATGTCATATAAAGTTTTCCTAAAAAATTCAATCAGTTAATTCTTGCTTCTGTAACGCGTGCATATGGACCATCGGGAAACCCATGAAATACTACACCGATAGAGTATGAAATTCTCCTTTGAACGATATGCATAGCGTTTCAGACGTCCAATTTCCTGCCGAGATATTCACTCCTAAAGTCACCCAAATTTCACTAAAAACACCTACGTATGGGTAGTTTAACCTTTATGGCACTACCTGCAAACATGTGTAAGCAATATGGGTGTGATTAGTTGGATAATGTCACATTGTGCTGTATGCAGCAGAAAACTTAGTTTCGTAACTATTATGAAGTTCTTAGATGTATTGCGCGACCTACTAAAATATTTCCACCGGACGCTTAAATGCTATATTAATGATCGACTTTCACGTTAGAACACTTTAAAAGAAGCAATATTATATTTTAGACTGTGATCGTGATCAATATTGATGGTAACCTATACATGTAGGCATTATGTAATTTATATTGTAGTAATAAGTGGCAGTCACGCGAGCTGATTGCTAATCACAGTCCCGGCCGTACGCTTCCACGTGTCGAACAGCAGCAGCGTTATTGTTCTGCTACATCGTGAGACATGCAATTAATTATTATTGAGGGAGATATGTGCGCGAGATATTGGAGCGTTGGCAATATTATCACTATAATGACTATGGGAGAACATTTTGGCTTGATGCCATATTTTGACCATGGGAATAATTTTGGACCCACGAGCAGACAAATGTGGTAATGAGTTTTTCTAAGAATAGTTGCATGTAGTCGAGTGTTTATGAGTATGCCAGTAACAAGCAACATCATGTCATCATTCTTTTGTAATTTATATGTTTCTGTATGTGTACTTGTATGCTTACAAAAAACAATTCCACTCAATCACTTCGACATTCAAATAACATTCCCTTAATAACGACTACATATACTGCGAATTTACTTGCAAAATAAAATTTAAACAAAATACTCTCTTCTGCCGTCTCATAATCAAGAAAGAAAGAAAATATAAACGCGGCTTTTTTGGGTGGCTTAGAACAATTTTTACATGACCCAAGACAATCACAATTTTTTAGTAAAGCAATTAGCGTAAAACGTGCATAACGTAGTGCAACATAACTGACCGGATAGTACAACACCAGCTCCTTCTATTTATTATTAGGAACGCACATAATTTGATTAGCAGTACAAATTCTGTTGGAACTGAATTGACACCAAGAATGCATAATCAACTATCATAAGCGTCGACTCACGTAACCTTCTAAGGGCCGATCTACACCGATTTCTGTTCGGTGTTTTTGAAAATTGATTTATAGGCTAAATAATTGCAATATAATTTTATTTGAACGAAAGGCGGATACTAGTCGGATGAAATATGTCAGAAATATCAAGTGTTCCATGCGGTTTCCTAATCGTCGTTGTAGCACATATATCACTCGCAAAGAAAGCAAACATCGGCCGCTATTCCATTATAGCATTAGAAGAATTAGCGCCCCATGTATTCTTCCCTAAAGTAGAGAGGGCAGCGTTGTCACGCGCTAGAGATTACTGGAAACGCTCGAACGCAGTGAGGGACAATTCGTTTGACATTTCGTTTCTTCTAAGTTTGTTTACGAGTACAAACTGTCACATAGTTGTGGATAATTTTCACAATGTTGACATCGGCTTGCCAAGTGCAATTGCAATTCACAGAAGACCACATCTTGCAGTCATTGAGGAGAAGTATCCAAAATATCCTAAATGTATACACACTGCGGTGTGGGTACCTTTCGAGGATAGCCGTGGTAGCCGAAATATCACGTGGTATAACAGAGGTAAATTGAAGTGTAGACTATCAAAATACTTCAGCAAAAACAATTTCCGGCAAAGACGTCTCACCACTGATCTTTGTGTGAGCTTGAACGTTCTGGATTATGCAGTGAAGACAAAAGCGTGGAATTGCGAGGTTCATGTAGCAATACAAATTCCTCCGTCATTCAAAAGGAAGAGAATAATACCATATCCACTGAGTTTCAAATATTACGTACACGGCAAAATCGGTGATAGATCCAATCGACCAATTTTGTCAACGTCATCAAAGCTGTATATCTTGGTCAATCATCAAAGCTTGCGATCAATCACTGACAGCTTGAAGGAATATCTTGACTTAGCTGATGTACGACAACCATTTATCCATAGTCCAATATTTGACCCTGCAGGCTACAATGGGATTTTTGTAGTAACACTAGGAAACAAGGGTGATGGTATATATAGTGTGAGTCGAATATTCGCATATCGGAAGTCATACGGTATATACAAAATGACATTAAAATACAAACTCGCGACATTATCAGCCATTCAGCATTTCTCTCCATCTCGTGAAAAGGAGAAACCAGTCGTATGGAACGTGCAATTAGATACATCAATTGCTGAACAAATTTTTGAATTTCGAAGTGGCATGCAAAGATGCGGCAGCAAAAGGCATTTCACCACTTATTTTGGGCGGCAATTTGACCCAACTGGACTAACACCCTCAACGGCTACCTCAACGTTCTCCAACGGCATTGCGTCAATGCTTCTCGACATAATGTCCAATGCCACAATTACGTTTCATGATTTTAATGACATCTACTGCAATCAAGGGAAGCCCTTTGAAGATTTTTATGGAATGTCTCAAGACGCCGACTTGTACTTGAGGGCGCACGCAGTTGAAAACTACAACGCCACGACATTTCGTCTCTCGTACAAGGAACAGTTGCACAACTTAGCATTCGTTAGTTGCGGCAGCGAGATGGAAAATCACTCTTTTGGACTATCAGAGTTGTTTAAGGTTTATCACTGTGATGTTTGGGTGTGTATACTGCTAATGTCACTGGCAATAGCCGAAATGTACCACCAGGGATCATTGCACTTCTCGCGAGGAGTTCACGTATTCTCTGTTTTCAAGCTGTTGTTAGAACAAGGGGACCCCATCAAGTCGGCAGTTTGCCGAAATGTTACTTTGAGGTCTGCTCTTTCGGCGGCGTTACTGGTAGGAATTGTAATAAGCAATGGTTTCAAAAGCAGCAACGTTTATAACATGGTGTTGCCGAGGTTTTTGCTCCCATATACCAAATTTGCGGAGCTTGTGCGTGACCGGTTTATTATTCTCACGAGGCCAGGGTCTTTGCGGCTGTATTCGGATCGGGACACCATGAATGCTGTGGAAGCTTTATTGAATATGGCGGAGAGCATTTTCCAAAAATCTCCACACGAGATTATTTCTGAAAGCATTAACAAAATCACTGCAACATCCACCGATTTTGAACTTAAATCAGAAGTTGCGGATTGGTTCTCACTACTAGATGAGTCTGATATGGAAACTTCTGCTTTACGGCGCATCCTGAAAAATACATCTCTTCATCCGCATGGTTTGCCAATTATCAAGAAAATCCTTCAGGACAATTCTCGCGAGTGGGTAACACTAGCACGTCACTATCACACACTGCCAAGCAAGAAGAAAATACGTGACAAACTGTCTGCCGTCTACACAAATATGACCTGGAAGCACTTAAAGAATTGTAACAAATCCGCGCTAGTTCTTCCTACATACATGGCAAAGGAGAACGCTTTGCGACTGTATCGAGCTCATCCAAACTTTACAATAAATGTCGGGAAAGAAATGTATGCAAATCTCTCAATTGGGTTTTCCATTTCCGGAACTGTCCACCCAAGTGTTATTAAGAGGATACAAGGGATTGTGTTTTCGGGAATATGGAACTGGTGGTCGAAGTACATTCGCGAGAAAACCAGTTTCACTGCAACCCTGAAGGACACATCATTACATCCTCCAAACTTAAATGGAAATATATCGACTATTTTTCTGCTTCTTCTATATGGACTGGTAGTATGCTTTGTCTGCTTTCTTATAGAAGACGCGTTCGTTATTTATCAAAATATTTTCTACATGTACCGAAGAAGTGTTTTATTCATCAAATGTTCATTGGAATCGATCTGGGAATGGGTCCTGAATTACATGGGACCGTAATATTGCTCCTTTATGACTATCAAATATATACGTGTATATATTTTTTACGACTGTAATCGCTGAAGACATGCCAAGGCCATGCTTTCTTCTCTGGACATTAATACTAAATGGAAATGAATATTACTGGATCACACAGACCTTGCCTTCTGTTTCACTAGCGCCGGCTTTTTCTCTAATTTATTTAATAATATTTGATATAATATTTACTGTTATAATCAATCTAACTGACCTCAACAAATAATAGACTAGTAAATAGAAAAAACACGCTTAATTAAACATGTATGTAATCAACGCTCACCTCACTTCAAAATATTAAAAGGTAGCATCGCATTTAATAGTGAAACAGCATGTACAATTAGGATTGGTTGAAGAATTTATTAATCGCCGCTGATATTTGTTAGTTAGAAGCAATATCTTCTAGTTACGATATGCAAATAATTTTATATTTTTAATTGAAAATTACGACCAATTCTGTGTGAGTGAATATTGCAAAAAGAAGAAGTGTTTTGCCTTAACTTTCTCTTTCTTTATGATGTAATAGGTTCTGGTGAAATTAAATTGGTTATGAATTATTCGTATTCAAAGTCAAGTTATGAGCAATAAAAAAATCATTAACAAACAAAAATATAATAAACTGGTGAACAAAAATGAAGCTTAATTATGTTATGTGCTCTCCATCCTAAAAACGACAATGCAATAATGTAATTATTGCACAAAAACAGCAATCTCATGATAGTTTATCTAGATAGTCATCATTTGAAAATTTGCTTTAATTTCATATCTGCTATTCACAAATAAAATGATAACCAAACTTAAAGAATGAAAATTAACAGCGGCATCAATTTCATCTTTTGGGCCATGTAAAAACTAAATACAACAAAATCTACAGTGCGTTCAAATCATGATATCATTTCTTATGTCATAATATTAAGTGTAATGGGTACGGAGAAGGTAAATAGGCATATAATTTAAAACATTTTACAAATTAGGTAATTACAATTTGCCAAATTAAATAGTTCTACTTGATACTATTAACTTTAACCGCAAATTTCACAAAATTACATTTTTCCTTCGGGAAACATGGTAGAAAAGAGAAGGCAAATACGCTACATCAATATAATACATTTGTTGGGGTTCTTGGATCGAAGTAGCTGTATACTCGTTTTCACGAAAGGTTGAAAATATTAGCTCAGGGTTGGCTTGGATATTGTACTCACAAAAAGCTTCCCATAATTCCCAATTCTTTTCAGTCGACGCACTACAGACTGCAACTCTCTCCGTTCTTGTTGCTCGCGAAACGAAAATGCTGGCCAAAAAGCAACAGAGCTCGAGCTCGAACTTTTCAATCTAAAAGCATGGCCAAAGTCGCAATGCTCTGCACGGATACGGTACTCCATAAAAATCTTCCCTTCTCCAGCAAAACAACAAGCAGTCAGACAGATGGTTTTGCCGAACAAATACAAACATTGAGCCGAGCTGCAGCAAGTCGGCTTTGGTTATGGTTTAAAGGCTAATTCTTTTTGGCGAGTCTGTAGAATAATTACATTAAAATTAACAGAGACGATGCACATACTACTTTTGATGACTTTAATTATAGTGCGGACAACCTCTTCCGCAGTTTGTACATCTTTTTTGCTATGACAATCATTGGTGGAAAGAGAAAGCGGAATCTGGACAGGAGAACTTCTCCTGGAGAAGGGATACAAAAGTGCAAGTGGTTATGATCCATTGATGCGGATAAGACGGCGACAGTTCAAGGTTTCATGAGCTTCCTGGAAGGATTTGTGGGATGGGATGAGGCTGGAAGTGAGGCGGCGCTGAAGGAGTTGGGAGTTTGTAAAAAAATGTGTGGGACTGGTCAAGTCCCTGAGTGCCTTTTATGAACAGTTGAAGAGGGCTAGGATGCAGGTGCTTGGAGGCGCTGGTGGAGGGGATGAAAATGGTCATCAAAGTGCCTACGAGACTGATGGAGATGATCCGGAGGACGTTGTTCCATGGCGCGAGTGGGACGAGGAGGCTCAAGAAATTGCAGTTTTCGGGAGGATGTGAAAACAAAATGTGAAGACAAACAGATTAAATATTGTAACAATTACCTCAGCAATTTTAAGCGTTATTAAATGTTATAAATACATGATCGTTTCTGATTTTCAGGTGGGGAAAAGCTCTCTGAATGCCGGAAGAGGATCTTCGCGCGGACCGGTTTTCTCGGGAGGTGACGCCGGAAAAGGTGGAGCTGATGAGGATAATGATCGACATTCTAGGTTCGTACACATCATTACCTTAAAATTAAATATTAATTATACAATGATTGAACTTGCTATTGGTAATTAGTCGTTAGTTTATTAATTTTCCCATTTTAATTGTGGAATGTGGCCCTGAATTTTTCGTAGGCGCCCTGGAGTAGAGCAGGAGGATGTGCAGGATATTCATGACCAATCTAGTGAGGAGTTGATAGCACGCGATGAACTGGACAGAGTGGAAAAGTGGGGAGATTTTGTGCTGCTACCATTTACCATATATGCATTATTTTTAGCAAGTATTTCAAATAGCCAAAAACTTTTTCTCACTTTTTTGTTGTTGTTTAGTGCGTTGAGGGCAGAGCTGAAAGACGCAAAACTTCCTGAAGACATCACGGCGGATGATTCAACAGAGGACCCACTTGGTAATCCACTAATGGCGATATGACATCAGGATTCGATTCCAAAAGTTTCAGGAGGAGGAGGTGGTGGAGGGCCTTCCTACCGCTGTAACTTTTGCGACAAGTCCTTCTTTCACAAAAGCCGGTTGGAGCGACACTTTACTCAAAATCACTACAATTTCTCTGCCCACTTTGTTCCAGGGTCGAGGTCAAGTGGGCACCTGTTGTAGAAAGCGGTTTTCGTCATTGGCCAATTTCAACAAGCACATGAAGCAGGAGCATCAGCAAGATAAGAACAGAGACGTTCCACCCCCGTCTCCAAGAATGGGGTCAAGGAGGAAGAATGTCCCTACTGCGGCAAGGCTTTCCGAACCAAACAACACCTGGAGGAGCACATCTACACCAACCGGGATCAGGAGAGTTGGCCATTCCAATGCACGGTGCGTGGAAAGAGATGGCTTACCAAATCCAGATTAACTAAGCACTTATCTATTCATTCCGGTGTGGATTTGTTTCCTTGCCAGTACAGTACAGCCAAGTACTCCCAACGCGAAAATCTGGATATTCACATGAAGCAGTGTCAGCGCGACCAGCAAAACCAAGAACAACTCGCCGGATCTTTGAAAGTGGAGGATGATTAGTTTTAAAAATGCAAATATCTCCAGTTTATTTGGATTGTATGCACTCTAATGAATGTATTCAAAAATTAATTGGTTCGGAGTAAAAATCAAAGTTAATCTCATTCATAATTTTATCAGTAAATGGTAGTCAAATTTTTACTTCACATTTCCAACTAATGACAATGTACATCAAAATTCTCAGACATTTTTTCATGAGTGCGTTGATGATGGCCGCGCAGTGACTTCCGGTCGCAGTACGATTTGGAGCAGACGTCGCAGTGGAAGGGAGTCTTGCCCGTGTGCTTTTTCTGGTGGCGCATATAGTCCCGGAAGTGCTTCCGGTAGAATTTGCATTTGTAACGATTTTCCTAGGGATGGGCAATTTTGTAGTGGGAGAGAAGGGAGTGTTGACTGATGAGGACAGATGGGCAGATGTGGCTGCTATACTTTTGGCGGTTTGGAACGCCTTTTGGTATCCTGGATTTGGTGGATTGATTCAAATTGGACTTGTGGCCAGACATACGTCGTGTGGATTTGAGTCACTAGCTCCTCCTCAACAAAGTCGTCATTCCCATCTATCCGCTGTGGATCTAACACTTCATTTGGATTGGACGATGGCCCGAATTACCACGTAGTGCTCGCCGATAAGCTTCTCCAGTTGCCCGATTTGAACGTGTAATTGAAAGAGCTGCTGGTGGAGTGACTGGCATTTGAGACACAGAGGGATGGGAGTCCCGTCGTCAAAATCGCCTCCATCATTCCTCTAATTAACGCCCAGACCAGACGATTACAGAGGACTTGAAAGGCATCCGTATTTCTCACAGGGTCGTCCAAGGATATTCTGAGCTCGTGTCCTACGTTGTCACCACCAAGATAAGTCACATTTCCGTAATCCTCTGATTATCACAACAGACGAGAGAGATGTGCCTGCAGTTGTCCAAGGACGTTTTCTTGGCTTTCCCCAGGAAGCCCGGCTCCTGTAAATAAACATTGCATGATATTATCATGATGATAACAATCTAATGACAGCAACAAAAATTGCAAGAATTGTAACTGCCTTATCGCCACAATTGGAAGTAACTCTCGTCCCATTCCCTCCTGATTTCTCAGCAGCGTTTAGCAAATGATTACGGCGCGCTCCATCCATAACCTCAAAACTTTCCACCGTGACATTTAAAAAAGGGCCAATTTGATGTACCTCGACCCTTGCCGAACATCCCGTCCTTTTTCCTCCGCCAGATCCTCCATTTCCCTCCACAACACCAACATTTTTACTGGCCTCCTGCTCCGTTTAATTGCGTTCACATTTGATGCTTAATTATAATTCCATTAATGACGAAAATAAATTATTTCCAGCAGAAAAATACCTATTATTAATTCAATTTATTTACTAACCTTGTTAACAGCATTTGAGCCGACTACTTCCAATGCATTAGCATGACTAGCTCTGCTAGAGGGACAAATTAGCTAACCCATTATTTGAAATGAACATATTATTGATAATTGACATAGAACTGTAAATTTAATTAATATTAATTAATAGACAAAGTATATTTAATGAAGCTACCCCAGAGAAAACGTTAAGAGTGTATGAATTCTTTTACCGTATTATACTGTCAGTATACTGCTTACAATGCATATGTAACTTCACATGATTTTGAAGGGCAATCTTTTACTGCATACATGATTAGGATGTTTTTAAACCTGACCCAAACGTTAGTACATAAAATAGAAGATGGCAAACATAATATTAATGCATCAACTGAAAACCATACGGAACTTTTTTCACTAATGGAGCCGATCGATGACCAATTCCTTGGCAAGTTTCATATATGCATTAGATAACATACCTATCTGTCAAATAGGAAACGCCCCAGCCCAGTTTTGCAAATTACATTATATGAATATGTACATGAAAAATCCTTAGGTAGCTTTTCGCTAGTAATGAAGCGATGAGCGCTGAGAAAGCTACCGAATACACTGTGCAGTACATGCGTTCCACTGGTTCACATAATGTATCAAAGACGAAGATAAAATACTTTCTCACTAATCTTAACGAATGTTATTTTTCTTTAAAATTTTGAAAGGCATATTGCATTTACGTATTGTGTTATATAATTTCAAACACATGTTTTGGCAGACAATTGGACTAATTCTTACGTCTCTTTCATGCATAATATCTTCCCGTGACTCCACCAAATATTCATTCAGACTGCTTGATAGTCCGGGAAGTTATTACGTGAATCGATTCCAGCTTATGTTTCTGGAGAAAAAATACCGATATCCCGCTCAAAATGTGCAAGGTTACGCAGAACATCTGAATGAGATGGTTGTCCCCTTCATTGCAAAACACTCATTGGTAGTGTTGAATAATTTTCAGCATTTGGATATACAGCGAACCGAGTTTCCAGTTATATTGCGGAGTCCTATTCCAGTACTGAAAGTTATAGACCATGTATCTCCGCCACATTTTGTATGGGCCCCAAACTCCATACCAACTAGAGTTAACTCGTCCGGAGTATTCGATAACTTTACATGTAGTTCGCAAAAGCATTTCGTCAATCAGGCGGATATAATTAGCCCTAACGATATATGTTTTAAAATCAACTTTTTCAACTTCTCGTCGTCGTCACAACCGTGGATAGGCGTGTTCAATCTTGTGTTATATCCTCCAAATTACGTACTGGAATTGAAAAACCTAGCCAGCACCAGAATTTTTAGATACCCAGGAAATCAGAAGGATATTGCAGACATTCCCACAACCACAACGACCAATATAATACTTTCCGAGGAATCATTGCCAGTATACCAAATGTGGCAGCTGCAGTCCTGGATAAAGGAGACCACTGAAACTGGAAATTATAACCACTATGACGGCTATTATCCAACTCTCCATCACGATAGGTTCATCCTCGTGATACAACGTAATGTAATGCCAGTAGCTTCTAAAATAGGCTTGATTAAGCCATGTCGCTGCGAGAGAGGGATTCATGTTCACAATATTCATGCTGGAAACCTTTCACGCCAAATTACTTCAAAGATGATAGAATCTAGTAACATCCCGTTGCCGTGGAAAGGTTTCTGGATTCAGAGAATTGGAATAAAGCGGCCTACGCATGACGGTTTCATTATCAATCTCACAGAATATGCAATGGAATGCCATCATTTTCCGACGAATCAGCGACATTTTAGAGCTAGCTACCTACATGATAAGAATGAAAGGCTTTACGAGGCGATAATGGAGATATTACTTACCGCTATGCACAACCACACGTTCTTGAGGGACGGATCCAACGCATGCAAAAACGGCCGTATGGAACGTGTGCGATATTATCGGGATCCAGATTCAACGTTGGAGTTAATATGGACTGTATCCTTGGTTCCCGATTTGATGCTGCATACAAAGTTTCTTATCTCAATTGAAAGTCCACTTCAAAGGCTTCGATTTGTGGCATGTGGTCAGCGAGGAATCAAGCCGTTCCCATTTGAAGAATTTGTCAAAGCTTACGACGCATTCGTCTGGTTATTTGTTGGACTGTGCATTTGCGTGCTAGCATATACACTAACACGGCCACACTGGTGTCGGTTCTCCGGAGGAACCGTATCCATGAGATGGACAGACAATATTTTCAGTCTCTTAAAGGTAATCCTTGAACAAGGAGATCCGTTTCCATCAAATGTTGGGAACTTAAAAACGCTTCGCTGGCTGCTGGCAGGTTTTCTTTTAACCGGAATTGTAATAAGCAATGCATATAAAAACACTAACGTGTACAACATGATAACTAGTAGATCGCCACTTCTTTACAAAACGCTTCAACATTTGACTGACGACAATTTCACTATATTTACCAGAATTGACGCATATAGAATTAGTTTAATTGGGATCCTCGAAGCTTTACAGCAGGGCCTTTCGCTTGACATTAACACTCATCATGTAAGGCTCAAAGTGACGGAAACCTATGACGCTTTGACATCAAAAACTGAAGTTTTATCAATTCTGGAAAAGTACGAGTCAGATTTCGAGGGCATGATTGAAACAGAAATGCTACGAAATTTAAGCAAATTTTCCAAAATGCATGCAAATGTTCCATCTTTCCTAACAAACATCACTAATGCATTACTCCCTTTATACAAAATAAGAAAATTGCCTTTCGGAATGAGTAGGCCGCATAGATTCGAGACTGCAACCCTAAATTTGTTTTGGGAAAGGGAGCGCAGGCTATACGTACCAGAAGTAGCCCGTTGCAGAAAGGCTGCACTAATATTGCCCGAGGATGAATGCAGCGAATTCGTGGGAAAAGTAAATGTCGATAAACCGGATTTAGTTTCCGTCAGTTCTGAGGTATACAGTAACATTGGTATCGCTCTAGAAATTGAGGGGTTCAGTCCGCCATATATTCTCGAGCGAATTCGCTACCTTCAAGGGTCTGGAATTATTCGTTGGTTGCCGACTTTGGCAAAGCTGAATTTTGGTTCATTCAGTGAAACCCAAACGCCATCCCCCAAAAGTGCAACGTTAAAAGGGAACATTGTTATCATATTTACACTTTTTGCAATTGGTTCCACAGCGGCAGTGCTAATGTTTTTGGTGGAGGTATTCCAAGTTAGGCTATGGAATGCGGCATTTATATGTCACAGCATAATATTTTACAGTGTAACGAAATGTGTGTGTTGTGTTGTTGTTTTAATTTCAAACATCCGTGAGGCATTACAACAGAGGATTACATTTGCAGGTTATAAACTGAACTCAAATCAAGTAATAATAGTGGGTTCTGAAGTTGGCGTCGAAAACAAAAGCCGATAAATTGAGATATTCAGAATTTATGAAATGACTGGAATCACATTGGCAAAACTTAGCATGGAAGTTGATCGTGTTTCCCTTTATTTTGCAATGCTTAACGATATTTCTTTCATGAATGTTATTTCGCGGTGCATATCCAAGTTTAGTTTTTAAATTTCTGACAGTGTGATCCAATTATTTAAATTAAGCTCAAACTTTGCTGACTGTTTCAGTTGCTTAGTAGTAATGTTATGAAAGTGGATTGATATTACATTACGTGATACTGATGAAAGCGATTTCCATTCTAGCAGAACGTGAAATAAATCAAGATTATGTGCTTCAAGCCAAACGTGGATAAAATTTCTTTGGGAAATTCATCACATATTTTAATACATAGGCATATGAATTCAGTGGCCCAAAAATTCTCAAAAAATCGGACTAGCAATTTGAAAATTCTTGATAAATTTTAGGGAAAATTATTGTACATTATATGCTACTGCATTATAATACATTAATACGAACTAGGGATTCAAATTTCCATAAAAGCATGGAAATAGTTTCCTGAACGGGTACAAATAATTCAGCATTTGCCACTTATATCGTTCTTAATATCGAAATCACCAGGTAGTCTCGTAAAGGGTAAAACGCCCGTATTCTTATTTCAAAAGTTAATTAGGTGAAGTGGTTCTATTACATATACTAGAAAGTATGTATTTTCCATCCGTGCACGGTAATGCATCCATCGTCGCAGCAATATTCGAACTATATCCACTATATAAAATATCGATTTTGTATCTAAAAATCAATATACATTGAACTACAGGATGCAATTAAAGAGAAAACTAGACCATGTCTATATTAATCGATATATGTACTATTAATAACAGGGGAACCATTTCTTATTTACGTGACAATTTTTGGTGAAACAACTAGTTAATATATATTTGCGAATAGATTCAGTATGTTACACCAAGTTTATATTTAACACGCCACTCCATTTCATGACGTCTTCGTCTATTGGCCGAGCGCTCTGTTTGTTGGCAAATATTTACTTAATATCTCTATATTTTTCTGCTATATGTACAATCTATGACAGCTAATTATTACATGTTCCAATGAACCAATTAAAGCTTATGTAACCACAACTCGGTTGAAATGAACTTTTCTTGCGACACATTCATTGGAGAACCAACATGATGTTGATTGTAGATTCCAAAATGTTTGCATAAAAATTAATTTTCGTTTCCCTTTCAAATACTGCAATGCCGTAGTAGAACGAAATGGTTCTCTGAGCTCGAACAGACTTTTTCCAGATATTAAAATCCCGTCTCGTTTCAAATTGACCTCCCCCCACCAAATTTGCTTTTCCTGACCATGCATGTTTCAGCAATTTTACAGTAAAAGCATTGCATGAGACCGCTAACGGTAAACTCTCAGAAATCACAATGTACGTCATGCTAGTTATGGTCAACAAGGACACGTAAAATTCGACTGGGAAGATACCAAGGCCATTTATGAGTGCAACGTTCATCATAACGGCAATCCCATATCCAATCAACATCAACGCAGCCGCAATGCATTTCACAAGGTTTCTCCCAATTTGTGTAATGTACTGGAGCTGGATGTATGCGGCCAGCGAATCGGGCCCATGATTCATTCTGCCGATCCATTCCAAGCAGTCAATGTACACGTTGAATATGAGCATGGCTTGCAGAAGTACAATGGTCAGGCTCCTGCAACATTCCACTGTGCACCACTCCGCTTGTATAAATCTTATGACAACTTGTAGCATCTTCGTCAGAGGAAACTTGTGAGAGTCAACTGGGAATATGATGTCCGCTGCATCTATTCCCATTACGAGCTGTATTGGTACTAACAGGAGCGCATTGATAAACATAGTCATCACCAGTGCATTCATTAGAAGGCCAATGTTATCAAATCTGTTCTCCGTCGTGAACAGTTTCTTGAATTCTGAAAGCATTAAGGATGTTCATAGTTTTTAAATTGTAGACGTGAATGAACAAGATCAATTCCGTTCTCAAAATATCTTTTTAAACGATAAACAGGTATGCCGTGTATTGCGTGTACCTTGTTTTAGAAGGGTTACCAATCCATGTTTTCTTTCCGGGTGAATTGAAGTAAACTCTTGCCCATCCCGAATTTCCCGGTTGAATAGAAACAGGCTGTTCATGTACAGCGCCATATCGTCTTGATAATAGATTACGATAGCGTTTAGAATAATCGACAACGACAAGATAGGAATCAGTGATAAATGCCACAT
>CM023202.3:33420393-33436653 GCA_004115045.4 Sinella curviseta | reverse complement strand
TCACCCTATCCAGTGACAGATACCCTGGGCTGGAGTAGGAATGGGCGACCAGATACAAGGAGAGACTGAGCGTAATTCCGATCACAAAAAATGACGAGTAAAATGGAATTAACTTTGGTTTGTTGGACTCAAACACGAGTCTCTCTTTACCCACATCAACACTGCATATGTGTCGGTAGAAGATGGGTTTGTAAATACATTCACTCAACTCACATGCCTTCCACGTGAGTGCTGTAGTCATTTCTGCGGTTTCTAGAATTGAATCGGTTTACGTAGTTGCAAATCACAATGTATTAATTTCAGGTTAACAAACGGCAAATCATCACTTTCCACGAACTGTGATTGAATTTCAAATATAATTCAGAATTTTTATTTTTCATAAGCGATTAAAGGACGATCCTCAGCCGAGCAATGCGGATGTAAAAGTGTAACGCAGCGGCCCTAGACTGCTGTTACAAGATTTAATGTAACCCGCGATTTCATAAATTCAATTACATACCACAAATTGAGGTTCCGAATAATATAATTTCCTAATCAGGTCATAATCTCATTTTTAGAACACTTTAAACTGTTGACAGAAAATTAAATTTCCGTCAATATAATTTGAATACATATCTGAGACCAACATAACGTGATTACGAAATATATATACACATTGCTGTGATGCTTTGTTGCCATTAGTCTAAAATAAATGACTAACATTCTACATATAACGTATCCAATTATAATCGCCAATTACGCACTCGTGTTTCAATTTTAAATGATATTTGAATTTATTTTCTACCAACTCACGCAAATAAGAGTACGCGCTGACACATTTCCATAAATAACCATTCGGACAAATTAGGAAATACGTAAGTCATTTAGTCCCAATTATGCACACTAATCTGTCATGTCATATATACGTGGAAACTATATGTCAACAATATTGTTAAAAATATGTTGTTGCTGTAAATTGAATTGTTATGAAACAATTTTACAATTTCTATTTTAGATATAAATACAGACGATTAACTTCTGGTGGATTACGTGATCCGAGAATGTGGTCATTCCGATGCGCATATATATTAGAGTGTATGGAAGTTGTACATTAACTTCTACAAATAACAGACGATGGCTTATAATATAGTACAGAAAGTTAATTTAAATTTAAATTATTTAATAATGTTACGTGGACATTTTCCACAGGTCGTTGATGTGACTTTTAAAAATGTAGTACGGCCGGAATATTAGCTATGTGATGTAAATTGTTTGCCCTAAGATTTGTTTACGACAGATTTCCGCGTTGTTGTGCATGTAATAGCAATCTGGCAAGAGCAGTCAACAATTTGTTTTTATACAATCTCTGCAGTAAGAGCCAATGACGTGATTACGGCGACCGAACCCAAAGCATAACAATGTGTACGGGATGATTTTGCACGTCATAGCAAAGGTGTGTTACGGAGTGTAGTGGCTAGAGCATCCGCCTACTCGGAACGAGGGTTGGGGTTCGAATCTCGACTGGAGCTAAATATTTTTTGTCCTTTTTTCTACTTAATCTTTTGTCTGAACTGATGCTTAAAATAATCCGAACTTTAAGAAATAAAAAACAAATTTTATAGGCCGTTGCTTCGAAATTCTAAACCACAAAAAACAATTAGCTGTGAGGTAGTACATATGCCTGGAATTCAAGCTACTCTATGCAGGTGGCTGAGCTCTATGCTGGAACCAAACTAAATCACAGTGCCTGAATTCCTAGAGACAGTGAGTGAAACAATGAGACCTGGACACATGTTATGGGCTGGGCATATAGTGAGTCACCACATCACTGTCACTAATTATGACAACGTGATTATTGGTATGCCAATTAGACAGAATAAGATCGAGTTGATCCATACGATATCTAACGTTACCAAATCTACCTGCCGTCACTTTCATGCGACATTAGCGGTGGCGCCGTGTACTGCATCACGAACTGCTGTAGTTGCGCCCAATCTTTGTCTGGGTTGCTAACAATTAATTTAAATTCTCATTTTCATATCTCTCTTCCTCTTTGCTAAATCAAACGTAGGATCCTGATTGTAATATGTCTTTAAATTAACTTTTGTCTTCCCTTGCATTGGGTATTTCAAAGTATTAAATACTTGGAGAGGTATATGCTGGGAAGGGGACATGCTGGAACGGGGATATCGGTGAAATACATATACGGTTGAAACATGATTTGTGTTTGATACAAACTTCCATGGATTTATGGTTATGATTTAGAAATTATTTTGTTCATCGGCCTGAGCCAAGCGTAGCTGGCTGGAAGTTTCTAGTAGAAACATAAAATCAAATTTGTGTGGCAAACATTTCAAGTTTCATAACACGATGAAAACAGCAAAACAATTTAAATTGTACTTAGGTCACCGACTTACAACCGTAGCAACCAACAGTATGATTAGGAAAGCAACACACTGCATTGAAGTGTAAATTGCTGATAATTTTGGAGCCCGAAAAAAACGGCAGATTATTGCCACCAAACAAGCAAAATGTACAACTATAAAATTGTATGTGCCGATTTATTAATATTTGTTACACAGAGAGATGAAAATGCAAAACAATATTCATTTCGTTTGGGTGGAACTTTATTTCACATCGCCGCCTTGCCAATTAGTCTTATATCTTTCTTGACAACTTGTTGTTACGACATTTGAAGGCTAGTCAAACGTACTGATTATTACTGGGCGTCAACAATAATGTGATGATGTCGGTTGATATATTTCCGAATGTCTATCCGATAATTTTCCATGGCGTCATGCAAGCGCCATCGAAATCTTCGAGGCAAACAATTTCGGGTTATATTTTGTGCCTGAAAGGTTATAAATGTCAATCGTGGTCACAGATCCGTTAAATAGTGAAACTTATCCCTGCTGAGCGTGTGTCATAAAAATTCTGGGCACCGTTGGGATCGACACAATTTTATCTGAAGTCAGTCCAAATTGCGGTGGCAGGATGTCAAAATCCAACTGCGAAAAATCTCACCTATTATGTATTTCAATGTTCAGGCTCAATCAATGAGACCACGATCAGCGACATTCACCCAAGCTGTTAGCCGGACAGGGTTCTGATTACAACAGGTCACGTACAATATTTTAGCGTGTACCTAATAGTTTCCTCAGTTACAAATAAAAAATGATCATTTGGCATTTGTTCAAGGTTGAACACACATGCATTAAATTGGCAATGCACGTACCAAATGAAATACGTTGCAAAACAAAATCCCGTTTTGTTAGCCATTTACAATGTTTCATAATCAGGTTGCCTGCATGCCTGCATTGGAATGAGAATGAAATCCACCTACTCGTTACACAATTTTAAGCCATCATGCATGAATAAAAATGTGTAATTAAAAATACAAAGTTGGTTACATTGCTTTTTGTTTCTTTAGTTGAGGACAATAATATATCTGTCTGCATGCACAAGTGTTGGAACCAGCGTTTCTGCTGTTGTTAGGGTGAATTTTAATAAATTTGCAAAAGCTGATATGACATAATAAAATCGAAGATTATACTTTAGTCGAAGAACGCTTAATTACAATGCAAACAACCTAGATAACACGTTGGGCTGGGATACTTTATCTTATTGTAAGTAGAATAATGCTTTAACATATTATTAAAGAAATTAGCGCTGGTGCTCTCGTTGAACGCTGCCGGTCCATAGTAAAACGGGATAGGTCTGAGAGATTTCAGCTGTCGTCTTAATATTGTCTTCTTTAAACTACTGCTAGGTTCATTGCCACTCAGCTCCTCGTCCCTTTCAATCGACCTTAACCATTGTTTTCTTAACATATCCCTGCTGCTTTCATTTATGTCAACCACCTTGGGTATACTTTCAAAAAGAACAGTGTAAAATCCGATGGTGACTGCCGCGAATAGTAAATATATATGCAGCGGAAAATATTTCCAACCTTGAATCACCACCCACGCACAAGTCATGCCACATATGAATCCAAGCACCATTATCAGCCCTGCAATGGCTCGCATGGCTTCTCCTCCAATTTGATTTATGCACTGGAATTCGTTGTAGACTCTAATCAACGCTTCACTAAATTTTGTTTTCGATATTCTGTGTAGGCAACTAAGATACATACTGAAAAATTGTATGACGATTATCCCATAAATACAAATTGTTCTGCTCGATTCAAACGCAGCCGCATGAGCCACTAGGAATCGAACGCAGAGTATTGGAATACCGGACACCTGTGAAGGGAAGCAACGCATTAGTATGGTGTAGAGTGCATCCAAATTTGCAAATGTCGCACCCGTTGCAAAACTTATGGCACACACGAACGTACTGATTGTTATACCATGCATTGCGAAACCAACTATATCCAGAGATGCGAGATTGCCTCCCAGGGACATTACAACTGTGAGTTAAAGGCACACGTCATTTGAATATTATCTGCTATTATATCTTAAACATGTGATGATATTAAAGTATATTACCTTCAGCGACCAAGTGTATCAAGGATATTTTCCGAGCATACCCACGCCGCCTGTAATCCTGCCGCATGCGTCGATCAAATTGGAAGAAGAGACCTGCAAAGTGTTCAAATAGTGTGCTGCCATATTTCGTGCCGATAACGTTTAAGCCAATCGCCATGACGGAGAAGCATCCTAGCATTAAATCGAACAAAGCGATTTGAAGTGGCTTGGAATGACGATTGAGAGTGTACAAGAAGAAATCCCGGAAATAGAGTGTGGCCACGATGAGAATGCATGCATTTGCAGCGTAGAATGAAATAAGTTTGTACGAATTGGCGTGAATTAAAAACCGCTCATGTTCTGTGTCGAAGGACATCATATGCGGATATATTCTGCAATATAGTAATTTGCACAAGTCGTAGGCCCTCCATTGTAATGCCGTAGCCATGTTGGTGTTGCAACAGATAGAATTGCATGCGACCCCAGATTATTGGAAAAATGGTTGGGTGTGTTCTGTTTGTCACTAATTTAAGAAAGTTTATTACTCAATACCTGACGTGCTGATATGGGTCTGAGAGCAACAGTTTTCGGTATTCATACATTTCACGTGAATTAGTTGAAATACAATTTGACATCTATATTTAGTTTGACATCTATATTTGACATTGATAGAAATTACTACCATTATTTTTGACAGCGGTGAAATTGGCTATGATGTAAGGAAATGATATTTCAACGATTCCAAATTTTCAAACTACTTGAGAGTGCAATTGTAATAGCGTCATAATCACAACATGCACCAGTTTCTTGTTTAGCTGAAAAATGTTTGCAAAGGGAACTTCCGTGTAACATTATACCAGCACTGGAAATTGCTGCTTATATATGAACTAATGTCGAAATGATTAGGAGGTTGTTAGATTATGTGTCCGAATGTATTATGAGTTTCATGGACATAATATTACAATCTAGGTCCAAACATACATGCTACAAATATTAGTACATTTGTACGTTAGACCAATTAAGTGTACAAGACCGACAACCCACGTCATGGATGCATCAAAGAGTATGCGAATATTCTTATCAAGGGATGGTTACATGCTATATTGCAAGGTGAATAAGATTAACAGTTTGCTGCATTATGTTATTAAAGATATTCGACTAGGTATTCTTTTTAAACGCTGCCGATCCGTTGTAAACTGTTATCGGTCTCTGTGTTTTCATCTGTCGCCTTAGCATTTGGTACATATTCCCGTGTCCCATTTCATTAAAATGTCATCTCTCTTGCAATGGCCGTAAGCCACAGCTTGCTTAGCAAACAGGTGCTTTATTCGTGAACTTGAATGGCCCTGGGTAGAATTGCGACAATGATAATGTAACAATCTATTATGGTTATCAGAAAAATTGTGTAAATCAATACAGGAAAATATTTCCAACGTTGGAAAGCAATCCAAGCCAAAATTATTCTGCAAACAAAACATACAGTCATTGCAAGTCATGCCATTGCTCGCATTCATGCCGCTCCCATTTGGCTCATGCACCTCATGGTGTTGGACTGGATTTCTCGGGAGAAGTAAAACGAGTTGGCCCGGGCGTTTCGAGATGGTCAGTTGGGGACCACGTGTTTGGCGTCAATACTACACAGGCTGCTTTACCGAGCCATATAACAATACACGAGATTACATACTTGGGATTCCGAGCAGCATGAATATCTTACAAGCTAGTACTCTTCCAACCATATTCGATGCAAGCATCCACTCCCTGCTCGACGTGGTAAACATAACTGCATCCGATACTGTTTTAATCCATACTGCATCCGGAGGTTTGGGCTTAAGTGCGATACAAATCTGCAGGCATGTCGGTGCAACAATCATTGCAACTGCAGGAAGCAAACGTAAGCGGAATTATTTGAGATCTTTGGGAATTAAGCACGTCTTCCATTCTAGGAACACATACTACGAACAAGGGATTATGAAGATTACCAACGGACGTGGCGTGGACGTAGTTCTCAACTCGTTGACAGGTGAGGGGTTCAAGGAAGCTACGCTTCGATCCTGTGGTGAGGCAGCGCGTTTTGTGGAATTGAGCAAGCTTTCCATCTGGCTGCCTGAAGAGATAAAGAAAATCCACGCAGACATAAAATACACAATTGTGAACTTTGAGCAATTCACACAATTAGAATGGAAATGTGTGCTTCACCGACTTGGAGAGCTGTTAAGTAAGAATGTCATTCGAGATATTCCGTACTTAAGATTTGACGCGTTGCATATCAAGAATGCATTGGAATATATGCAGAAAGCAAAACATATTGGGAAGATAGTGTGCGTCATGCCCGAAAGTATTCACAAAATGGGCGATATTGAAGTAAAAACACCAATGTTCAGCTCAAATGGCACTTACGTCATAACGGGAGGACTTGGCGGTATGGATGGTGCAAATGGGCGCCAGATACGTGCTCTTGGCTGGAAGAACTCCACCGGACATAAACATGCAGGCTGCGATAGCAAAATTAAACGAGGAGTTTACCTCCATTGTACACTATGAGCAACTAGACGTTTCGAACTTTGAACAATGCAAACGGCTCATCAACTCGAAGATTGCAGAAATGGCATTTCCTGAACTGAAAGGTATCATGCATGTTGCTGGAAGTCTTTGCGACGGCATTGTTCAAAATCAGTGTTGGAGCACTTTGTGCAGCACATTTGGCCCCAAAATTAGAGGAACCATCAACTTGCATGAACTGACAAAGCACAATTTCGGACTGGAACATTTTGTTCTATTCTCGTCGGCGATGGCACTTTTTGGATCGCATGGACAAAGCAATCACTCCGCTGGAAACTGTTTTGAGGATGCGTTTGCACACTGCAGAAACTTGCTTGGATTACCAGCGACATCAATCAACTGGGGACAGTGGGGTGAAACTGGAGTGGCCAAGGAACTTGATTTTGCTGGCATAAAACCACTTTCAACAGCACAGGGCATTGCCGCATTGGAGTACGCACTAAAGTCACAGCGAACACAAATTGGTGTCATTGGAATAGATTCTATTGCACCCTTGCGAAAGCTGTATCCTGATATATATACCTATATCGATGAGTGGAAACCTGCCGACGACACAACTGTCTCTATCGCAAATATAGATGGGACCGAATTCTGGCGTCGTCTCGAAGCCGAGGAGAGCACGGAAGGGAAAGAAAACGTAGCAAAGGAAATTATACGAATCATTTTGAGAAACGTTCTAAAACTGGACGACTTAGAGGCCATTAGTGACTCTGCTTATTTCCAAGTGTTGGGGGTCGACTCACTTATGTTTTTGGAAATAAGAAATTCTTTGCAATCAATTCTGGCCGACAAAATAAGGATAAGTACTGGTACGGTGAGGGATTCGAACAGCATAACGCGGCTCGGTAAAACTCTTATAAGCTTAATTGAGGGTGTTGAGGAGAATCGGCAAATTCCAACGAAGGAGGAAGTTGAACAACTTCTTAGGGAGGATTGCCTATTACCAAATCATATAACGGCAAAAGAAAGTAGCATTAAAACCAGTGTTGATGAAATCTCACACATACTTCTCACTGGCGTCACTGGGCTACTTGGTCCATATGTCCTTGCTGAGTTGTGTAGATTGAATCATATCAGGCGAGTAACATGCCTGATTCGGCCCAAGAAGAATGCCGCACCTGAGCAGCGGCTAAATGCTATTTTAAAGGAGAGAAACCTTCTGACTAAAGTAGTCCTAGGAAAGGTTCATTGCGTGTCAGGAAACGTTGCACTACCTCGGTTAGGACTAGAACAGGCGCTGTATGATGAGCTTTGCAATAACGTAGATGCCGTTTTTAACTGTGCCGCCAACGTTCAACATGTCGAGCTGTACCGTAAGGAACAGAGTACAATATCTGTTAGGTCTGTTAACGTTGATGGTTTAAAAAACACGTTGGAGTTTTGCTGCACTGGAAGAAAGCTGAAGCATATTTACCACGCATCCAGTTTAGTATCCGTGGGAAAAGTAGATGAATATGGAAATTTTTCTGAGGAATGGCCCGAGCTTGATGACTATTTCGGTGTTAGCTCATTCGCATATCCTAACACTAAATTCGTGGGAGATGTATTGATGAAGGAGGCGGTCATTAATCGAGGCATTCCAGGAAAGGCGTTTAGATTCCCGTTTATTTCCGGCGATTCCGAAACAGGTAGATGCAGCATAAGTAATAACCATTTGATGCAGCGATACATATTTAGCTTGAAAATGGGAATGGTGTCGGAGAGTAGCTTTCCTCTCGTTGTGCTGCCGGTTGATGTATGTGCAAAAATATCAGTGGCACTCTTTCTCAATCCGAATGCACAGGATGATATCTATAATGTTGCAAACTGCAATCCAGATACTGATAAAGGGTTTCCTTCGGCCGCGGATCGGTTGGGATATGCTGTTAGAGTGGTAGACGACTCTGCTTTTACTCACAGTATTCGGGAGAGAGTAGCCGACGACTCTCCGCTGGCAGCCATCAAGGATTTTTATACAGACAATGCGGACCTTCTATGGATTAATAATTCCAATAAAGCTATCGGTCTTTGGGCTGCCGAGGGGCATAAGCGCAATGCGTTTTTCATGAGCAAGAAAGTAGCGAAATATGACCCAGGCTTTTACGAGACAGGGCCTGGTTGCGTTGCCTCCATGGACTTTATTTTGAATGACTTTATGTTTGCGAAACAGCATGGCTTGCTAGCTGAGTATAGTCGGTGAGGCTAAAATTGAAGATGTTTAAATATATTTTGAAATATTAATTTGGGATCGTATGCAATTGTTTCAGTTTTTTATATGGTTAATGAAATACTATTATATATTTTACGCGACACTAATTGAATCGTTTGCCGGAAATATTTGTGTTTCGAATTTATCCTGAAAAAATACAATATAGATGTAACTTGCTCAATATAGCATATTTGGAAATGCAATGAACGTAAAAAAATGTACGTGTTTTTAAGCAGGGAACCGCCAAAAATCCAAGATGTTTTTACTGTCGACACCCATTGTAATTTTTATACTAGTGATACTGTAAATAAATACGTCATTAAATAAATGAATAAATCATTGATGTAAATAAATACAAATGTAAAATGTGTCATTTTACCATTTTAATTAATGTGCCTCATAAATTCACTTCAAAGTGCATACACATCGAAGAACTGAAAGATAATCGCTGGTGAGTAAGCCTAATGAAAATCACATCTTTAGAGAACGCACAATTACTCAATTGTATTGGTTCATGTGTACTAGAAAGCACTGCGGTGGCACATGCAAAAACACAATTAGTTTATTCTACTCAAGATCTTGCTCTCTGTGCATAACAAATTTGATATCGGATATAGGTGTTATATGTAGGATCTCAAGAATTGTGAAACATCATTTGCCTAAAAGTGTGAGACTTCATCAATTGTTCAATTGGCCGATTATGTCTCCACTGGACTTTTACAACTGCGCAGAAACGCTGGCAAAAATCATTTTGGCATAAGTATGCCTGCGTTTTTTCTCATCCTGAGATGCTAACAAATTTACACCATTTTATTCCGTCGGATAAACAATAAATGATCTCATAATTTGTCATACTTAGGTACTATCGATAATGAATAAATATCATGGCTGATGAGCAAACATGCAAACGATTTTGCTATCGTTACTCTCTTGTCGTATTACATTTTTATCAGTTCAGCGTTTACATGAACGAACGTTACGGATGATCGGGATTTACGAGCTTGGAACTCCTGTTATTTGGTTGTGCATGTTATGCTCATTCAGCTATTTATTTAATTCAAGGTGATCAAATATTGGGATTGCGCTGTTTTGTTCATTATTGCCTATAGTGTATCCGGTATAAATTCTATCCTAGCCAGACGATGTGAAGAGCACAAATGTACGTACTGACGGAATATGTGAGGAACGTTGCATGTAAAAATTGTAGTCCTTCCGGAAGCTCCGATTTCAGAGATACCGGTCCCAGGTATCACCATCCAGGTTTAATTACGGAGAATTCGTCTAACCGGATGCGTTCTGACTGCGCGAAATCGTTCCTGCAAGAACGTAGCGTTCCCAGAAATGCACATATGAAATAAGTGCCATAAAAACTCTACCATGCAACCTGAAATACCAATTAGCATTCCTAATAACCAAATCTGAAACACAACTTGTATATTACCGTGCATGGTCGGTTTGGACACCGGATGTATCCGTTTCTCCTTCCATGCATTTTTCAAGATTGCTGACCAAAGCGACCACAGTCCCGACGAGTATATTCCGCCTAGTCTCCGAATCACAAATGAGCTTACTGGACCTCTCAACGACACGCTTATGTCGTATTCAATCACGGGCACGTCTCCCACGTGAACATTTTCTAATGTATCCAAAGATTTGGCGTATTCCAATGACATCTCATGTGGAACAATTAGTGCCACCTTGTTGCATGTTTCGAGCGCTGGCAGCATTGCATCATCCAGTACTTTTCTAAGTTCTTTGCTTTGGTTCCTATAGAATATCTGCTCTTCCTTGTCGCTAACGTTTAACTGAGAAATGTTTACACGCTTTGCAAATGAAGCCAAAACTTGAGATGCGGTTGGAAGTAGAACCGAATTCTGAAAAGCTTTGATCATTGAGTCAGTCAAGTTTCCTCTCCGGGAAGTGTACATATTATGGTACTTGGATTCACTGTACATTAACAGATTGTCATTGCAATATATGTGATTTGTGTGCACGTATAAATGGCAGTTTTTAGCAGAGTTCAGAGTGGATTTTAGAACACGCGGCTCGTCGATAAAAAAGGTCCTGCTAATGATTGTAAACTGTTTGGAAATTAAGTCTAAAATGTTGTTGCTGTGAAGTGGTTGCCTTGGAGCAATCAAATTAGTTATGTTGGTGTTCTTATACGCGTTGCTTATAACTATTGCACATAGGCAAAATGCACTTATTACAATACGAAATGACATTAATCCTTTCAGCCTTGCATTCATCGTTCTGCCCTGTTCTATTAGCAACATTCCAAATCCCAATAAATCATCCAGCGACGAAGACTGAACTCCGTAAACGTGACTTTCAACATTTGTAAATAAGGTGATACATGAAATCGTTAAACCAATTAGCATCCAGGTGTATGCATCGAATATACTTATTATAGCACGGTAGTGGAATGAGCTGCCCACTGTATCGCCGCAACTAATAAATCGAGTCGACCCAATCTCATCTCGAACAGTTATGGGAAATATATGGGAACTTGAGTTGACCAGAACATGAAAGAAGTATAAATATGTCGGAAGAAACTCTTCTGATTCCAACGGTTCCAAGTTTCCATTTCGGCATACCAGTTGATGTTCAAAAGCATGTGTTATATAACTGTAATTGGATTCAAGTGCTTCAAAGAATTTAAAGAAAATATTAGCGCTTTCGTATGGGTTGAGCCGCTTATTAGGACAAACGTCAAATATTTGAAGTAGACGCCGTTCCGTTGCAGAATGTCTCCAATTATGGATACTCCAGAACGTCTGCGAGCTTTTGTCCATTAAACTTTGTGACTGCTTGGAAATACTCTGCTGGCAACCAACATGGATTTCGCCGGTGCAAATATGAACATATTCAACAGAAGGGGTATCGTCGTACAAAATAAGTTGATAAATTGAATTTGTTGCCACCCAACCATTTTGGTATTTCGTTAACAATAATGATTGCACCCAAACATTCAGCAATGTTTGCTTTATAGTGTACTTTAAGTCAGGAATCAGCACCAAAATATGGAGGGTTTCCGGTAGATTCCCAGGGAGCATGTTGTTTGTCTGCGCGCTCGAACCGCCATCCATTTTCCACACAAATGGCAACCCCATTTTTGTTATTTGTATCCCAGGGGATGCAGCTGGAAGCAGTACGACTTCGGGTGGAAACAGGGAAAAATATACAGTTCCTTGCCATGGTCTCGTACGGATGGAGTATAGGTCAAAGTTGAGTGCCAGGCAATACTCCTCATCGAGAAAAGCAGAAGTGCATGTTTTCTTATGATATGCATTATTATCCGTTTTGCGAATAGAATTCGATGGATACCAGTCGTAGCTTTTGGTTCCATTTATTTTCGAAAAGACAATGACCACGTATCTGATAATTATCGGACGTTCCAGCGGAATTAGGTCAGTTGGATAAAAACTTGTCATTACGAATAAACAGTTTCCGATTGTTTCGGGTGCAAATAATTTGTGCAAATATACTACAGGTGGCAGAGCCGATGGCGGAGTGATACTGTAGTCTCTACTGCTGAAATGAAGTTTGTATTCGTGTTGTGGGATTCTAATAAAGTTGGAACCAGAAGCAGGTAGAAATAACAGAGTCAGTAGCACGATATTAAATGACATATTGGCCGGCCAAAATCACCAATCCTATTTATACAAATGGATTTACAGAAACCCTGTGCAGGTTTGTGGTGTACACTGTATCCCAATCGAGTTGATGTACAAGATGTTTTTGTTCCCGCAACAAATATGCCAAATAATTTTTGCAAACCATGCGCATGGGTATTAAACTAATGTCGTCTTTCCGTCTGATAGCAGTTTTGTAAAATTGTTTATCAATTTCATTATCGTCGCTTTTTAATCATCTAATGAACTGCTCATATTTCATGTTTATCCCTTTGTGAGCAAATACGAAATAAAGTTGGCGATACTCACAAACATACAATATAATAAATTAATGTATTTTGATGAGAGAAAACACTCACGTTGGTGCACTGACGATGTAATAAAATAAACATATCCCACGAATTGCTCCGGCCAAAAATATATGATAATTGTTTTTGATCTTCAACTTTTATGTTTATCACGGGTTCTCAATTGCCACTTTTATTTGTATATTACTATTATAGTTTATAACGATAATTAAGAGTGTCATGATTATTATCATTTTTAAACTGACTTTTAAAATGCCAAATTATTTAGTACGACAGCATAAGCGATTCAACAAGTATAATTAATAAATCCATTTGGGCATAAACCCGATATATTTACGGTTGTTTCGTCAGGCGCCGAAAACAAAAGTTACATCTTTTTAAACTTTGCGGTGACTTGTTTTTCGAAGAATCCGGTCCAATCGTGTATGCTCCTCAGAAACGGTTCGGCACAGGAGTACAAAAGTATTGAGTAGTTATTTCAACTTGAATAACGTGTCCGGACAATAGAATTTCATAAGACCGGACGGGCTGAGAATGCGTGCCATAATATATAACTGGGCGCCACAAAATGCCGAACCTCCGACAGGACCGATTTTCTGTCGTCGCCCTCAATGGCCTCAAAACACAACCCATTGCTTCTTCAAGAGAAAATGTTTGTTTGTTTCGAGCGAACATTGAAGTTTTTATAGACGATCGGATCGATTTTTTATAGCGTAAACATGCCGCAGTTACGGCGTGTAAACACGCCACAGTTACGACGCCGCAATTTTTATATTAACATCATATGAACATCACTCGTAGCTTTTGGTTCCATTTATTCTCGAAAAGACAATTGCCGTGTATCTGATAAATACCGGATGTTCCAAAGGAATCAGGTTAATGGCATAACAATTTGTCATGAGAATCTTTAAAGCTGATTGACCCCCCTAAAATTTTCATCTCTTCGATTTCATTCATATTTTCCCCTCAGATAGGGGCTAACATGAAACCGTTAATTGCCAAGTTTCAGCCCTCTCCTCCTTCGCTGGTGACCACAGCGCCATCATGTAGTTTTCAGGGGTATCTAATTACACGTTAATTTAATACATGTACAAAATTTTTAATTTTCAACCGATGTTGAAGATTAATAGCAATTCTGAATTTCCAACTCAAAATCTAGGATGGGTATTTTTTGGATTTTTGAAATTGTATCAAATGTCAAAGTTACAGAGCCACAAAGTTGAAAAATTGACCAAAATCGCACAATTTTTGGATTTTGGAAAAATACTGAATTTTCTCATTTTTGGGAACCTGCTGATTCGTAAGTTAATGCAGTGGGAGAATTCTGCGATATACGTTGTGAAGACCTCTTTTCGCGCTATCAGATACATACTTTGCCATTACGTAGCATATTGTAGCATGTAAATGGCAGCAGGTCAGAATTGTAACATTTCCCCATGTCATTTTGATTAAATGTGACCTTAACGAAACTTGTCACGTGTGTAATATGCACTAAATAAAAAATGTGCTAATGCAGAAAAATAGCCGTTTCAAAACTGGTCATGGACATCGACATTGCTTGCCAAATGTCCTTGTTTTCTCGGTAATACAGTTAAGTGTTTATTCTGATGTTTCAGATAATGCTACTGAAAATTAAAGTATCGTATGGCAACAGCAAATAAAGATTTTATGAAACATTATTTGGATGTCCATGACCAGTTTTGAAACGGCTATTTTTCTGCATTGGCACATTTTTTATTTAGTGCATATTACACACGTGACAAGTTTCGTTATGGTCACATTTAATCAAAATGACATGGGAAAATGTTACAATTCTGACCTGATGCCATTTACATGCTACAATATGCTACGTAATGGCAAAGTATGTGTCTGATAGCGCGAAAAGAGGTCTTCACAACGTATATCTCAGAATTCTCCCACTGCATTAACTTACGAATCAGCAGGTTCCCAAAAATGAGAAAATTCAGTATTTTTCCAAAATCCAAAAATTGTGCGATTTTGGTCAATTTTTCAACTTTGTGGCTCTGTAACTTTGACATTTGATACAATTTCAAAAATCCAAAAAATACCCATCCTAAATTTTGCGTTGGAGATTCAGAATTGCTATTAATCTTCAAAATCGGTTGAAAATTAAAATTTTTGTACATGTATTAAATTAACGTGTAATTAGATACCCCTGAAAACTACATGATGGCGCTGTGGTCACCAGCGAAGGAGGAGAGGGCTGAAACTTGGCAATTAACGGTTTCATGTTAGCCTCTATCTGAGGGGAAAATATGAATGAAATCGACGAGATGAAAATTTTAGGGGGGTCAATCAGCTTTAAAGATGCTCCATTACAGATTAACATTATTTCAAACAGGTACTGAGGTTTAAACTTGTCTCGTAGTGATAATATAGAATAATGGTCTAAATTACAACAGGGTGCTATGAACTGCCCAATCACCTAGCAGATGAGTTTCTGTCATGGTGCGTAACTAACTGAGAAAGTAAATATGTCTGAATACAACGAACAAAGTATTAGATTCTATTCTATTAGAATTAATCTTTGCATTCCACCCCCTCCCACATACCGACACATTGGGAGAACTTGAAACGACAATTGAACACATTCGTTACTGGAACTTTATAGGCTACAGGCGACGTCAAATAAAGTTTTTCCTATACAGTAGCAGCAGAGGTTCGATTTCCTGAATCATGAGGATTATACAACATTGCACGTTTCACTTTGTTCACCGTTAGCTTTGAAGTCATAATAATTTATTGATATAGATTAACCATTTATTTTGCAGGTTATGTATTTTAACACCATTCAGGCATGTTATTATGCAATTGGAATTAAATACTAACTGATTACAATCACTCATTCCAGCCAAAGATTCAAGTAACCTAATTTGGCACCGTCAACATATACTATCTGATGACGTCGGAGAGATGTAATTACGGTCTTTGGATACATCGCATAAAATTGTTTCGCCTAAGTATAGTTTCACACACTGCATTTTGACAAATATACTCATTGATGAAGGTTTTTTCGCATAATTGCAATTGCGCCCAATCTGAAAAGACGGAGAAATTATTTATTCAATTATTAAGTCGTGTTAATATATTTGTATTGCCAGTCT
>CM023202.3:33340380-33420293 GCA_004115045.4 Sinella curviseta | reverse complement strand
TAATCACAGAGCCGGTATCAAATATTCTCACCTTATTATGTTTACTGGCAAAAATGAACTTATAAGGTCGTGACACTTGCTGTCGCATATACTCACCTAGCACTAATTCTAACTGGGCCATATTCTAATTCTAAACAGCACGCGTTTCGAAACATATCCTAAAACTTGTAACTTAATGCAATATAAGAATGGAATGATATACGAACAAAATCATACCTCTGTAGATAAGCGTATGTTCCCAGTAAATAATGTATTTCTAAACCAATTTGAACTTGTACTGTGCTAACTCGATCATAAAATTTTTAGCCAACAGAAAAGCTTTGTCAGTGAATAATGGGTTACAAAAACGTTCATTCAAAAATGTGCATTATTTGTGTGCTAACATTTTTATGCGAATTGATATTCGACCACCAGCAAAATATTCCAACAGATTTGTTCATATAAACCATGTGAGAGTGCATGGAATTTCCACCAGTTGAAGTGACTGGTTACTTTCTACATGCATTGATTGATGAGTTAGCCATTACACTATATCTGTACCCATGAGCTTAAATAATACGAGAAACTTTGTCAAAGTAGTACCACTATCACAAACTACTTAACAATATACCAATCATAATTCGTATTGATTCGTACACATGTCCAACTTTATCTCTTGACATTGATGATGACATCAAATCACGCGATTTGTAATGTGGTAATCACCTTGGACTGTCATCAATGTCGTACCATGAAGCTTCTTTATCTCATAACTATTTTTCATTTAAATGCGATCACTTGCATGGTCAATCTGAAGTATATCTTGACTCAACTCGTGAAACACATATGGCAGCATCGTTCCCATTATTAGTATGACTTCCATATAGTGAGAACGGTTCCCAGCTGTGAGTAGCTCCTTAGATGGTATCCTGGTTGTCTATAAATTTTATTACTAGTTTTACTTCTATTATCTGAAATTGAACTTTTTCCCGAGAAGCAATAACCAGGTCGGTATCGCAAATTACCATTTAAAGATTTGTATTGATCGGTTCTGTAAATTAACTTTTGTTTTACTGTGATATTAGGTTTTGGAGTGGTATTTTTCGGCACAAGTTACGTTTCATCCTTGTTTCCTCTTAAATCTGCATTTGAAAATCATTCCAAAATGGCTACAGTGGGAGGATTCAACAGACGAAAACGTATAAACCTAATGGGTAATACCCAAGTTATAATAGTGCTGCTGTCCGCTGCAGGAATCCAGCATGCTTCCAGTTACCCAAGTGGTGCTTCTCCTAGTGTCTGTGATACCATGATACCCGGTCACGGCGCTGATTCACAAACAACTCCTAATCCATATAATGTGATCATAAGTAAAACCAACGTCAGCGGATTTGAAGCAATTGACATTACGCTTACCTCAACAACTGGAAATGACGCGTTTAAAGGCTTTCTAATACAAGTTCGGAAATACGGAGATAATAATGGAAACGCTGTGGGACGATTCTTAGAAATGGCTGGGCCAGGAACCTCGCAAACGATGGACTGTTTTGGCCTGGTAAATAGCGCAGCCACCCATACGTCGGGAGATCTTAAAAATAGTGTGATTGTCCAGTGGGTGGCTCTCAACGATGAGGTTGCGGACTACCAAGTTTAGTACGTCATAATTATTGCACATCACACCTTAGTATTACTACAAATAGTTAGCAATCATGTGTCTGGTTTTGGTTTGTAATTTTAGTTACTCTGTCGTTGGACTTGATGCAGGCACATATTGGACACATATTGCGCATGATGAAATTATCCATGTCTATGGAAGCGGCTTCAACACAACCACAGTGGAACCTCCTGTAATTTATCCTGTAATTATTTTATAAAGTAAACTGAAATAGGTCCATTGCTCATTTTTTATAATTTGGCAGCACAACGCAAGTGACATACTGCTTGCTAAATGGCGAAACGTATACAGTGGATGCGGTGAAGTCAAGGGATGTTTTGGAATACCTGCTGGTTGCGTGGAACAGTACGACCCAGCATCCGCGATTCCCGCAACGTGCGACATATTGGTTACCTGGGCAGAGTACGGTGAATTGAATGAGTTCCGACTTACTGGGAGAACTGGCGGACGGGCTGGATATATTGCGCTGGGATTATCAAGCGATGCAATAATGGGCACCGATTCCGTAGTTGGATGCGCCATGCAAAACATCGCGTCACCTCCGGAAATTGAGAGATATGAGAATCCTGGAAAATACAATCAAAAGCACACTGTTAGTACACACAGGTGATAACGTATGGAAGCGTACAAGGTCATTATATTTAATGCATCTTTTGTTGCGTAGGATCCCTTGCTTGGCCTAATACCACTTGAAAAATCAGTTATTGATGGGAATGTATTCTGTGATTTTATACAAGAAAATCACCGATTGGAAGATATTGAAATTGACTTTAATTCAAATTATTATCTGCTGCTGTCTAAAGGACCAGAAGCATTTAGAGGTGGTCTAGGAATGCATCCGTTCCATGCCGACAGGGCCGTGACTAACCAATCAGTTCATATTTCAGATACGGTCATTTTGGGGGTCGCCCCATTCGGTGAATAAATCCTTCGTTCGGTATGTACATTTGGCCTGTATACAGTTTCAACGATATTGCTTCAATTACAATTCATTATTTTTACAAACATTTTTCCTGCAATGCAAATTTACTCTCCGTACACCATATCCAACCAAGTTAATTCGGTCCTTCATATTTTGGAAATGAAATAAATATTCTAATAATATATGCAAAATTACTCTCCCTGAATTTTCAGCGTGTGATTATTAAGATGATACATACAAAAATTGATAATAGTGATTCCATTTATTTCCCATTATACATATTTACTATATCAAACTTTAGCCAATAATCTACGGAATAAGTAGTTCCAAAAAAGGTAGAATTCAAATTGCACATCCACTCATTGTTGAAGTATACCATACAGCTCTGATGCTATGTCCACATTCTGGACAGTGGTACTGCATATTTCACCAATTCGCAACGATCTTGCAGAAGAGAGCTCATAAATTTCTTCTTGAATGCTCAGAAAAACGATAGAAGTTCCCATTTCATCTCTCGTACTAGACACGTGGCTTGCGTTAGCGTCAACGTTCAGTAATTGATGCCGGTGTAGGCTTTGTTAATTACTATATTTAACTCACCTGCTTCTGAATCAATCTTGGATGCAATTGCTCTCCCAACTTCTCCGTTCTCCCCGCTGCAAGTGGTACGACGACGTGGTATCCATATCCAATTGTGCTATATATTTTTCCCAGAGCTTGTTATCTTTTTGGGAATAGATAAAGATAAGATAATAGATACAGATAAGATAATTATCTTTATCTGTATCTTTTATCTGCCAAAATTCAAAGGAATATATATTATCTATATATATTATCTTTCAAATTTTTGGAGACTATCTATTATCTTTATCTATTATCTTAGCTAAAATCAAGTTACAAGATTTTTAAAATAAAGTATTTGTTTGGCTAAAAAGTGTACGTTTTTCAATCAAAATTGTAAAATGTGTGGAGGAAATAGTAAAATTAGAGCTTTATCAAGTTGTTAAAGCAAAATTGCGTTCGAAATATCGAAAATTTCTAGTCATAATTTCCATTTGTGCAAGTTTTTGTCGTCATCTTTTATCTATACGTTATCTATCTGTATCTTTTATCCGAAGAGTTTTTAAATGGCATCTATTATCTGTATCTATTATCTGTTGAAAATTAGATGGTTATCTATCATCTGTATCTTTCATCTGAAAATTTTTAGGTGATTATCTGTTATCTTTATCTATTATCTCAGACCAAGTAGATAACAAGCTCTGATTTCCTACTTTAGCAGCCACGCTGTTGCAATTCATGACATTTATGTTTGCACCTGAAACAGAAAAAATACTAAATCGAATCTTTGTTCATGGTGTTCATGCATAGAAATCTAGTAGAAGTTATATGTGCCTACATGGTTTGGTGGAACCGCTGTGACACATGCAGCAGATATTATCAACAATAAAAACATTTGCATTATAGTGATATAGTGAATATTTGAAGGTACTCCATAGACCACTAATTTTATACACATATTTATACAAGTGATACTGAAGTCCATATGTTTACATTCCGTAACCTAACGTCGCAAGGTTTCATCAATCATGTGCTTCAGACACGAATGAATTTCCCTGAGACTATTTAGGATTAGTGATAGCATATTATCATTGATTTAAAATGAAGTCAAAGTTAAAATCGATGGATGTCTTGTGATACTCGGGGTAACGTATTCGATGGTAAATATGTTTGGCGTAACCCGTTTGAAAACAAATAGATTGCTCATCGGTTTACAATTATTGGCATTACAATTGTACAAACAAATGGTAATAATGTTTTGACCCCACGCCGAAGTGATTTTGGATTCTATCGAGGGCATTCACGATATTCGTCGGTGACATAATACGCTTACCACTTCACTTTTATTTGCATGGCGAGTACATAAAATTATAAATTATAAACACGTAAATTGTTTTTGAAGATTGAGATTTCCAACATTCCCTCTATGAACCGGTAATATTAAAAAAAACCAAGTATCATATAACATACACGATTTCTATCACAAGGGCTTTAATTTTAATTCAATATTATACAGTTGTAAACAGTGGTTAACGTTCTATACTCCAATTATTATTACATCAGTGCATCTCAAACTAAGCAGGGAAAAGTATCCAATCGAGAACCCTCTGTCAATAATAAAGAAACTACCGTACCAAACACGAATCGGCATAATTGAGGCTGCCACTTTCATTCTAATTTTATCCTTCCATCGTTTATTCCGCGCGTAGATACATTTAGTTCCTACCTTGTAATGGACCACTATACGGCCGAGCATCGATCCAAACGTGTCCAGCACTGGAATAATAATTACTGGGCCCGTCACTAGTGTGAAAGCTACAAACACAAACATTCCAATAACAAGGTATGACGTATCGTCTGGTGAATGGAAGCAAACCCAAGCAATTATAACCGTTATCCAGAACAATATCATGACCGAATAATGTACAACTGGCTTGATTATCGGTTCAATGATCTTGAAAAGAATTTTTGCTTTTGAGTACCGAGTGCAAAAAGTGCTGAATTGGATGGGAAACACGTAGAAGTATGGACAATAGCTACAAATGGTATTGAGTTTGTCCATTATCATGACCAGCAGCGTAATCAAAAAAGCATACCATCTTGCAAATAATGGTGTAAGCCACATGATTAGTAATGCTCGCAGAATATAAACAGCTACAATCTCATACGACGTGCGCCTTAGTCGATTGCTTCCAATTTCATCAAATATAAAATAAAAGCAATCTTCATTTGTGAGCATGCAGAGTACCAACGTGAATAAAGGACACACTCCCATGGCAAATGATACGAGGAAGCTCATTTGGCCCAATTTGTCATTCGTAAAATGCGTGTGTATACGGCGTCTCAGGTATATCGTCATCGATGATAATTCGAATTCTGAATACACAAACATATTCCAGTCATCGATATATTTTTTACAATTTTATCTCATACAGATGAACTCCTTACTTTTTCGGGAGAGGTCGAATATGTCAAACGATGTCAAGAGCTCGTTGTAAACATATACAAGTTCACGTCGTCCCACGGTACAAATTATGGCAGAGTATCCGGCGAATATAAAAAATGTCGATGACGAAACCAATAGTGTTCCCTGCAGAAGGCCAAAGTCACTACTACGCTGACATACGCCATATCGAATGGTTGCTAAAAGCCCTGAGACGCCCCACATCAGAACGACAATCATTTGTGCGATCCATGGAAACCATTCCCTATCTGACGCTGTTAATTCCAGACTTGAGTAACTTGAATTTATATTAAATGACATGGTATAGCTGCAGTAAAAGAAAAGTATCTTTTGAAGCTTTAGTGAGTATATTTGAAATTTTGGGATTGCCATTATACATTCCATTAAACATTGTGTGAGCAAACTATCTGTGATAATGATGGTACATCGTAGACATACTGTGTTTGCCTGACAAATATGTACTGAAATGGTGAAAATATTCACAATTTAAACTTGATATGATTTGACGAATTTAGCCTTCGTTCTTTAAACTATTTTGCCTAGATGAATTTACGTCATGATTCTCTTCCGGCATATATGCTGTTTCAACGTTCAATTGCTCTGGTAACAACGGTTGCGTTTTTCAGTATATGCTTGTAATGTAGCAAAATCATGAGGTCGCAGATAAAATAATAGGCCATTACTAAATTTAGAGGACATATTATCGAGTGCTACTCGAAATGCATGTGTAAGGCACAAAGTAAAGCAATAATATATTATACCTTGAAATGAAACTCTAATAAGCATTGCAATAAATAATTCAATTTCATCAAATTGTGTACTTCGGTTGGAAGTATTTACATGTTTCCGCTTACGCCATAGTTTCCTAGTTTCCGTACATGTCTGTTGTAACGTTTTCGTTCATGGGGTACGAATAATGAACCGCAATAAAGTAAGCATACCAACTAAGATCAACACGCAGTCCTCGAATGTGCTCAATATTATTATCCATATTATCTCAATTTTTTGTCATACAAAATATTCTATTGCAATAAACCATTATTCACAAATTGATTAAAAGGAGTAACCATGGCATATGTATCCCCGCGAATTGCTGCTCGTATGCAAATATCATGCATAGTAGCACAAAATCATCACATATGTTTGTAGGCCATTAGAATCAGTCATGCGGTTTTAGTGTACATATTTTTTGGATAGAACTTAACTAGGATGGGCGTAAACACGAATTAAAAACTACCGAAAGCGGGGTACATGGGAAATTTAAAAAATTGAAACTCAATTCAAATTTGCAAACACTAGCCTTGAATTTTTTTGTCAATTACCGAATAATATATTTTGACCCTTTGGTGACCCTAGGGTCAATGGAGCCACAACAACGAATATGTCGAATTGAGCCATTGTGCAATGACAAAATTGACCAGAATAAAATTATCTATCAGACAAGCGAATAACGAATTTTTACGCATGAATATGCATGCTGATCTAATCATTCTAACATTCCCGCGGGGTTGACTCGAGGAGGCCAATAATCAATACTAAATTTTCAAACGGTCTAAGGTATCTGTATGCCTAGTTTGAACCAAATCGGTCAACGTGGTTGAAAGGTATAGCGTTTGTAGATACTCAGACACACAGAAAGAGACACATATCAATCGCAATAACTACCAATTAAGCATGTCATGCTTCCGGTAGTTAATAATGTGTACCAAACGAGTTAATGTGGGGGGATGTCAATACGTTATAAATTTCATACATTTCACGAGGAATCAATTCGATCCTTTGAATCTAACTAACTTTCCGCATACGAATAATTTTACCTTCTGAATTTCAATGTTTTTGATAGACAAGTACGTATTCTGACATGGAAAAAATGATGTGTCACTAATGCGTATCTTAAGAAGGGGGCTTTGTCATACAATTTTTGAATAGTATTTTTCGCTGGTACACACATTGTGGCATGTCATGGATGCAATTCCATTCCATATATTTGTAGCGGAATCAGCAAATATATACTTAATATGGCATGTAATTTATTCTTGACAACAAATCTTGGTTGGTAGACTATTGTCAGCGTAATATCAAGTATCGGTGTTATGTTGAATCTGTGATAACAGTTTATATTTTTTGTTGATTTGGGGCATCATTAGAAATACACATGTACTTCAGTTCCAAGTAATGGTAACCACTACGACAACTGTCCTCGTAGACGGGAATGCGAAGCATATATCTCACAACTGCTTTTCCCGTCACACCTGAAATGTAACCGATGTAATTGCAACACAGCTCACTTGACATTATTCCACTCGCTTTGGTTTTAAGCGCTGAACTTACATCTTGGCCGTAATATTTGTGGAGCTTTCGGAATAACAACCCAACCCCTGACCATCGGGATGACGGCAAATGTGCTTTTCACTCCTACCATATAAAGCTAAAACGATTTTGAGAAATGTTTCCGGATCAGGACAATGAATAATATACTTGCTGCCTTCGCACACAAACGTTTTTACAATTAAAGGATCTAAAAAATGACAAAAGACCAATTTACGTGTGTAGTAACGAATAATTGCAACTTTCCAATGGATGCTGTAACCATGTGACCAGTTCGGAAATTGGCGATGCAAAATACTGTACCGTAATAATATGGTGTATCTGTGGACGCGTAATCGTCCAGGGGGTCCGGAAGAAACCGCACTTCCATGTTTGAATAATCGGGCTGCCAACCAGGCAAACGAAAATTTTTAAAGTTGTTGAAAGAACATTTTTAAATGAGTTTATGTAAATGAGTGTACCTCGGTCACTTCCTCCTGCGATGCCAGTACTGTAGTGATAAAAACAAGGCCGTACGGTAGCAAATATATTTTTGTTTTGCAGCTCTTCATCTTACTGTCCGAAGTCAATTCTTGTCTCCGAACGGAACGGTCGTAAAACCTAAGATATTTTGTTTAATACAAGTTTTAAATTTCGCTTCCTTAGAACAATGTTTTAATGTACAATATATGCCTTTGGGGATGCTATTTTGCAGACGAATGATTTATTTGATGGATACAGTATTACTGCCATTTTCCAGGCGCAAACATTTCATTTAACCACTCGAACAACAATCAAATTTAGTGAGTGAAGAAACGAATTGAAAATGGTCACCCCTTTCGACATGCAACAGTATATATTTGCAAATTACAATAACGTACCTTCAACCTTTACGATACTAGGATTCCATGACGTTTGGAAGTGCTACTCAAATGGTGATAGATTCAAAGGTATCGTGTATTTATTCCGTGCAATATTTTCCTGGTCAATGAATTTCATGTTCAGCCTAGCGACGATTAAAAAAATGTAATCGATTCTTATCACGACATGATATTTAGACGCCAACTAAAAGCAGCATTCAGGCATACATTTGGTTTTATTCAAGTAGTTATCAATGCGATTACTTCAACGTAATCATCAGAATCAATCCAATACATTTTTAGTGTATGGCGACATGATATCAAACAATTGTTTGTTCTTGAAAATAACGAAAATAATCCCTTTAGCACAAATAACGTCTAGACTCTCAAATGAGAAGTTTGGTTTTTCTCTGCGGTATATACTCCAACCGGAACCAACTGTTTCCTACTAAAAAGTTTGACTCAAACAGGTTGCTGTATGATTTTTAATTTTTAACTTATATTCAGCTAAAAATAAACATATCGGTAATTATAGTTAAGCTTAATTCGTTTTAGCTGTACAACCATTTATTTACTTTAACTTATCAGCATAAGTGCAAGCATATTTGACAGCCATGTATTTGTGTTCCAGGACAGGGGTTCTCGTAAACGTCAGTAGAAACATATAGTTCACAGTAGTTTTTTCCATCGCATCTGAAATGTCAAGCATTACGCTGAAGCATTGCGCTTACTACAATACAATTCATTGACTGTATTTAAATTTACTAACCTCTCGGCTACCATTTTTGTGGAGTTTCGCAACAAGCAGTTAGACATATGAATTCTGCGATGATGGCAAGTTTTTCGATCAGTCCGGCCATAATCCGCTTTAATGATTTTTAGCACTGACCTTGGATTGCGGCACACGAGAACACCTGTGCCTCCTCCGCATATTATCACGGAGCCGACGTTTGGATTACCTAATAAAATTATAAAGAAAAAAATGTTGGTCCTTGAATACGCTTGAGAAAAATGTTTGTTTGTAAATGTCAATACGTTTGTAATTGTTCCACCTAGACATGTTGTGGATGTTTCATCTGTTGTAGAGTAACTGTCCAGTGAATTCGTTGCAGACTGTACCACCATGTTTGCGTAGTCGGATGTAAAGAAAATAAACAAAGATAGCAATTCGTCATTGTATAAAGATGTATTTTGATGATCTTTTAAATAAAATATCATTTTATTTACCTCTACGGGAGATGTCTGTATTGTAGCAATATAAACTATGCTATATATAAGCACATCAAAGACGGCAGCGCCGTTCTTCATTCTGCTATTTGAAACTAGATACTGCGTCAACAAGAATTGAATAGACGGCTTTGACAGTTTTCTCTTCCAGGAGATTGTAAATTATTGTACGGTATAGAAGTTTAGAGATTCAGCAATGGAAATGGATGAAAACTTTCCCCTATACTTTATGCGTGTACGATTTAGTGTAAAACATGTTCCACTTCACACGCACCGCTGACGCAACTAGTTATTGAAATTGTAAAAAAGCATTTAAAAAATTGAATTCATGTCAGGTTAGCACGCAATATCAGTCAATAAATTTATTCGTCACGCGGCACAAAATTACAAACGACAGCAACGAAAGAATAAAAGCCATAACAATCATTTGGCCGATTGATTGTATTTTTTCCATCCGACAGTATTCTTTTAATTTCAACTTTAGTAGAATACTGTACACCAATTACTTGAATGAATTAGTGTCCTTAGTAAGTGATGCAAAGCCAAGTATACATTTAGATGATAGCATGTTTTTTACTATATTTATTGCTAATTGCATTTTTATGTATAATCCGTATTTACTGCGCTACCCGCCCCTTCTTTGAGAGCCATCAGGAACGCATCTATACTCTATATCCAAATACTTAAATATACCATTGCAGGGGTCCCCGAAGTTCTTCGCCGAAGCGACTACTTCGTACCTTCTTTTTCCGTCGAACCTTAAATGAAAAAATATTTTGATGCAACACATTTTACTTGCCATGTTCGAGTTCAGTTAGCGTTAAAATAAACTTACATCTCGGCTGCAATTTTGGTGGAGTTGTCCGACCAACACATTGCACTAAAAGGTTCTTTGTCATGACGGCATATGTTCTTGTGTGCGCGGCCAAAGTCGGCTGAAATGATTTTGATAAATGTTCCCCGATCAGGACATTGTATACGAAACCTCGTGTCCTCGCATATAATTATGTTAAGTATTGAAGGATCTAAAAATTCATCAAAAGAAAACTAACATAATTGTTTGGTATACATAATACATAATTGTGAACTACATAAACTGTATAATGCATGTCGTAAATTGATTAAGATTAAGAAATTGACAATACAATATACTGTACCGTAACAGGCTGAAATACTTGTTGCTGAATCAGGGTCGCCGTCAGAGTCAATTGAGTTCACCTCAGTCACTTCTTCTTGGGATGCTAATACTACAGCAATAAAGATGATGCAATATGATACTACATCTAGATTCAGGTTGACGGTCGGCATCGTGTAGATCCAAGTCAAATATTCGTCACGAACACAATGCTCACCAATGCTAAAATACTCAAGTTCATTAAAATGATTTACTAAAATGCCTTTCCCGTGGAATGTTGGGTTAATACGTGATGTATGCTGATGGAAATTTAACGTTGCTATCGCTTCAAAATCTGGCGTCTGCGTTCATGATGGATATAGATTTGCAGATATACGTATTTCGTTTGAGAACACGAACCACTGATAAGTTTGTATACTGGAATTGTAAAGTAGTAGCCACAAATACACAATTATCTGAAGTCAGCACGATAGAAGAAGTGGGCGATTCGTCATGCAACAATTGACATTATCAAACACGCGCATCAGTAGGTAATTTATGCGATTGTAACTAGTAAGGTGTAACCTTTAATACATAACTACCGGAAGAGTGATGAATGCAAAAATAACAAATTTGGAAACATATTTGACCATTATACTAGATTTTTGTGGCGCAAATTGACCATCCCGATCGATTTATAGCATAAAATATTTTGACGACTGGGGACCCCATACCTTCGACGGCCCACCCCACCGCCAGGTCACCGATTTGACCCATGGTGCCTTGGCAAAAAATGATCGTCTTGAACTCCTCTATCGATTAAGACAACAAATTTTTTTGACCACTTGGTCACCCCCACCACCTCGACGACGCCGACCCCCATACTTCCGGTCAAAGATGAGGTACATGGCTGAAAATCAATAGGGAAGGCTTATGGGCCAAGGTATATGTATACCAAATATGGTCCAAATCGGTCCATGTGAACGGAAGTTATAGTGCGTACGGACACACAGACAGACAGACAGACAGACAGACAGACAAACAGATCAATCGCTATAACTACCTTTCAAGCATTTCATGCTTCCGGTAGTTAATAAAAATGTGGTATTTTGGTATGTCGAGATGTGTGTGTTGATTCATCACAAGCGTTTCCTATTTTCAGCTACGTGCTTCTTACCGATGTAAAAATAATAATTTGTATTTATTAGAGTTTTAATGAAACAAATTTCTCGCAGTTCGTTTTTACTTAAATTGTATATTCTATTCATTTCTCATAAATTCAATTTGGGCAACAAAATATCGTCAGTTTCAAAGACACACATTGTTAAATATTGGTAAGCAAAATTCGTTTTAGAAATGCTGGCTTAACCGCTTGTCCGCTTTGAGTCATTACGAGAAGTGCAAGTATATTGCAACGTCAGGTACTTGAACGTTTGAGGACACGTGTCCCTGTAAAGTTTAGGGACTCGTGTAGTAACAAATATTTCACAATGAGCAACTATTTTCGGCCGGATCTACCAAAAAAGCCGATATACGAAAATCGATCCGATTTTAATTTACTATGATAGCGTATCCGAAGTAGTTGCCGTCTGCAGAGTTTCAGCTCCTGGTAATGCTTGTGTGGCACTGGAGGGAGATATGTCCAAGTTGGTGGTTTCGCACCATTAAAATCGTTAAAATTCTAACCTACATTGTCATACATGGATAAAATTTTGCACAGTATTGGAGCACTATAGGTTACATATTTTCCGCACCCCGAGCTTGCCGTGACAGCAATTATTTGAAATAAATGCAGTTTTTTCCGATTTTCTTCCGACCATGCTGGACAATTTTGATCGCTGGTGCCACAATAAATTACCAACAGTAAGACAGGGTTACATTTTCCAGATGCAGCAGAAAATTCTCTATCCAATGCAGAAAACGGCATTGAAATGCATTGAGCGGTGTTGGGGAAATCGACTTACATATTTACGGATGCTAATAAATTTCCAAAGTTGGAAAGTTTAAAATGCGGCAACTTCTGCCAGAATCACTGCATGAGTATCAGGGCGTGCATTTTGGAAAGCCAATATTTTGGACTTCATGATCATGTAACGTACGTTAGGAATGGCATGCTTATGTGAGCATGGCAATGCTGCATTTAAAATTATGAAATATTTCGCAATATTCCCCAAAATTGTTTAACACCCCATAACTTTTGATTGAAAACGAATTTAAAAAATCTGAGAGGGTACACTCTGGAGAATTTTATTGGCTATCTAACGCACGGTCAATCATGAAAATCGGTCGTCCCTGCTACCAGGTGGACCGATTTGAGTATGTGTGACCCGAGCATTTGCAACGAATTAAGCTACATTTTGTAGCCTATGTGTAGATCTCCCTCCAGTGCCACACAAGCATTACCGGGACCTGAAACTCTGCAGACGGCAACTATTTCGGATACGCTATCATAGTAAATTAAAATCGGATCGATTTTCGTATATCGACTTTTTGGTAGATCCGGCCGAAAATAGTTGCTCAATAGGTTTCACCGTCGCATCTGAAATGTAAATCATTAACCGTGCTTGCTTACTGATTGTTTGCACTTGCGACAATACAATCTATTACATTTTAAACTGAGCTTACATGTCGGCCGTTATTTTTGTAGAGTTCCGCGACGGACAGGTACATGCTTGAATTTCCGACCGAGGGCAAGTGTTGTTGTCAGTCCGGTCATAATCAGCCTTAAGGATTTTTAGCGTTTGCTTTGTACTTGGACAGTTAAGAGCAACCCTCCCACCGTCACATATTATCGCGCTTATTACATTTGAGTACCCTACGAAAAGTATCCATAAAACCGAACATGATTTTTGGATGCTTCAAAGTAACATGAAGTTTGTACATGGGTATAATAAGACATTAATTGTTTGTCAAACCGACGGAATGAATTGTTGTACCACGAAATGTCGTCCCTGCTTCCTCTGTGATCCTAGTATCAAGCGAATCCACTGCTGACTGTTTGTACATATTTTAATTATCGGGCGGCAATCAGGTCAACACGAAATCACAATTATTCAAAGAAGCTTTTCATCGGTTTATATGAATATCTACCTTGCCTACCTCGGAATGAGATGCCAGGAGTGTGACAAAGAATACTAGGCAATATGGTAAGAAATATATAATCATATTGCCGATTTCCATGCTGACAATCAAAATTAAATATTTCTTATGCACCAGCAATTTCGAACGAATGGTCATTGCCAGGGGTTACTTTACCAATGTTCAATGTGTATTTGGAACTATAGTCTATGAAAACCAATGGAAATTCATTTCTAAATTTGTGAACTACGTATAGGAAAGTGTACCATATTACATTTGTCACGTACGGACGTTCGCATTCAGTAACGAAATTGTAAAATAGAAACCTTATTAAATTGGGATCATATGAAGTAGCCACGAAACGGTGGTCAATTTATTTGTCACGCGACTCTAAATAGATAAAAACTTCATGAATAGGAGGATTCACGCTATAAAATGGTATCGGATGATTATCTTCCAATTTTATTGATCTGAATTGACAGAGCAGCAGCAACGTATCCGACGTTGACGTAATTATTCTCCTTGGTAGGTGACGCAACAACACATATATTCTGAGGCAACTTTTACATTTGCTGAAGGTGGAAATATGATTCCGGAAATGAAGCCAGTAAATGATTTGGACTTCTCCGGCCGCCATTTAGCAAATGTACAACATATGTATATGTACATACGCAGGTATTTAGTATAACAAATTCTTGTGAAGCAGAAAGGATTCTTGTTCCTCCCACCTGTAATTATAACTGCGCATTTATTTCAGTCATAAGTTGGTAGCCAATTACCATTCTTCTCGGTTGAACCATTCAATAAAATAAAGTAGAATATAGTCGACCATAGATCACATTTTAGAGAATTGTACATATTTTACATTACACGCACCAATGCCAACTCAAATTAAATATATGTTGAAACCAAGGACACGGAAATGTTGTATTTAGCATGGCTTTAAGAAACGATACTAAGACTATGTGAAATATATTTGATTCGTTTTACTGCATCCGTTGAAGAAGAAATGCTTTTCGAACTTGTCATGCTGAATCCGGAGTAGATGTTGGTGTCGTGTCTTTGGAAATGCATTTATACTGGACCTTCAAGTACTTGCTCGTTTTCGGGCATGGATCCCTGTAATGTGAACTGGAAACATCTATATGACATCCAATAAATCCGTCGCATTGAAGTCTGAAATGAAAACCGCTACAATGAAAGTACAGCTCATTTACTATAAAACGATATGCCATCTAGCTCTGGAACGGGAATTACCGCTTGACTAATTTCCGAGTCACGTTAATGAAACCACAGTTCAAGTCGTGACTCCTGGCATCGGTGCAAATGTGGTTTTCTGTCCGTCCGTATTCAGCTTTAATGATTTTAACGACAAATGAAGTTGTCAATGAATTCGGATGATGACACCGTATAAGAAGCTTGCTTCTGTCGCATATTAGCACGCTCACTAATTTTGGATCTAAATATTATTCAGAAAAAACAAACAATTATATTTGTTATACATTTTTATCATGACATAACATGTAATTGACATTGGGTCGCTGCAGCAGTCAGCGAATTCACGAATGAGTAAACGCGCCATATTTCTCAATCCTAGTTTCCTCCGTTGTCATGACAGGGTCATTGGTTGTAGGCTCAGGTTCTACTTCTTCGTCTGACTGATTAGGCAGCAAGCCAAAAATAAGAAAAAATACAATACATGTTCAAAATTTAAAAGATTTTAACGAATTGATCTGAATAAATGGTTGGCTTTAAGCAACTGATTCGTGGCTATAATGCATTGTATACCTCCGTCGCCTCTTCTTGTGACGCATATAGTGCAGCAATAAAAATTAAGACGCCCAATAACACATCTAGGATCAGTTCCCCCTTCTTCATTTTTCTTGCTCAATACTAATAACCACTTTCTAGGAAGCTAGCGCACTTGTTCACAAAAACTAAGCCAAGTTGTTTCGACTAACACTCTGAGTTGCATAATCGCCGAGCTCATTTAACAAAGTGCTATTTGTATCAATGAAAATCTAGCATTTGTTACGATCGGATTTATGATTTAGGATGAGCGGCATCATTGTCGACATATTTTAGTCACTAAAAAATAAAAAAATAAAATCAAGGACATTTAAAATGATCACGACTGCCCATGCCACCAATTGAATTAGACATGTAACACTAACTATTGTGTAACCAAATAAATGGCAACACGCACGCCACTGGGATGATTTAGACAAATATGGAAAGAAATAATATGATACGTTCAACGTATTTCGTTTCTGGACGGTCTTTTCGGTACGCAATTATGCTAAACCAGAGAAGTAATATCATTTCAGAGTGCTTCAAATCACCCCATATTTGATTTTAGCTTCCAAGATTGTGTTTGCAAGAAACGTAGCGCCATTGTATACATAATAATATGAAATTTTTTCTACAGAAATTGTCAGCAATATTTTTTAATTGTTTACGAACTCATTTTTATTACTTACGTTACTTCCAAAAACTGCATGTAGCTAGCTGAAAACTGCTTTTGCTACAAATGCTAGTAAAGTTGTTTTAACTTAAATTTGTTGGTATCTTAACTTAAACTCTAGCTTGGGCGTCTCTAAAGACGCACGTATACAGCAAATCCGTGTACTTGTAAATTTGCGGACAGGGGTCCCCGAAAATACTATTAAAGGCGTTTATTTCACAGCTGGTTTTCCCTGTGCACCTGAAATGCAAAAACGTCATAACATTACTGGAGTTTCGTTGATATAATTGCGTTTGTTAAGCCTTTAAACTGAGCTTACTTCTTGATTGTATATGGTGTCGAGTTCGAAGCTTCACACATGTTGTCCGATTTTGCTGTGACATGAGGGCACATGTAAGTTTTAACGCGGCCGTACTTTGCGTGAATAATGTTAACAAACGTATTCGGATAAGGACACTGGATAACAGCAGTGCCGTCCTCGCATACGCCCATGCTAACAACTACTGGATCTATAATAGGCACAATAAAAAATATGGGAAATCCGTTATGGTTTTTGAAAATGCTCTTAAGTTTGTTATGGGCTTGGAACTCGGTTATCGTTTATAGAACGGATAAAATAAGTTATTGAACCGTAGATTATTGGTTTTTGTGTTGTCGTAGTGCTGGAAGGATAGTCGAGAGGGTCTGCAACGTATTGTATTTCCATGTTTGAATAATCGGGCTATTAACACAAAATAAATATTCCTCAGAGTCTCAAGAATGTAGTTTGTTTCCTAATCAAGTGGTTAGTATATGTTGGTCAATTTGTTGGTATAGTTGAGTGTACCTCTGTAACTTCTTCGTGCGACGCCTGCGGCTCAACTGTGAAAGCTAAACTGTATAACAGTACACCAAAAATCACGTTCTCCTTCTTCATTGTCTTTTTTGTGATGTAATGTCACTTGGAGATATAGAGCTACTGAAAGCAATGATGTGCTTTTTGGAAAAATGTGCAACAATTCATCCTCACAGTACTCTACATTGAAATGTACAAATATAAACATGTGTCGTTTGTAACTGATGAAATATTTGTTTGCTATTTGACATTTGGACTGCTTCGTGATTAATATATTTTATTTGGCACGCAGTGCTGTCGAATTTAGCAATGACAAGTGAATGGGAGGTCCCATTAAATTGTATCCATTTAAAATCACTGGTGGTGAACATGTAAGTCACACAAAACCAGGTACAGGTGAGACTAATGACTGACTGTTGCTTACGATTAGCAATGTTACATCCATTTACACCATCGTCTAAGTTTAAATGTAACATGAATGACATGGGCAATGAAAACTTATTCTTATTTGCTGCTGGAATGAGTGTTGCTGTTACTTTTATGCGGTTTTTGTACCAAGATTTCCGAACTTGTAACATCTCCAAAAATAATAAATAATCTAGTGGGAATATTTTTAATTCAGGATATTCAGATTTATTTGAATTAGACCATTTACATGGATGCAGTGTGAGACTAATTGAGTGAGATGCGTGCGTGCATATGAATTACTATATCTGAAATGACGTTGTTGTCCAGTCCCACAAACAACAGGAAATGTTCTCCGAGCGTATTTGCCATGCACTGGTATCATTACCAAACAACAGTTTTATTCACGTTTTTTGGGGTGGTTGGTATTGTATGGGTTGAGCGGGGGAAGTGATTTCTGGTTATCCTTTTCAAGATCACGAAGCATAATGCCATCAGCACATGTTCTGCTGGCAGGATATAAACGAATTCATTGTTCCTTCATGCATAATTGCTACAGCAGAGTATTAACACTTGCACGTCGCAAGCAAAACACTTGGCTTTTAAATACTGCTGAATATTTTATGAATTCAATTTGTACGGAAATAGCTGTGTTGAGTCAAACAATGAGGCAGTGGTACGGCCATCCACTCTGGTCAGTACTGTCAGGAAACAGTTTTGTTGAAACAATCAGTTCGTTCATCCAACACCCTCAGAAAAAATCCACTTGTATCATGCTTGCCCTTGAGAGCACTTTGTGGATTCTATCCACATCACAATATCAAGTTGTGTTCATTTTGTTATACTTCTTCGAGAATTATATAAAACAATGCAAGCTTTCATGCCGTCCACATTCTGACGATGAAATGAGAGAGAGAGAGAGTGAGAAGTACATGGCTACAGATTCATGGAGTCACTGTGTTGCGGATTATATGGACCTTCACAAGAAACGTGAACAAGATGCTAGTTTCTAGAATGCAAGCAATGGTACTCGGGCTTGACATTTTGATCCCTTGGTCTGTCGAAATCATTGAAGCAGATTTCTCGCATCACAAGGGTCACAGCTTCCATTCGGTGAACACAACAAGCCATTTCGCTCCCGAGTTTCTACTGTTTCCTGTTATAATTTTAGCTCAAGTAAATATGATGAGTACCATAATAACTGTGGCAAACAATGGCGATATGGACAGCGAAATGTGTAGTATGGAATATGGCGAGATTACCAACCTTACCTGTACGACGAATCTGGACAATGAAGAATTGGAATCGTGGATAAATGTGGTACCGTATTTCCTTTACTTGACACAAAGTTATTCGGACGACCTCTACAAGTTACTTGTGTGGCTATGGTTGTTTTGTTTGTTCCAAATGCATCTCTACTACCGCGAGCTAAATATGTACTATACCGCAAAAATTCCAAATTTACTCAGTAGATATTGGACCGAGTCTGAGTTTGAAGAAGCACGGCAGATCGAGATCAGGAGAAAGAGGACAAGCCTGTTCTTATTGATTAGCTCCCACGCAAGGTTGACAATTTTTGCGGTAACAAACGAACGCCAGCAATAATATATATAAATAATTTATTTGTAATTTGTATTCATTTTATACGGATGACTAATGAGTCACAATTCTGAGTAAACATTTATATTTTCCTCAGATATTGCTTCTCTCCGGATGCATTCGATCATTCTGGGACATTTCTGGCACCATAATTAAATATGGTCCAACTGGCGGCGCTTATCAGGATATTTGGCAACTTTATATATTTTTCCTTCTGGCCACATTTGCTTATCAAGTCCTCAGCGGCTCCTTCCACAAGTGGTCGCCCTTCTCAATGCCAACCACTGACGTCGTTTTACTTCATCTGACCAGCTGGAAGTATTATGCCAAAACTCTGGCATTTCTGCTAGTAATTTCAATATCGTTGCCGATTCTTTTCACAACAGCATTATGGGCTATGCGGTCACTGGCTTCCTTGATGGCCGGCGTCATAAATGCTTCGTCGTTCGGTGGAGAGGACGACATTCATTGGCTGCTGTTTTGGATTCCAACGATGTATCCACCCATTATTTTTGTACTGACGGAAATTAATTTATTTGCTAAGCAACTCTTCTCGGATATACTTGGTTACACCAAACCACTACCGTCGGGCGCTTTGGCGGATGAAGTGAAAATGTTAGCTGCCGGCGTGAAATTTCCACCCTCTCGGATCGTGCTAACTAGTGCTGGTCGTAGTTACTTTTGGGGACCTGTAACTCGCGAGCGGATTTATTTGGATGAGCAACTATTTAGCCCATTGAATTCTAATAAGGATTCCAGTGACGATTCCAGTGATTATTCCACAGAGTATACCGCTGAAATTAGAAACGCCACCATATCCAGGGAGGAGGAAGTTCTTTCCACCCTGGCACACGAACTGGGCCACTGGAATCACAGCCACGGAATAAAAATGCTAGTCTTGCGAATGGTGTACACATATATTGAGTTCGTAATGATCCTGGGATTGCAAATGTACCTGCACAACCAGCTATATATAGCCGCGTTGGCCACCTTTATTGTAATTGGCCACTTTATTATAATGAGAATCAACAGGGATCACGAATACGAAGCGGATAAATTTGCTGCATCTTTGGGAATGGGGAACCATTTTATCTCATCGCTGGCTGAGGAGTATTTGAAGCCGGAAAGGATCATGTTTCCCGTTTCTGATCAGCTTTTTAATGCGTGGTTCGGCACACATCCAACACTTTTGGAGAGAATGGAGGCGATGGAGGAATACGATGCTCGTCTCAATATATATGGGTCACCCTGAAGCGGAATGACGCAATCCGAGATACCAATGAGATGATATGTTTTTGGAACATAACTTGAAAGCTCATTCGTCCATTCAAAATTGTCATGCCCACATTATACATATTGCCCATTTACATTCATAAATTTTGTATTATAACGTATGTTGTACAGACCGTATAATAAACTTTAATGAACAATTATTAATAGTAACAAATTACACTCGTTATTTGTCACGATAAGTCAACATATCTCCATTTAGTCGGGGTGAATTTAAAAAGCTTTTATTGTAAGTAGTAATGACAACACCACACGAACACAATTTGGGATTGGGCAAGTTGGTAATATTCCCACACAAGCGGTTAAGAAAATATTGTGCCCAACAACGTTGTCTCGTTCCACGAGCCCGAACCGCAATCTGCACTCATATGACTTTGATTTTAGAATATTACGCAGCGACATACAAATATTACGCGGTTCAGATTGGCATGAATTGAGTGTGACGAAGACTGAAACAAGTATTTCATAAGATTGTGAACATGGCCTGTTTGTATCACATATTCTAGTAGGTTTATAAACCATCCTCCTCCATTAATAGTAAAATATTTCCATTTTCCAATATATCACGTTTCAACGGTTTTTAAATTTATCAACATTTTGGACATTAACTTTTTAATTCATTTCCAGTCATAATCATCCCCATGTCTATCAATTGCACGTATGCTGTACACAAATTTGTTACAAAACGAAAAGTTCAACCATCTCGTTGGTTCATAATTTTCTGCCTATTACGCCCATAAAATGTATTTCTGAGGATCAGAAAGTGTCTATTCTATAATGCAACAAATTTGCGCATACCCAAATAACATTGCTTGTTGTACTAGTAGTATTGTTTTTGGTATTTCCGAAATGCGTTTTTGTAGAACTGCATGTTATGTGACAAATGCAAAGATAGGAATGGGCATCCAGCACTTTTGCTATAGTAAACAGCCATGCTGTACAAAACCAAAGCTTTATTCATTCCGAGTACAATATGTTGCCTTGGGTCCTGCCGATCCCAATATTAACCACTGTGGATTGCAAGTACTGCAACTTTTGAATACACCTTTTTGTTTTTGCTAAATCCCATTGTTCGGTACAAGAAAAATGTCATGATTTAGCTTCATACACGGCAACATAAAAATGTATTACTTGAACTATTTCTGGCAACTGCGCAGCATCGTATTAACGACAAGTGGAAGCAACCATACATATAACTCTTGTTATTGAAGGGGCTAGTGTCTCGCTGATTTCTGGATTCGAGTTTTATGATGCAGCAGCCCTCGACCCTGAAACTAAATGTTGATTGGACATTTTCTGAGTTGCTCCATTCAAAGACTTTGTCGATCGTATCGTGGGTCTCATCAGTTTCACACTCGGCATAAGACGAAACATAAAAGCTATTCGTCCTGAACGTAGTTAATGTGGTTCACATTTATTTTAGCATTGACTTTATAAGATATTAAAATTTAGTAGAAAAATGTAATATTGCAGTTTTAGCCATTTTTGTTTCGCTTTCTCCACGTCTGACCCCTAAAGTATAATTTGCAAATGTTATTGAGTGGAGTAGTTATGTGAATGGTGGTCCCTAATTGCTAAAGTTATGGTAATTTGTCTTGAGTTAAAAATTTTCATGTACCAGTGGAATCACTGCGAATAATATAGACATGAATAGAGCCATTTGTAGAGCAGATGATGGGATGCATCCTTTTAACTGGACGGCCATTCTGGATGAGTCAGATTGGGAATCCTGGATTGAATTGGTGCCGTATATCTTTGACGCCATTCACATCGCTTCACACGATTACTACAAATTACTGGGTTGGCTTTGGGCGCTTTGCCTGCTACAGGTATCTCTATTCTACCGCGAGTTAAGTTTGTACAATTCCTCAAATTTCCCGGAAATACTTGAACAATATTGCACGGAATCATCATTTGAAGCCGCACGACAGTACGGGATCATGAAAATGAGGACACGCCTATTTACTTTAATTTGCGTTTTCGGAAGGTTAACAACTTTTACGGTAATGATACCTTCTCACAACTATTAGATAAATAAATTCATTTATATTTGTTTGGGTGTTATTAAAGTTATGTATATTCAGTGCCGTAATTTGGATATGTTTACAGATTTTGCTTCTAAGCGGATGCATCCGTTCATTATGGGATATTTCTGACAACGTATCTTCCGTCATAGCGAACCATGAACAGTTGTCCTCATTACATGCTTATTGCTCGTGGGAGATAGGCCAAATCTTCATCTTTTCATTGCTGGCAACATGTGTTTACCAAGTAATCAGCGGATCCTTTCAAAACTACTCCGCCTTTTACGGGGAAAGTACTGATGACTTTATTTATGACCTATCCAGCCCGGTGTATTATACTCGTGCTTTTAAGTCGCTACTCGCAACGTCAGTTGCAGATTCCGTCTGCGTTACTGGAACGATCTGGACAATTTGCTCACTGATGGATCGCATCATTACTGGTCCGTCTGCCGCCGCGGTTAGCGATGTCCGCGGAGCCCTGTTTTGGATACAAGCTCTGTATCCAGTAATGGTTGTCGTGCTAGTTGAGATGACAAAGCTTGTAGCGAAGCTCTATACGGATTTTTTGGGGATAACAAAGCCTTTACCAACTTGCCCTTTGGCGGACAAGGTGAAGTTGTTTGCCGCAAGTCTGAAGTTTCCTCCATCTCAAGTCCTGCTCACAACAGTAGGAAATATTTATTGTGAAGGCACCTTAATTTACAGTCGCATCTTTCTGGATGACACACTCTTTGACCCACCGGATTCCATCGACAAGCCGACCGAAATAATCACTACGCCCAAATCCATGGAGAAGAAAGTTCTTGCTGTTTTTGCACATGAACTGGGCCACTGGAGGCACCAGGACACCTTGGTGCGATTGGTGGTGGGTATCCCGCTCGTAGTTTTTGCGGGCGTGGCTATATAGGGATTTGAAATACGATTGCACCACCACTTTTATGTAGCCGCTTTAGGAATCTATTTTATAATTGTAAAATTACTTTTGTTGAAAATTTGCCAATATCAAGAGTACGAGGCGGACAGATTCACAGCCAGTTTGGGACTAGGGAGACATTTGGTGACATGGTTGGTTGAGAAGTACTTTGAGTCGGAGGATCCAATGTTTCCGATTTCCGATCCACTTTTTAATGCGTAGTTCAGCACTCATCCCACACTTATAGAGAGAATTGAGGCGATAGAAGAATATTATGCGAAAGTAAATGCTGGTACCTCAAAATGAATGACGAAGGACAATATTTTATCTATGACACCTATTTAGTGTATAACTTAAGTACATATTATTAAGTGCGGACAGTTGTTTTATTTTATTCTGGTATCAGATAATTGCCGACATATTATGTTTGTGTTGTGTTTGTAATTAAAATATGTGTTCTGAAATTTCCGACAAAACTGATTTTTTCGTTACTTAGAACATGCACACCGATAGTCAGCCATTGCCAGTACAGCTGCCAATAGTCAGAAATAAATAAAAGATGTACACATTAATAAGCTTTTCAGGAAGCATATGTATTCGGCATGAAAATCAGTTGGATAGTTCATATCAATACGTCCTGTATTGTTACGAATTTTATTTTCGTGGAATGGAGCATACGCGAATAAAAAAACATATTTTGTTCATAGTAGTATAGTTAGTGTGTTCTCAATGCTGAGCAATCTCTTGTGCAGGTATTTACAGTAACATATAGCAACAAAGTGAATTGAATGCTGGCATGAACATTCTCTTATGTGCGATGAACTGGTGTGTTCTCATAATCCATTCTTCTTGATCACTGCTCCTGTCTAAATCACACACAAACACCTTTATTTACTTTAATTTGAAGTTCTTATAAGACTACATAAAATGACTTGATGTAGATCAGGCTGCCGCAAAATAGCACGTGGCATAAATTTCTAATCACAGCACCTGTAAATAAAAACCAACGTGAAATTTGATGCTTTACGGTGAAAAGCTCCTATGAATACGGGCAAAATGAACATGTGAATAACACAAAATCTTAACTAATTTGAACATATAATCTAACCGCGGAAGTTAGTATATTTCTAAGCTTGGACTAGGTAACTACTCAATTAGGGCTAATCTGTTGTAGAAAGATAGTAAGTATATATAGAGTATCAACTTAATAGTAATTGTAAAAAATCATATCTAAGAAGTAATACCAAAATATGTATGTTGGAACGGACAGATCGCTAACCGCAAAAAGCTTTCCCGTGCTTCATAAAGCGTGTTCATAAAAAGATGATTACTGCGAGACAATTAGTGACTTGACTTGACAGCATAAACTGTCGTCGAAAAAGAATAATAATTAAAAGTATAAAGCTGGATAATTAGCTTCTCAGATAAAACAAGTAGCATAAACTACAGAACAGCAATTACTAATTTCCAATTAATATCTTTATTTAACATCCTAATATTAATTAAATATTACACCTTTAGTGCAGAGCACTTTGTGACAAAAAAGTTGAACAAGAACAACACACTTCTCCAAAGTTGAGAGTGATAATAAATACGAGAACAGAAAAGTACAAGTCACTTCGCTGAAGGCGAGTGCGTAAAAAGATAACGGACAAAACAATACAGAAAGATACATACCTACTTTTACAGCTTAACAAAACACATAATATCATGTGATAAGGAAATGCAAGGTCGAGTATCTAGAATGAACTTGAGCGGCTTGCTGCAACAAAGAAACGAGGGAGAAATGCATTGCTCCTCGCATTCATGAACATGTGCGTACTTTTACAAATATGTGGGTACTTTGCAAATATGTGGGTACATCTCATATTGCCACAAAGTATTTAAAGGTTGGGTTAGAAAGTTGGTTAAATTTGGTTAAAAGTACAAGAAGTGTAATTACGGCATAAAATGTGGATAAAGTAACGAATTAAATACAAACAAATATGGAACATGATAACATAATATTGATAACATTAAAATAGTGTAAAATTAACATTCCCATTTCCAACAATGTACTTGAGTGAAACTTTGAAACCATTCATTTACGAATATTCTGGTTACATAGCTTCAATACAATTAACTTTTTTAGCACATAATTGTGTGGCATCTAGTTATGGATTATTAACTACCGGAAGCATGAAATGCTTGAAAGGTAGTTATAGCGATAGATATGTTTGTCTGTCTGTCTGTCCGTCCGTCCGTCTGTCCGTCCGTCCGTCTGTCTGTCTGTCTGTCTGTCCGTAAACACTCTAACTTCCCTCCACGTTGACTGATTTGACTCAAATTTGGCATAGAGGTACCTTGGCCCATGGCCACGTTCCCTATTGATTTTCAGCCATCTATCTCATCATTGACCGGAAGCAGGGGGGTCGACGTCTTTGGGGTGGTGGGGGTGACAAAATTGTCAAAAAATTTTATTCCATGAAGGGATAGAGGGGTGCAAGACGAACATTTTTTGTCAACGCACCATGGGTCAAATCGGTGACCTGGCGGTGGGAGGGGCCCCCGAATGTATAGGGGTAAAAAATGTTATTGCATAAATCAGTGGATATGGTCAATTTAAATTTATTTGACGTAGCATAATGGTCAAATAAGTATAAAATTAGTTAGTTTGGCATGCACGATTCTTCCGGTAGTTATATATTAAAGGTTACACCTTACTAGTTACTTGCTGCATACGAGTGTTGTACTATGCATTCTGTGACAATACATGTTATCTGATTGTGCAACATGTGCATGTGATGAACAAACGTGGTGTAGTATTATATGCCACAAACAAACTAAAACTAATGAGTACGTTTTACTGAACGGAAAGAATGGCCAAAATGGGATTAATCCTTCTTAAGTAGCGTAAAATTCATTTTGTACGTACTGGTAATTGTTGATTCAAAGCACGGTGACGTTAGCCATAAATCTGTAGCAGTCACATTATTCGGCTGGAAGTGTGCATTTAAAGAAAACCTGAAATACTGCTTAAAATGATATATTTATATTTACGTTCGTATTTTGTTTACACAATTGGTTCACATATTACGAAAAAAACATAACTGCCGACGGGACTTCTTCATCACATGCGTGAAAACGTCATTGGCATTTTGACCACACATTGCGCTAAGTTTTTGTAAATATGCAATAAATAATGTCAGAAAATGGGCTAATTTTAACTAAGAGTTCACTGCTGAATGCCGTTTTTATGACGGAGATGATGAACTGTCTCATGTGCCCTAATTCGCATCTACACTACACAAAAGTTCCAAATGGTTCGATCAGGATAACGGGAGAAATGATATGATCAGTGGTTAACGTTAAGGGTGAAGAGCGTTTCATTTAACAATTAACTTTATTTTAATTTCAAATTCCTCAAAAAAGTATTTACAAAAATGGCCGGTGGCCCAATAGCTGCCACAGCAGTTTACAAGAGGAGATTCTGGAGAAGAGTCTGGAGAGAGAGTATGTAGAGAGAGAGTGGTGGTGGCGTGTGTATTAATGCTGTCTTTTCGGTCTGCTTGCGGCGTGCAAGGCAGACCTTCCATAAAAACAAGTGGAGAAGGCGTGCAAGATCACACCTTACTCAAATTCAACAGCAGATAACTTGGGGCACACTGATCCACCATCACTACATACAAAAATAACATGAAAATACACAATTTTGCAATAAATAAGAACACATCCTAAATGTCGGCATTTGGTCCATGCTTATGTATAACGCGCACTATGGAAATCCTGAGTTTTGTTCTAGGCAAGGGATACAACTACTGTGCGGTAAAATAAGGACATGGAAAAGCATATTCGATGAAGGGTCACCTTTCCAATATTGTAATCCTCCGTAGGCATGAATGAAATGTGAGAGAAATACAAGTAATTGTAAACAACGTCAACAATTTAGTCCTGGATTATTGATGATATATGTGCCCGGGCAGATATATCATTTGAAGCTGTAAGTGTGTGGTATTATCCGTTCCATTCCACTGGTAAAGGCAAATGTAATTGAAGCTGGTAGCAATTAAATGTCTTAATCTTAATTGGGTAGAGCATATTATAATAGCGCAAAATCTCAGCTGGAAAATTGAAACCGTTCTAAAATCGTCAACTTGCGGAATCAAACTGTATCAGGACGGTGCAATACGATAAAAGTATTAGAAAGTAATGTCCTTAACAAAAGTTAGTTTCCTTGTTTATTTGAACTGTACATTAAGTTCGTTTCTAAAAGTCAATTATGGATCAAATGAAAACAGCGGTTATGGAGGTGGAGCAATAAAGTAAAAAATTACGTTATAAAATACATCTATTGTTTCCACAACTAGTCGACTGGAAACAACAAAATCAACAAGCGTTGCCGCACACTCTTGTATCATCAAGAAAGCCACTTTGTATTTATGAGATGGATTCAAATATGCGAGGGCAACTTGCAACACAATTTTAAAAATTTGAATCAGAAATTAAAATATCGTTAAGATATTAAAATTTGGATTAAACATGCAATTCAAGTTTAATTTACCAGTTTGCATAAATGATAACCAAGAATGGAATTTTCAATCAGTGGGAAAATTGAAAGCATTTTAACTGCAAGCTACATATTATCGCCATATACTATTTAACAATGGATTGAACTAATTTGCATACAATTAATGAATTAACAGCTACATATTCATTTAGTCAAGATTACATCATCATACTTTCATTGCTATTGCAACCACGATTATAATATACTTGCGCCGTGTTTACAACGGAGTGAAAGCAGTGATTAGCCAGTGGTTGTATCTGTTATAATTAATTATTATCACTATGGCACAATAACGAACGATGATATTAAATTCTAATCAGAAAAAACTGCTTAAATTAATTTTCAAAAAAATAAACTTGATACATGTTAACCAAATTAAATTTAGCCGCATATATAAGTAAACCAATTATTAACTACCGGAAGCATGAAATGCTCGAAAGGTAGTTATAGCGATTGATCTATTTGTCTGTCTGTCCGTCTGTCTGTCTGTCTGTCTGTGTGTCTGTCTGTCTGTCCGTAAACACTCTGACTTCCCTGCACGTCCACCGATTTGGCTCAAATTTTGCATAGAGGTACCTTGGCCCATGGCGACGTTCCCTATGGAGGAACTCAAGACGTTCATTTTTTTGCCAAGGCATTATCGGTCAAATCGGTGACCTGACGGTGGGGTGGGCCGTGGATGGTATGGGGGTCCCAAGTCGTCAAATTTTTTTATGCCGTAAATCGATGGGGATGATCAATTTGAGCCACAAAATGTACTATAATGGTCAAATATGTATTCACATTCGCTATTATTGCATTCATCACTCTTCAGATAGTTATGTATTAAAGGTGTTACACCTTACTAGTGTTATTAATCATTTTGAATACAAAGCATAATGGCTAACTTTTCTTACAGCAGGGTAATTAGAGAATATCGTGCTTGAAGCTGCAATAGCAGAAACATGTATCGGCTGTGCAATGCAATAGAAGAAACATGCATTTGATGTGCATTGTAATAGAAGCAACATGCATCCCAAAATGCATAAGTTACGGCAAGCATGTTTCTTCTATTGCAATGCACACCAAATGCATGTTTCCTCTATTGCATTGCACAGCCGATGCATGTTTCTTCTATTACAGCTTCAAGCACGATATGGTGACTTGTTAGGCGTTATATTTTAGCATTTATCGAGGCTGCATTGCTACATTGAATAAATGTATTTGATTGTATATTAGTTCATTTTCCACAAAAATTATCTGAAACGTTAACAATTGCTTCAAAGAAATACACAAAAGTGAATGCATATATTTTATTGAATGTATTGTATAATCGTCAACATGAAATCAGAAATATTTACTATAAATAACTACGTATTAATTAATTAATAGCTAAATCACATATTTCAAGATTAAGCTTCCTTTAACAACATATGTACTAAAGTATCGTCATTTTCATTGAAACCTAGTTAACGTAACGAGTAATACTGTCCGTTTAATAACCTTACTGTATGTATATTTGAAAGGGTAATAAACTTACTACGTCGAGAATATTACTATCCCATCAACGATTCGATCGACAAGATTAGCAGCAAACCCATTTCGGAAATCGCCATCAACCACAGCTACAGTTTGACATCCAAGTCGTATGGGGCAAACCGATTTTGCATTTAGATAATTTATTTTTGATACTTTCCTCTCCTGTTTGGTTTGCATTTCAGTGTGTTGTAATTTTGAGATATATCGTAATCTAGTCGGTACCTCGGCGCTGATATCGTTGTATTTACAAAGAATGGAAAGCATCATGAACGTAGCGCCACAAACCACAATCGTTTCGAATATTATCATCATGTACATATAAATGTTTATGATATCATGGGTTCTAAGAATTATCCAAAAACTTAGCACCAAACCCCAAAAGAATACGCTCAAAGTTAGAGTTAGCATGCATTCACCCAATCTCTTATGGCGGGAATAAAGTATGAATGCCCTTTTGTACCATTGCATGCTATCCTGAAAGTTGGCAACATTATCAAGCTTCTTCAAGATTGTGTTCATTGACTTTTGACGCATGTCCAAAATTAAAAGGAGAACCTTTCCACCCATACCCAGACAACGAATGCATTCAAAGCTAGCTGATGTAACTATAGCTCTTACTACGAAGCTACAAATCGGCAAAATCATCGAGGATTTTCCGTATGCCATCCTAACGTCCTCAAATATGAAATAGAATGGATCAAAGCAGAAATACAGCGATGAACAATATACAATGAATGACACAGTTGGGAGTACAATGGAATTTCCGAGCAGGAGAAGATCGGATGTTGCGATTCGGTAGTCCATATTTACATCTATGGAATTTATAATTTGGATAATAGCTAAATAAATGATATCATATTGCTGTGTTTAAATGTGTACGTACCTCGATGAATATCCTGGTATATCTCCATGCAGGCGTTTGGGGCGTTAAGGAAATCCTGGTTTCTGAACAGCACGACCGATAAGAATATCACGAAGCATGGTATGCATACACTAAACATATGTAATGCCATGACTGCAATGTGGTAGTTAATTATTATTAACTCACTTTTATTCGTCTCTTAGATTTCAAAACACAAAAATCATTAAATACTGCTTACAATCCGTAGGGCTTACACAAAAATAAATAAAATTAAACAATTTTACATAAACAATTTATAGGTAGTCTTTGTTCGAGAATTTTATACCATTTTTAAACATTGTTTACCTTTGAAAACATATATTTGGTCAACTCATTCCTGAACACTTTGTATTTTTCGATGGTTCTCAACTGCTCAGGTAAACTATTCCACAATTTTACGCCCATATACTGAAATATTCTCTTACCAAGCTCTATTTTAGGCTTGTATACATGCGCATATTTGCCATTACACCTTGTTGAATACGAGTGTACAGATTGGGTGGTTACGAAATAACCATTAAAATAAGGAATACACTCTAGTTTACAGACTTTGTACATAATACATATAATTCTAAATTCATATAGTTCTTTTGTAAAAAACCATTTAAGATCTGACCTTATTTTATCCGCTATCGGATCATATTTCCTAAACCGCAAAATTAACCTAGCAAGAGTGCGCAAAACTGCATCCATAATGACTATGTATTTCTCACATGTTGTCCCAACTACAGCTAACATATAGTTCAAGACCGATAGTATTAAAGAATTACCTATTATCTTCAGTTGCTCAATAGTAAAACCGTCGCGAATTCTGTACAAAGCCCGTAATCTTATATAACACGCCTTTGATACATTTTCAATGTGAGCACGCCATGTCAGTTCTCTGTCAAAAGTTAACCCAAGACATTTGAGAGTTGTACTGTTTTTAATTTCAAAACCCTCAAATTCAAAATAAAAACCGTCTAGCAAACTCGACTTTCGCCCAGTGCTTAATGTTATCATTTTCGTCTTGTCATCGTTAACTGTTAAAAGGTTGTCACTAAAAAAGGCTTTTACTTTTTTCATGTCATTTTCAATTGATTCCTTCAGGTTATCTAGTTTTTTATGAGAGCCAACAAAAATTATGTTGGAATCATCAACAAACATCATCACCCTCCCGTTTTCTACGACCTTTGGTAGATCGTTAATGAATAGCATAAACAAAGTTTCAGCTAAAATGCTACCAGCTGGCACCCCTATCAAAGTTTCCCTTATTTTAGACACTCTGTTTTGTAACTGGACACATTGCACTCTATTCTGTAAATAACTGCGCAACCAAATATCAGATATTAAATATAACGATTTTAGCTTAGCCAACAACTTCTCTCGGTGAACTGAATCGAAAGCTTTTCTCATGTCTATTGACACTACCACTGCAATTAGCCCCTTGTCAACATTTTTCGGAATAAAGTCACTTGTGGCTAACATTGCAATTTCTGTTGAGTGAGATTTTCTGCCCCCAAATTGATTGGGCGAGATCGCTTTTGATCTTTCTAAGTAAACTTCTAATCTACTCTGATAAACTTTTTCCATTAGCATTAAAAAATTCGAATTGAGTGAGACTGGTCTAAACTCTGCGGGTCTACTCGCGTTCTCAATTTTTGGAATAGGAATTACTCTCGCCATTTTTAATACGTCTGGAATGATACCCGAGTCAAAAGAATTTTGAATAATTTGAAGTAAGTGCCTATGAACATTTGGATGTGGTAAAATCTTATCGAGAAAGTACTTACTGATGCCAGTAGTGTCATCTTTTGTAGACAGTTTTCTCCTTAATTTTCTCCATGCCAGAAATATTTCACTATGAGTCACACTTGTAACCGAAAACAGCTCATTATTGTGCTGAGTGGCAGTAGCCTCCATATTAATTGTGTTTACAATGGGCGATTCGGGGACGAAGCCCATTTCACAATAATAATTGTTGATCTCGTCAGGGCATACTTGCTCACCCAACTCACCCTGCTTTTTGAATTTTAAATTAAAAGTATTCTTGTAAGCTGCCCATATTCCGCCTTCTTTCACTTGCTTTTGTACTCTATCTTTCATATCATTAACAAGAGAAGCATTGATTAATTTGTCGTACTCTTTAATTTTGGTTTTGTGCCAGATTAGCCTAGACTCCTTCCATCTTAAGAAATGATAATTTTTTATTTGCATCAACCTTCTAGTTTTTGACGATTTAAATGTCGATTTTTCTGTACCAATCCTGACTTTAACAACTGGGACAAATTGATTGTGACACACATTTAGCTTCTCAATAAAATCTCGCCACATTGAGTTCGAGTCAGACTGATCTACCGTTAGACTTTCATTTAGACAGGAACCAATTTCAACCCAATTTGCGTTTTTGTAATTTCTGATTTCACGCGTAATGATTGAAGGTTGTATCTTTATGTCAATTTCACATTTTACAAATTTGTGATCAGAAATGGAAAGGTCAATAACTTCTGATCTACATATTATATTATCATCCTCCTTAATAAACATAAGGTCCAATATACTATTTCCTCTGGTACTGACTTTAACTATTTGCTTAAAACCATGCTTGTCTGCAATATTTAACAATCTGGTTCTGTTTCGATTATCCTTCCCTATGTCAATGTTGAAATCACCACACACTATAACCTTTTTCTTGTAATTGCTGAAGTATCTGAGCAGTTTGTCCAAATTTTCTAAATCGTTATTGACATTACTAGTACGGTAGATGCAACATATAACTATTGACTTCAAGTAGTTTTGCTGAACGGTTATCGCTACCATCTCTAGAGATGTTGGGTTTAGGAAATCGGATTTGGTACTATCACAGCTAACTGGTCTTGCTTTTAAAGAATTTTTACATAAAATTGCTACACCTCCACCTCGCATTTCAGACCGATCTACCCTAAACATTGAATAATCTTTTGGTATTGCTACAACATCATTATCCTGTAACCAAGTTTCTGTCAAGCATAAAATATCCATTTGATGATTGTGGGCAATATTAAGTAGTTGATGTGTCTTATTTTTAAGTGATCGCATATTTTGATTACCAATAATTAATTTTTGAATACAGCTTCGCACACTCTTGTTCTTACGTCAAGTACTATCCATTGTTTCTTCGGCTCCATCCTCTCTTCTAGTTTTCTTGTTGGCGGGTTCAGCCTCAGATTCCTGTAACGGAATTTCTACTGTGTTTGTTGCCTGTGATGACCCTTCTTCAGTACTCTCCTGTTCTTGAGTAGGCATTTTCCTCTTGGAGGCAGTAGACACGCTTCGACGGGAACGTGTTTTGACGGGACTTCTGACTGACTGCTGTAATTTGGTCAGATCATGTTTTACTGAGACACTTTTGAACATCTCGTTGTTTTTCAGTTTGCTGCAATTTTTTAGCATTCGAGCTTTCATTCCCGGTGGCAGGAATACACGAATGGGTCGGTCCGATACTTTCGACGATTTTGAAGGGTCTCCAATCCTCTCCTTATGGGGCGTAGCATGAAGGTGATCGCCAATTATCCCCATCAGCTGAGCGAAAAGAGTCTCGCCGTTATCATTTTCCGGTATCCCAAAAATGACCACGTTGTTTTTTCTCCACAGTTTATCCTTCTCTTCTTTCAGCTCAGCTTTCAATTCGCTTGCCAGTTTTTGAATCGTAGCGTTCGCTGCGGAACTTGCTGCGGCACTACATTTTGTCTCTAGGTCGGTATTATCTGATTCTATTTTATCAATGCGGGCATCGAGCCTTTTTTCCATGTCGTGAATTTTTGTAAGAGCCGTTTGAAATTCAGTTCTGCATACATTCAACAAATCCCATAAGTCGTCGATTGTTTTTCCTCCATTTTTATCCGCCATCCTGCCTACATATGATTGATGCGAAAACCAATTAATCAGTGATTCGGGTATTTTTAATGATAAGGAACTCGCTTACAGATTTAGGAGTGTAATATTTGTATAGCCACACTCATGCTATATTAAGTTTTGGCATAACTAATTCTGGTATGCCAGCAGGTTGGACCCTCAGAAATACATTGGGATTGGGATGGCCATATGAGCTCGTTATCCTGTCTGTGTTATATTCGTCCTTGATCCGTGTTGCCACTGAAGTGATTATCGTTTCTGGGTTTAAAGTCACTAATGTTCACTGATTAATGCTATTTTTTAAAAATGTATGATTAGTCTCAAGAAAACTCAATTGAATGAGCTATCTCTCGACTTTTTTGGTTCAGTAGAACATTTTTTTTTAAAGTAACAATGCGATAGACAATGAATTCACGGACTTGTGTGCACACGCTATCCATGCCATCCATGGTAGTTCTCCCGTGGTTTGATCATAAGATGAGAGAAGTACACGTATGCGCTACCAAGATGTACTATTGCAGTCAGTATCATTGATATCAAATATGCGGCATGGCCGGATTTGTCCTTCGAAATTTGCAATCTGGAATAATTGTGATTCCATTCTACCGGGAACGGCTTCATGTAACTGAAGCCAACTGACATTAACCGAAACGATTTCTTCTGAATTGGAGAGAGCATCTTCAAATTTTCTAAGAGTTCACTTACAAGAACCTGCTGTAGTAATAAATCAGACACGTAGTAGTCCGACTCTATACAGTATAACATGACACACGTACAGACGCTTTGTAATGTCCGGACTGCAAATGACTCCACTGAACTATTCATAAATTATATTTCATAAGATTTGGTAAGTCAATTATACGATAACGTAAATGAATACGGATCGACATGAAATGGAATGCAGTAATCGATGCAGTGGAAAACAAATCCAGCAATTGCAGGCAATATTTAACATGTTGGCGTATGCAAATCTGAAAATCACAAAGTAAAAACTATTACTGATATAATTATGTTATGTCGTTGTAATTGAATTCATGATTAGTATCTTTGCCAGTATGGCGAGTAATTAAATTACCGAATGCTATACATAATAACACAACCTGAAGCACAATGACAATACAAACTATTGTGAAATTGATTTTTTTTAATTAAAAGTTAACAGGAACCCCAAATACACGGTCCATCTACATGTATGTATATCTATTTATTTTCAGATTGGAAATGACAATACTTCAAAACCATGTATTCGCATGGGCGGTAAACCAATACTTTAATGCAAAACTCGTAGCAATCAACAGAATACAATAGTCATTAATTGCAGCAAACGTATTTGATAGCTTGACTTAAAATCTCATCAGTTTTGTTGCAACTTGCACTAGGATAAGAAAAAAAACTGAAACGTACGTTCCTCGTACTTCGACAACTTTCTACACAATAGAGTAATTATGTGTTGCTACGAAGAGTACTAATATGTTAGCATTTGGGCATGATACTAAACCATTTTATGGTCAGATTTGCGTTTAAAGGCCAGGTCCCCGCGGATCCATTACCCCGCCAGGATAAAACTCCCCGCTGACCCAACGCCTCGCAGGTCCATCTCCCTCGACACATTTTCCCCGCTAGGGCTATTCCACGTGTGATTATTTCCCCGCATGTGTAACCTAAATGAAGGACATTGTAGTCTTATGAATATGAATATGCATTGCTCAATGTTAACGATTGAATTGCTACTTCACGTGTGCATTCACAGTCAAGTTATTGAAGGGTCAATCTTGCTCTACATAAAACTTGCATACGACAACCTGGGATTTAATTGTACAATGTATAATTTTATTTTAGAATTAAATTGATTTTGTCGCGATTTTATTATACAACTTGGGATTATAGGTAGCACGATTTGCAGCTTTGTAAAACCAAAATTTGGGGAGTTTGTTGAATTTTGATTTTTTGTGGAATTAGATATTTTATGGGAAATATTAGATAGGGGAAATAATCACACGTGGAATAGCCCTAGCGGGGAAAATGTGTCGCGGGGAAACGGGCCTGTGGGGAGATGGGTCCACGGGGAGATGTACCTGCGGGGAGTTTTACCCTGGAAGGGAAATGCATCCGCGGGACCTGACAGGTAACGCAGATTTGCATCACCAAACGCAGGTATAAAATGCGTTTTCTAAATGTTTTCCTTTGCAAATTGCCACATATTTTCTTAATTGCATTTCGAAAAGCTAAATTTTGGCAGAGCGGCTGTGGGGTATCTGTGCTAGAATAATTATTATTTCACGTATTGAGAGTGCTTTTTACACCAAGTACTAAAAAAGAGGCAAAACGCGTTATCACTTACATGCAAATACCACTATATCGAGAACTACTTCAGAGAAAACGAACAGAATATCCGGATGAATCCTCCGAAATCCAAGCTTTGAGGAATGTTTTCAATAAATACAATACTCAGATATATGAAACTGGACGAAAGGAAACGGAATGCCTTCCTCTGAATTGGAGAGGGCATTTAGAAATGATCCCGTTTCAGGCAGAAGACCTAGACTGATTATAAGCAAGCAAGAACTGGCTACCGGATCCTCTCGCAGAAAAGTGTACTCCGAGGAAACTATGTGTAGTTGCCCTTGCTACTTTAATGCGTAGTGAATTTGTTGCGCTTATGCAATTCAATTATTGGTAAGCTAAATAAACAACATTGGTGCACCAGCAACGTACACTAACAAAGGTAAATAACATATTAACTGTTTCGATTCCCGTTGGTTCTACTTTAACATAATTTGGAGGAAACAAAATTTAAAAAAAAATTAAAACAACTCTCAGAGATAATATGGTCGACAAGGTAGACAAGTTCGGTCATTTGTATTTATGAAGTGGGCTTATTTTTTATTTTAATATCCAAATGCAATGCATTTAAGACAACAGTATCAAAAGAAACTACAAACTTAATTTCTAGTGCAATATTCTGTTCTAGTTGTAATTCCGGCATTAATCTGCCCATGTGTTTAATTATCTATTTAAATTACAATTTTCAATGCGCATGCATTTGGAAAGCATATAAACGGTTTAGGTAGCTGATTTCGGTGTCGTATTTCATTAGAATTATTTGCAACGGATTGTTGTTATATTTCTTAATAAGTAAAAAAGAAATCCATTCCATAATAATACGTACACTGGAGCAGTAATGAATGCGACAATATCACATAAATGGTAAATATATAAAAATTGAGGTTCGGGTATGATCCCGACGACCAATTGAGATTAACGAAGAACCCCATTAAGATTACCTGTTGGGCTAGGAAATCATCCAGGGATTTTTCTGGTCTACAGAATTATATGCCGGAATAATGGAGCGCCCATGGGAGCCGTCTTACATACAGTAGTGGTCGTTATTACTTGAATTTAAGCTTGGAGTTTGTCTCAAACAAAATAGCTGTTATCTGGAAGATGAATGTATTTATCATAACAAATGTAGTATAGAAATGAGGAACGTGTTTAGGGACTAAATGCAGGAAAAACAATGATAATCCTATTCAAGTATTTTCCTGTTGGACTGCGTGTTCCTTGACGTGTTTGTGCTTTTCTTTTTCAATACTAAAAATATTGTTTGTGCTCTAGATTACTGCGACGTTTTCCTGTTACGTTGCGTAACATTTCGTTCCCACGTTCACCTGAATTTATGTATTTGTGATTGAGAAAAAATCAATTTTGGTCGTCATTTCGATTGATTATGCAGCTTCTAGTACCTCGTTGCAAAAATCTGCAAGAAAACAAGGATGGTCGTAAATCGATGCCCAAATTTTATACCGATTTTCCTGTTTGTATAAAAACGAAACAAAAATAAAAACAAGTGTGCACATTTTTTCTGGACCCAGCGACATTATAACGATGAATTTATGTTATTCAGCACAGAACCATTACTTTCGTTAAAAAATCAACAGGAAAATGCTCCTTACATTTCGATTAAAAACAATTCAATTAGCAATGACAACACACGTGCAAAATTTTATAAAAAAATTTGATGTCACCTTGCATATACATGACGATTGATGCTTGCATCTCACAGGTACCAATGTTGTGACGCATGACACGACGCCAATATTTGGATGGGTACAAACAACCAGATATTATCAATCAAACAACTGGTTATACTGATTTAATTGGGACTAGTTATCGACAGGGGATCAAGCAAGGTAAGCAAATAGTAGGCATGAACAAAATCAACAACATTTTGTATTTCTAGTGATGATAGTTGCATGAATTAAATTGTACAACCAACAATATTATATTTTAAAAGTACTCGTATCAGTTAAGCTGTATGGTATATAAGGTGACATATTTGCGATTCCCCTCAGTATATCGTGAGCATATCAACTTGTGTGAAACTGCAGAAAAGTACTTTTTAAACAAATATCGAAAATGGAGTTGGCGAAGCAAGATCAGTTTGAGGAGGCGTTTAAAATTATTCTCAGGGACGTGTCAACGGTGGTAGACCGTCGTGGAGATGAGTTACAAAAGACACTGGAATGGCTGAAAGTCGTGATTTTGTACAACGTTCCCCACGGGAAACAGATTAGGTAAGCCAATTGAACGTGAAACTTACATTGCTCGATTTCCTAAAGAATATCAATATGTGCATGACTAAATTTTCATTTTCATCAGAGGTCGAATGGTTGAGATGGCTTATAAGAAACTGGTGCCGAACGCCACCTCAGATAAATTGGAACAGGCTCGCATATTGGGTTGGTGTGTTGAGATGGTAAGGGAGACATGTTAAATAATTAATACATAATGCTGAATATATCGTTAAATTATTACCTCAATTTTAATTTTTTGCTTCAAGCTCCAAGCTGCATTTTTGGTAGCCGACGACATCATGGACAAGGGAGAAACGAGGCGGGGACGTCCTTGCTGGTACCTACTCAACAACCTTGGTAGCTCGGCCCTGAATGATGCGTTCATGTTAGAACACTTTGCATTCCAATTACTGCGTCATCATTGTGGAGAGTCGGAAATGTATAGCGACATTATGGATTTGTGTCTTGGAGTCACATTCAAAACCATTCTTGGTCAAAGTCTGGATATCAAAACGGGCACAGAGCTGGAACTAGATGACTATGATATGAAGCTTTATGACTCCATTGTCACTTACAAGACGAGCTACTATACGGTATATCTTCCAGTTGCGTTAGCCATGACACTAGCGGATATTCCGAGAGGCAAAAATAACAAGCAACTTTGGAAATCTGTCGAGAACGTGGCAGTGAAGCTTGGAACGCTGTTCCAAGTTCAGGACGACTACTTTGATTGTTACGCTGACGAGCAGATACTTGGAAAGGTTGGAACTGATATTCAAGAAGGAAAATGCTCATGGCTATTTGTGCAGGCAAAGGAAAGGTGCACTCCCACTGAATTTCAGAAACTGAAGGATAATTATGGGATTTGGGATGATAGGAACGTTGCGGTGGTGAAGGATTTGTATGAAAAATTGGACATCTCAACTAAGTTTTCTGAATATCAAGATGAATTATTTCGAGAAATTGTCGACATGATCAGGAAAATCGAACATGACGCGTTGGAAAATATCTTACAAGCTTTCCTTAAAACCATTTATAAACGCGCTTACTAAAAGCAAACGAGAACGGGACCGTGTATATTTTTCATGTGGTTGTCAGGGCTGATAATTTTGCACGGGACCAATAATGAATCATGAATACAGAAATATCTTAGTTATATTATTATTTCAGACATTTCAATGTATATGACACTTCCATATCAATAAACCTTGTGTATACAAGCACATCATTTTCCTTATTGGATAAAACATTCACCTATCGTATTCACACATTTGTTAAATGGGCTTAGGCATAATATTGATCAGAATCGTGATTCACGTAACTTATTTTTGTCAAATTATCATTGTAGCAGCGCCTGAATGCATTAATATAAAAATTACATAGGAATTGATGCTTTTTCCAAACAATGATGAAAAGTCGCCTTTTAACGTTGTTATTTGTTTCTCGTAAATGTGTTTTATAATTATTCGGATAAACTCATGCCAATTAATTAGTACGAAATAATTTGGACTCCCAGAGATTTAAAAAATCACACCTGGAAATTCGATGACGTCATCGAAAAAAAATCAGCATAATACATGACAGGCTTCCTGATGAAATGATGGAACGCCCAACAAATCATATCAGTTCTTCCATTACGCTTATATAAGATAATAAAAAAACAATATAAAGGCGAATAATGAGACTCGCCTGCTTAAATAATTCATGCCATAACTCCTATGCAATAAATCCACACAACAACAAAAAATCCGATTTTAAAATGGACATTTTCCTTCTTTCGATATTTTGAAATATGTCAGCAAAAATTGTTTCTCCTGTTTATATGTTGGATACAAACTCATTAGCAAACAGGTTATTGAGTACGGTGACATTTCTTCAAAACAAGGAAAAAATAAATAGCAAGGTTATGGAGTACATGCACGCGACGTACATTTTTATCTGTACCTGACGGGCACAAACTTATTCTTGATGTATGTATAAGGATAATTGATATAAATATTGTATTATGTCACATAACACTGGTAATGCCTCATTGACTAGTTGCTTAGGTTACACAAATTGTGTAATTCCAGACAAGCCACATTTACTGTCATATAAGACAGAAGCAATCGGAACAGTTTGTTCATTATGACATTGTTTATCAGCAGTAAATCATCAGAAAATCTTTGACTAGACAGCGGTTAAAAATGGCATATCAAGCATGGCTGTAAATTGCATACGTTCTAGCATGAAATTATTTTATTATTAAATTATTTAATTTTATCATTTTTAAATGCACTTGGTCAAAAAAAATTCACTACGGTATTTTTGATTATTAAACGCTCGCAATAAATATTAACTAATGAATGAGTGTAGACGATGACTTTATATTCGCCATAAATTACCCTCACGTGTTGTTTCGTGCGCACTATTTACCTCGGAACGAGGATTAAATGTGTTTCATGGAGTATATTAAAAATAACTGAACAGGTACTAAAATCATCATCATCGTAGTTTATTAATTACCTGCTACACGTATGAAAAATTTGTAGGAACTCGACACCAAACACTAAGGAAGGAGATCTTATGACAGGACGTACCTGACAGATAATACAATGATATGAAATACTGTGAGCGTGAGAACGTAATCGTAGTTGACTTGATGATGACCAAACTACAATATACGCTCCTGCCGTTGTGCAACAATTTTCCGGTGAACTGGTTTCCACTCCTATTTCACATGTTATGTGATTTGACGTGTGGCGTATTAGAATGTAGAGTAAGGGGATAATTAGCAGATTTTTTAGCAGAATGCTGGCGCTATCATCACAAATAATTTTTGTCGCACGGAATTTGAAGCATGACGAGGGAAAGCATCCTCAAACCAGGTTATGGTAGTGCAGCCAAGAAGCTGTTCAAGGTCATTCAAGCTGGCAGTTGTAAACAATGTTGATTTTGCAAGTGCAACAAATTATTAATTTTGTATAGTGAATTTGTATGCTAAGTTTTTATTTGTTATCCAAGTAAAGATTCCATATAAAGGCTGAATGACAACGTTTCATTTTAGCATTTAAAAACATGTAGCTTTTACTTATCAGTACAATAATTATAATTTATTAGTTGATTGAAAATCCTAACCTATCTGACTAATTCGTTCAGCTTGTCGTCTGATTTTGTAGTCATCAGATGAATATTCTGGTCGTCTGAATTACGCACAATGAACCCATTCACAACACGGAACCTGGACTCGATTGTGTTGTTGAAGCGGTTATTACAGAAATCCTCAAAGCAGACACATCCAAACATGTGAAATCCCTTTGCACTTTTTCCATGTTCCAAGCTACAGCCAGGTTCCTTTATAAGGTCTACCTTTCCAAGTGTAGCGCATCCTCTGGATTTCAGTTTTCCAGACTTGGCATCAATTGGCTCCTCAAAACAAGCCATAGTCAGGTCGTCACTTCTTGGATGGCCGCAGTCTTCATGAACTCCGTCCCCAGAGACAACGCAAACTGTAGCATTCCCGTCTGACCCGACAGCGCAGTAGTTGCTAAAACATTTCACTAAAGAAGAAAACCAATCACTTATAAGAATACATACCTGTTGGTTTACATTTTATTTCAACTTTTTTACAAGATGCAACTTACATGAGAGTGTTGCATGGACCTGTAGAATGAAAAATAGGAGAATGGTGTGTTTCGTTAGTTCCATGGTAGGTGAATGTTGATCCAATCCAAATTGTGCGCAATGGATGAAAAGGTTCTGTTATTACAGGGAAATGCGTCCGTCTTCTTCTTAGAGTGTCAAGTTCCGCACTGCCAAGCATTTTGATACTTCCATCTCATTATATATTCCCCTGGTTCATGGGATTAAGTTTATTTTTCAATCCTGAAATTTAAATTGTAATACTAAAGTCACCCTGACAATTAATTTTCTCGTGGGATTCGCCAATCGGCATTACTCCTTGGCATTCTCGTTTCGTTGTGTTAGGTACTGATAGTAAAGTGCTGTTGACACATTACAGTAGCATAAATTCAAAAACATGTTCGGAGTAAATGTACATTTAAATTGATTTGTTTTGTTCATAATGCCTAAGCAGCCTGATTCTTTGAGATGAGAAAACATAATACTTGTCCCAATTAGGAATTCCATTTCACCAATAACGCTCACTTTGGAAAATTTTCACACACAAGTGATAACATTGTAGCTGAGCATATAATTATTTATAGAATGACATCACGCATTCAGCATTCAATATGCCAAGTTTTTTACCATGTACCATGTTGATGCTCGTCATGATAATGACCAAAGTACATACATCGTATACGTACCTGAAGAACATTATCGGAAACTCCAGGCAATACAATCTTGATACGACGAATTATTTCACATAATAAAAAATTCAGTGGATTTAATTTTGCCGCATGTGCTATTAAATTATTGAACGTTCCCTGGTGCCACAAGTCAAATTGTTTTTATGATATTATGTTTCTCAGTCCCATAAAAATATGACCGCTCGTGCACGGGGAACCGGTACCTGGAGTATTTCTGTACACACGGTACAAATGCAAACACGAAACATATTATTTTAGTCTGGAAAAATGTAGGATTCCAGTCTAGTAAACTTGTATGTAATTATGCGATTCAAACTTGTTTCAAAATGTAAATCGGTTGAGCTTCAGACGAAAACAAGCAGTCATTTGTAACCGGTGTCTTGAGTATTATCTTGTCGCGTGCCTTAATCGTGGAATTTAGTACTCCAGTGTTGTTTCCCACACATTTTTCTACGCTGTAGTAAAATAGTATTTCTCATGGTTGATTTGAATTTACGTAATAATTCGACATACTGTACATATTATTTTTTACTGATAATATGAATTTGTGGGTTTCACATGCATGTAATTTGGGTGTAATAAAAGATGACTTGAAACACTTACGTGCTTCACCAAACAAGCGAATTCAGAATTTATTTACAATAAATTTCCCACCATAGATATCCAGCTTATAACTAATTATCCAAAAACGGCTACATATTTGCAATAATTACCAGACTATAAAAACTTTTAATCTGTCAAAGGCGTCGTCTCCTCCAAGTCGTTAGTCTTTTCCCGAGCTTCTGTAGTATCAACATGAACAAATGAGTCATCAGAATTTCTCACCAGGAAACCATTTACTACACGGAACTTTGACTTAATTGTGTTGCTGAAGCGGTCGTTGCATAAATCCTCAAAACAGAGGCAGCCAAAAGAAGAATAACCAACAGCACGCTCCCCATGTCCTTCACTGCAACCAGCGTCCTTGAAATCAGGAGTCTTTTTTAATGTGGCACAGCCTCTAGCCTTGACTTGCCCCGACTCCCCGTCAATGGGCTGCTCATAACAAGCCATTTCGAGCCCTGTAATTGAGTGACCACAATCCTCGTGGATTCCCTCTCCTTCAACGACGCAAGTGGTGACCTCACCATCGGGTCCAACGGCGCAGTAGTTATTGAAGCATTTCACTGTAATTTCCAATAAAAACAATTAGTTTGTGTATATATTTTAGAATGGATAATTGTACCTGCATGACTTACGTAATGATACAAACGGCACCAGAAACAGTAGGAATATTATGGAACATTTCCAAACATACACCACTCCCATGTTGAAACAAGTAGGTATATCTATAGTAATTTTAGAGCTGAGTGAGTTGGTGAAGAAATTGGTGTGCTTTGTGCCAGCATAATTTTTGTACTGGTGTTATGTATCGGTTCTACACTGGCAGGTGTATAACATTCCTATACTTTGTAAAGTATTAATGCCAGTTACCTAACTAATTACTAAGCAGACTAGTGCATAATTTCGTCGCATATTAATGACATGTCCACTAGCAAGCTCTGTTTTCATCTGTATGCAGAAACTCAAAGTTTCTTTATACTTAATACGATCACATTTGATAAGTTTGGAATTTGACTTATCTTAGCTTTTTAATTTTTCACGCCTGAGTTGTCCAAAGAATTTATAAGTATGTGAAAATAAAATGTAATTTCATATTACACTGACCGTGCGTGTGTGTGTATCATGCCAACATCTCGGCTACAACAGCAAGAATGTCTAGTTTCTTACAAATTCAACGGGATTCCTTTTTTATGCCACTTCTCATGCCTAATTCACTGTATCTTTCTTTGGATCTGTGATACCTAGTTAATAATTTAAAGTGATACACAAGTTTGCTGTATTGTAGCAATGTCATGAGTTATTATAAAATGGAGATATGCACCCACTTGAAGAGTAAAAATGTGACACTTTATCAAAATGTATCTGTATGATGCACCTAGCAGTTTTCTTGCATAAATTTACCAATGAGTCATGTGATCAATGAACATTTCTACATGTGATGTAATTCCATGTAAAGCATGGCATTGTTGTATGAACAAAAATCATGGTTCTCTTCAGTAATTATTAAGACAGGTTATTCTTGTGGTTTTCCACGTCTCAGGAATGTAAGTATCTCTCTTTTAGTTTATAAAAACCTCCTTGGTCGTACCAGTTGAAAAACACGGTTAAAAGTTAGGTGTAAATTTAGTTGCTTATTTGGGTGATTGTGTGACTCATGAAAAATCAAATCAGTCAATGTATACTTGCATGATAAAAAGGATAATGACTTTAAGTTGGATTTGGCATGTGAATAATGAAACATTAATTTTCATCGTGACAGTTCAATATACTTAATAATGCTGTAAAATGCAAACCTTGGTGGGTATATATAATATATCTATCGTTGCCATACAATAAATGTCAAGTATAGAAACGTTTAATTCCCGGAGCATGAGCGATATTCAATTTTGTGCCTTACCACTGCTCAGCTATCACATAGTAATTAACCAAGCCACGATTGATTTCATGTTTCATGAATTGTGTTTTTTTCACATGGGTCTGCTTAATAACTAATAGCAAAAAAACTCGTAGTCTGATCTACATGGACTAGGTGGTGTTTGGCGACGAAGAGCGATCTTAGATCCTGTCTCTGTGGATAGCAAGTTACTATTACAATTCCTACAACTACTGAAGCGTTCGATTTCCTCCGATGCTTTTACAAGAGCAAACTACACTAATACAGACAATTCGCGACAAGAACAAATTTTATAGAAATAGTGGAATGTTGTAAAACCCGCTTCCAAATTAAACCCTAATTCGTATGGGCACATAGCACCACGGTTTAATCCTTTTTCTATATATGTGTTTTCGTAATCGAATTGGATCGGACATCCATTTCACGGTTTCTGTAAACAGTACGAAGCACGTATTACGTTAAAACCAGTGCTCGTCCTATTTGGAGCGACATATTGCTCAATATTAATGTGAGCTGATTTTGTCTACTGGGCATTATATCCTGACGGGAACCAGCCTTTCGGATACATTGGAACAAACATAACTGTAATATAAATTGGCCAAATACGGGCGTAATACAGTTTACTTCACGGAACATGATCGATATCCAATTTTGTGCTTTTCCACTGCTCAACCGTCATATTAACTAAACAACGATTGCTTTCATGTTTTGCAAATTGATTGTATCTGATGGATATGTGATGTGCTTCCGTGCTCACTAATAACTAATGGCAAAAAACTCGTCGTCTTCCCTGGCTTTCAATACGTGGTGTTTGTCGACGAAGTGCAGTCTGAGATCCTGTCTCTGTGGGTGGTTAGTTATTCCAAAGAGAGGAACATTCCATCACAGAATCCTGTTTTCGTAATTCGTAAGTTTTAAAAACTCTCTACAGTTTCAAGTTCTGTCCCAAATATTCAGGCGTGTACTTCGTTAAGCTAACTTTTTGAAAGGTGGTGGCAAGATAGTACAAAATGGGACAACGTTTGCTTTGCAGAACATTCGTCATTCTAGCCGTCTTTTCTGTGTCTTCAAATCTAAGTTGTGCAGAAGAATACAATAACTACTATTACCTTTCCATGTTACCCTTCAAGAATTCCCATCCGTCAACATTCAACTACGACGCCGAAGCGCAGAAAATCTGGTCCCTAGTTAGAAAGGACTACTCCAAGCGACCTCCTGCTGCAGCAGCTGACGTGGTCATGAACATGTCCGAAATACAGAGCTTATTGGAAGGTTCACATTGTCTCGTCGTCATGGATAACTTTCAGAACTTGGACACCATTTCAAATGCATATACCAGTACCGTAATCAGAAGACCTGGCTTTGCAGCTCTTCACTACGACGAAATAACCTCATATGCCAAATATGAAGGTCAAATGTTGCTTTGGACTCCGCACGGATATTTACCAGCAAACGATAGCAGCAAGGTGCAAGATGGTCACAAAATTCCTTGTCCATTTTCACGGTATTTGGGAGGCGCGGGTTTTGTCATGTATCGCGAAATCACGCATTTGTGCGTTGCTCTGAATCTGTTTGAATACTCTGCACATTCAAGACCTTGGAATTGTCAGGTTCAACTATCTATTCAAGTTCCTCCTCTCGTACTCAAAATGAAGAGATATCCGCCCACATTACACTTTGATTTTGATCCAAAAATTTCTGAACAATTCCAGCGGACAGAAAGATCCTTTGTGCCAATCCTGCATATTTTCGTTCATGACGAACGCTTTACGTTACCTCAGGAATGCCTAAGGAGCTTCATGGTTTCCATCAGTCCATCGTATATGCCAGCTTGGATGCGAGAACTCGAAGGTGATCCGAAATTTCAATTCTTAGTCGCATTATTAGCAGTAGTCGGCAGACACATGGGTCGCCAGACTGTTAGCATAAGCAGAGTATCGACCTTCTTTGAAAATCCCGATGCGCATCACATGACGCTGCGCTTCACACCGATGCAGGTATCCGGGATTAAACGCATGCTGTTCGCAAATCAATTCAATACTATTGATGGATTGAGATGGGACCTACTCTATGCCGATAATGTCGCAACATTTTTGAAGGAATCCGTTTTTAAATTTTGGAAGAAGGTTCTAAATTGTGAATACATGTCATCAGAAGGATTCACAAAACTTCAGCTTGTCGATCCCATGGATGCGTTTGCACTTGGAATAGCTTCTGTGGTATTTGCGGTGATATCAAATGCAACAGTAAATACCGGCACAGGACGAGGGTGCTGCCGAAACGGGAAACTGTTACCATATGGAAAAGAATTTACATATGAGCACGAGCAGCATTTAAATTTAATTGTTGGTGGAATTAAGGTACACGAAGGATATTATTTGCGCTTGTACTACGAGGACACGGTAAATCGGTTGACATTTGTAAGCTGTGGAGGTGATCGAGGCAATTCCTCCTTTGGACTATACCAATTGATTTGCTCATACCACTGGACTGTTTGGATATGTATTCTGGCCGCGTTGCTAACACTGGCAGCTGTGCATTGCCGAACAAATTCGACATCGACAGATACCCTTTTTACCGAGATCTTCCACCTTATAAAGGTCTTGCTGGAACAGGGTGATCCATTTTTGACATCTGTGTTAAAGCAACGACACTTCAGGATTACCCTGGCGTCCTTCCTCTTAGCTGGAATTGTGCTCAGCAACGGATACAAAAGCGACAACGTTTATAATTTGATATCGCCCAAGAAACCGATTCCGTACACCAAATTTAATCAGCTTATTAAAGACAACTTTACTGTTCTTGTGCGGCCGACCTCGATAATTATAGATACTGAAAAATGGTGGTTTAATGATTCCAAGGGACTTCATGAGTGGACAACTGCAATTCGACCTAACTCATACTCACATCACGACCTCTATATTAGGGGAGGTTTCATAACGTCCTCAGAAGCCCTAGATTGGTTTTATGCTCTGCGGAATCTGCATTCAGTCAATAATAGTCCCATAGAAATGGTGAAAGATTACACTTCTCTGCATCCAAATTGTTCCGGACTCGTACGGCAGGCATTTTGGAATCGTTGGGATGAGTGGCTTGCTAATGGCGCGGACAAGAAAAACACTGACATATTTGAAAAGGAAATACTGAAGCTTAATGAAGACGCTCTTGCAGAGCATCTTGCATCATGTAACAGATCCGCCCTCATTCTACCGACATACAAAGCCCACTTGGTAGCCAGAGAGATATATGCAAATCATCCCAGTTACAGGATTAACGTGGGTAGCGAAGATTATGCCAACTTTTCTGTTGGGCTATATGTTGAAGGCTCGGCAGATCCAAACGTGATCAGAAGAATCCAAGGGATCGTTGCGTCTGGAATATGGATCTGGTGGTCCAGGTTTCTTCTCGAAGTGACAAGGTTTAAGCCGGTTTTAAAAATCCTGAGCCAAAGAAACCAAATATGCATGGAAATGTGGCAAACATATTTCTGGTTTTATTGTACGGATGTTTGTGGTCACTTGCGTGCTTTACTTCAGAGAACTCCGTACGAATATACCGTCAGATTGCTATGGTGGTGCGATGTTTAAAATTGTTTGCGGTGTCTTTAAGTCTTGTTATTCAAAGCCTAGCTCGGTGTATTGTAAGTGGAGCAACTTGCCGCTGCTGATACAAGACATAGAATTAAATTATGTTGTATTTGAACGCAACGTCGACAGAGGGATAGCAATTCTTACTAGTTCGATTGCAACGATAATGTATTAGTATATCTTTTAATTTATTATGACTTGCCTTGCTACAATTATAGTATTGTATACGAATATATTCCACCGTCCAGAATATGCCAATGTGACGAAAACAATTCTGTCGTTGTAGTAGTTGATATAAGCAAGTTATCCGAATGAATTGATATAATATTCTGACACGTTCCGAAAGTCAAGATCAGCAATGTATCATATATCATTCTACCGATGGGATGTCTTTACGAATATCAGTTGATACATGCTACATTCAAAAGCATAAGTATAATAATGATTGTTTAAAGGCGTGATGGGTCGACAGATCATTTTACTGATTGCTTGATCGATGATATTCATTTTAAGCTCTCATTCGACATAATATTAAAATAACTTTCAACAAACAGTATTGAGATTTAATCAGAGTGTCATTTCTTCCGAAAGATTCAAGATACAAAAAGATGTTCCTGGTAAGCACATTCCTTATGCAAAATTCGGCTCTGATAACCTATTAAAATACAAGAATATAAGGCTAGAACAGTAAGTCAATTACAGTTGCCTTGTACATGGTCATATTGATATAATATGTTTAAAGTAAGTTCATTATGGCTAGCGATAACAGTCTCCATAAAGTTCAAACTTATTGCGGCGTTTATATTCGCAATGCTTTCAAATTAGTAGGATAATTTTATGAAATGTTATATTACACTGGTGTCATTTAGCGAATACTTTGTTGCCATTATTCGATTAATTTCGAGCATCGTAAACGTTTATTAAATAGTTTCAATAGTTGTGGTATAATGTTGACATTAAAGCTACAATTTCAATAATTTAAACAATTGGTTTCAGAGAGTTTTAAAAAATGAGGAATGCTACTAATAGTTGCAAAACAAACTAACCTTAATGAATATACTACAATTGGTGTACTAACGAATTAGTTTTAGTATGACCTTTTGTAGTCTCACTAATTTCATTTAGTAGCGTTAAACTCCACGTGGACTGATTGCAGATTTTGTGGCGATGTTGTACCAATTGTGTCAATTATGGTTTTACCCATACGCAGTTCCGTTGAACAAGTACGAAATACGACAAGCATATTAAATACTTTTGCACTTAATAGTATTTATCAAATTAGTTGTTTCGTCGTTAAGTGAAATTCAAATTCAAGACTACTACGACAAATTGGTAAGCCAGAAAATTATTTTCATCGCATCACTTTCCATGAAACCCAAACTCGCGTTCTCTGATGGCATGTTTTAAGACGAATAAGTTCCACAATTGCAATCAATTGCACGAAACATCTGGCCATAGAAACACAGAGCGACTTATATTTCCCTTATAACTTAAGTTAACTGTGTAAACCTATCGACATGGCAACCGAACTACACTGGAAATCTTTTGATTTGTATGAATGTACATTCGGAAAATTCCTGTACATACACGCACTATCAATCCAAGTTGGAAGGGAGGAGTTTCGTCTAGAGCAAAACTCAGCAAAACTCTATCCATATTATATTGCCATAATTGACACGTCTGTCGTCGTAATTTTGCATTTTGTTGTCGTCTGTAGTTACTTCCTGAGTACAAATGAATTGCCACTGAAAGTTCCTCTGTTCAACTTGATGATGTCATTTGGCTATTTTCTACCCGTTGCGCTCAATGCACTCGTAATATTACAAGGCAGAGCCCTATTTGTGCAGTTTGGAAATAATTTGTACAAATTTGACAGAATATTAAGAAAGGACAACGGGAATCTCTGCTTTACAAAGCAATTGCCTACTACAACAAACATAATTTTTAAAGGTATTAACATCACAACACCAATTTGAGATAATCAATTGTGAAATGAACTGTGTTGTTTTGTTTGCCTAGAGCTGGCCAAATTCTTTCGAGGTGACGAATCGCCAGACACGCTTGGTTTACTCATGAACGGAATAGTTATGATTCAGCTATGCAACGGATTCACGTTAGCAATATTTGCCATAGCTTCCAATTTAGATCCATTGTATGTAATTATCAGAGATGTTTGCCCAGATGTAGTTTCCAGCTATTCCTTTTTGTTGGTACGGCTGATGGTCATGCAACTATGCGCCTTTGAGACTGCACGAACGTATTGTTTATTCTTTCTGCCGGCAATGTCAGTTTTTAACATCTTCATCAACTGCCTCCAGATTATTTCGAGAATGAATGTCAGCGTACACGCCATATCCACGTATGCAGAGCTACGAATTATACAGCAAATGGGGGCAGAACCATTGCGCAATATATCTGGAATTCTAATGGGATGTGGGTTTCTGCTAGGTGTAATACTTACATGGGGAATTTGTCAGGGCTGGAAGTATTTTCCATTTCAGATATACCTGCTGTTCTGGCTTTGTTCTCTCCTTTTGTACACCGTGGTGGCCGAAACGGTTCCGAGGGTATGCAAGTGTCATGAGTTTAGTAGGTACATGCTTAGCACAATTTGGCGCCGAAATCTATCAATTAACGCTAAAACAAATACTCAACCCCGTATCGCATTTCCGCGACATTTCGAACTACTGGTATTACGAAAACAGTTAAATGCTCAACGACCTGTTACATTTTACTACGGTTCGGCAGCATTTGATACTCACACTAAAACGAACTTCTATCAAACTATATTTGAAAACACTATCAATGTCATTTTGTTGACATTATGAACACATAGTACGATCAGATGAGAATTCCATAATCTTACCATTATTTAGCATATCGTTATATATTACATTTCGCAAACCATTCGCTTCATAACATATGTAGGCCATTTTGATAATAAATGTTACATATGAATGATCGTTACATATGAATGTCATTTCACAGATGAGTACCCAGTGTTGATTTTACGCGTTGTGAACAGAGACATTCTCAAGCTTATGATAATATTAAATTAATTGTTAAATTAGTATTCATTAAAGCCAAACTTTTATTCAAGTAAATTCAATTCAATTTAGCCAAAATATTTTTTAAATCAACAACTAACGATCCAACTGAACAAACAAATTTCTTTTGATACGGTCGAGTACAAAATGATGTTACTAAATTTCAATACGATTATATCGGGGGTTTCCATAATCCTTAACATCGCTAACGCAACTGATCTAGATCCATTTCCAAAAAAGCTACTGCATCTTTCTACCGGTCTAAACGCATTTGGTAATTGCGTTGTAGAAATCGTTCATAACGTAGTTTACTATTCCATACAACGAGGAAATCATAGCTACTCGGATGAAAACAGCTCCTATGATTTTGCTCCCACCACCTTCCCCGTACAAATTACCAAGTACAGGTATCGCTATTCCGAAACTGGAATGTTTTGTTGTGACAAAAACCTAAGCTACGATCTCAATTCAAACAAAACTCGACGTGCATTTGCTACGCGAATGCATTATAGAAAACGATGTGCCGCAATTGCCTACGTTGTACCTTCCATATGTCAGCAGTGGATACCAGATACCCTCCGGCTTCACGCTGCACACGTTGCGACCGCGATAAACGACACAAAGCTTGCTCTTAATCTGACATTTTTACACCATTTAGAAGACAATTTAAATTATGGCTCGACATACGTTATAATTCTACACAATGGTCAACAACCTGTTCATTTTGCTGTAGACCTCATCATTGCATTCAACGTGTTCTTCGCCCGGAGGTTCAATACAGTACTTCCTGCAACACTCTATGTGCCACTGTGGAAAGGAGACTCCAACGGACTCCATCAATCTGCACACGCGTCAGCTGCACTCCGAACTCTGGTTCCGTTTGACACAAACTTTGCCCACTTACTTGACAACACTTTGAGAAAATGTTATGGTGTAAATTCTGCATCTGGTGACGTTAGTTATTTTACGAATACACAGGCACGTATCTATCACAAATACATCACGGGACAGCTACAGAGCTGCTATTATTACGTTTATAGAGAAAGCATGAAATTTTATATCCGGCGTGTAATCCACGCAGAGGAGGTTTACAAACAAGAGGTTGGTGTCACCAATAAACCGCTTCCGATTATTTTCTACGGAACGTCAGATGCTAGAGTAAACGATGCCAATGGACAGAAAAGTAACCAAGATCTGCTCATACAAACGGAAATGATGACACTGGTAGCTCCAAATGCAACTCTCGTAAACTTTGTATATTTCACCATATTTTTTACATTCTTCCCGACAATTCGTTTCCGCCTTACAACAAGAAATGAATCTGACATACTATACGAAAGTGGAAATGACATTTATTTCGTAGCATGTGCCAAGCAGGACGAGTTTGTGCGTCTCAGTCTGCGGGACTGCTTTTCCTCCTTTGATTTATATATTTGGATGTGTTTGGTCTACTTTGGTCTGAAGAGCGGTACGTTCGCTTACATTTATTCGGCGTGCACACTTGATCGGTCCGTGGGTCGAGCTGATATTTATAATAGTTTAACATTTGTATACAGCATACTATTAGTTCAAGGGACAAAGGTGGCACAAAAATGCAAAATGATTTCGTCACCTTGGCTATTGCTAGGAATGATATTCACGTATGGCTATCAAGGCAATAGTATAAAAGAACTTACAAAGCCACCCGCCATTCATCCTCTGTGAACATTTCCTGAAATCCTCAACGCAAATTATACCCTTCACCAGCCAATTATCTGGGTAAAACCTAACAACATTAGCGACGCAAATACCACATGGATGACCCTAATGGAGAGGAAGATGAGCAACAAGAACGCAACGTACTTTAGTAATTTTCTTTTCATGGATATCTACCTGAAACGTCGTAGACATGGTGACAGAAAATCGGACTACCTTGTATACATTGCCAAAACAATCAAACGAATTAAGCAACTAGTGAAGGTTCCAAAGTCACCCTTAGAGCTGCTGAAAATGACAAAGGATAATTACATAGAAAGTACGTTAGCAGAGTGTAGCAATGTTGCTTACTTAAATACATTTAGTGACGTTACGCTTGCCAGCATTAGGACGTTAAAGAATTTCGACGTTAATCCCAGCCATTTACATGTTAGTAAAGAGCCACTAGAAAGAACTCATGTGGCTGGTGAATTCAGAAACTTGCGCGCGCAGTCCATGTACGTTGAGACAAAATGGCGTTTGCTGCCGCAAACGGGAATCATAAAGTTTCGAGTGAAAACGCTCAAGGTGAAAGCGTTGCACCATCTTCACCTTGCCAAGGGTAATGCCAACGTGCGTTTGCAATCAGTTGAGTATCCGCAGAAAATTACGATGCGCGGCAGTATCAAATATGTATTTTACATTTTGCTTTTATTCAGTTCTGTTGCAATTGTGGTTGCGCTCTTTGAAGACAGAAAACATTGTTTTCGTAATATTGAAATTGGTCTTGGATATATATTCGACACGTGCGTAGGTGCCTTACTGAAAGTACAAATTAAGCACGAATGTTGTAAGTCAGGAGCTGTCAAACGCGGATCTATAATTATTACTGAAAGCGGTGTGATTTTGGACTGACGAATTATAATATTATAATATTATATTATGAATTCATAATCAAGTTAAAACTACATGTCAACAAATTCATTGTACACGTATTCGAATTTAGAATTTTCATACCTCCTCAAGATAATTCCGTCTGCCTTTCTAATGGTACAAAAGGTTAACTATACCAGTAAAGCAATTTACTACGTCGCAACAACATGTGAGAAACATTCAAATAAATTATTTCAGTCTTCATGCAAAAGAAAATGTGCCCACCTATTACAATCGTCAGTGTATCAGTATCAGAAAAAGATATTTATATATTTAGATACTTGTTTATTTAAGTATTCATTTGTTGAGATATTTGTTTATTTAGATATATATTTAGTAGTTATATACATATACATGTATTTATATATTTATTAAAATGCACGTTTTATATCTGTCAACAAATTGTATACAACAAAGCTGTTTGGGTAAGAACCTATAAACATGATTGCGATTCAAATTTGTCCTACTAAACATTTACTAAATGTCATTTGCCATTTCATGCTTGTCGGAAAGTTGATTCGAATCTGTCGCGTAAACCAATTATAACACGCTGATGCAAAAAAATCTGCATTTTGAAATGCCCCATTTCTTCGCGCAAGAGAAGCAGCTCGAAGCAAGCATGCAAAGCTGCATGTTGCCCACGCCAGTGTCATCTTGATTGCAACAAATCGCCAAATGTTGCAAATATTACGTAAAGGTGCGTGGGAAACACACACAATGTTCATCTCAACCATAAGCGTTAAAACGGGAACAATTAGCATTCCACCAACAAGAGCAAACAATGACATCATTTGCGGGTCCATTTCCAACTTGACCGGCCTCGCAATTTTAGGATGCCATTTTTCCGAGACAAGTCCCAAATGCGTAAATCTCCCAATCCAATACTGTCTCAATGCAGCTTCATGGACAAACCTTGCAAACATGAGAAACAGTTTCCGTCTCATAATTCCAAAAATGGTTAGCATTTCGTACTGGGTTCCATATGCTTTCTCGAGAACATGACATTTCGTTCCTGTTTCAAAGCCTTGTGCCGTTTCTTTGTGACTATACGCCGTTTTTGCACCATGATGGATCAATTTTGGAAAGTCGCTGGAATCACTCCAGTACTTTAGATCCGTTATAGTTCCTGAAAACCCTTCACTAGTTAATACGTGCCTGCACACATTTGCGAATTGATGTCGAGATGCTGTCCGGAAATTAGGCAAGAACATTTCCATCTCCAACACTCTCTGCTCATGCATCTTGTAACCTTTCTCAAGTAACTCATTTACAGTTTCTATAAATTGTTGGGCTGGAGGAGAAACAAGTTTCCCGGTCATGTCGCAGTTGTACACGAATGACAGAATAAACCAGTTTACAAGAAAGAGTAACTTGAATGGAGTGATTCTAGAAGTGCTTTGTTGAAGGGCGAGCCCGATGAATTTAATTACTTCGCTCATAAAGTAATGGTTGTATGAATGCGAAACAAACCAGGATGCTACGAGAACGGATACTGTTGCTAGGGACCAGACTGTTCTATCAAATGGACCGGACAAAACTTTAAATATATCCTCCGATTTGAAGGTCGTATTCTCCATGCAATATGCGGGCGTCACTCTACTCATGTCTACGGCAAATGCATCCCTAACTTTTATGGATTTTACCACATGCGGAAGTACTGGCTGGACTGAAATACCAGCAGCGAAATGCATCATGCGAACGCCAAATACCAAATCGTTGCTCCAAACTGGTGTAAAGTTGAGCGACTTTGCGGCCTCGAGAATCATTACCTTTTCAGGGTGTACGCAAGTCCATTTCCGGGCAAAGTTTGCATAGATTGGTCTTTGTCCAAAGTTGAAGTAATCCAAATATTGTGGACATGTATTTCCAATGTAGGAGTGTTTGATTCTATCCAGTTGTATTTTTACCGGGTACACTAATCCGAACATTACTTGCATCCAATTTGGAGAAGAAAATAAAGCAATGATGTTTCCCCTTGCAGAAAGCGAAAACATGCTTCTTGACATCAGTATTTCCCTTTCTTGTTGACAAAATACACATAGCCAAGTCAATTTCCAGAGTGACCTTGGAGTTGCCAAATGAACTGCAAATGTTATTGTAGGAGAATTGGTGAATAAATGAGGTATTCCAGGCTTCAGGTATAACATGTTGGTGACAGTTAACACCAATACGGCTCAATTATCGGGTTCTAACTCATGCATAATGTGACCGATTCTGAATAAATGTAGAAACTGGTTCCAAATGGATCGCATTGGCCGTTGTGCAGCCGTTACAGCCGTACTATGTACCTTATATTGCTCATCAGCAAAAATTATTAGTTGGCACATTTTATTTACCAGTGAGTGTCAATGAGGCCACGATCCTAAATTTGTGAGCCATGGTTCTGGCCTCCTATTTACTATTACCCAGATTATATTAGGTTGGTGGTTTCGGTTTTCATAGGAAATTATAGCGTCAATTGCCCGGTTCATGATGCTAACGGCGTTATTATAGGTAAGCGGTGTTTCATCCTTGACGGTGGCAAATGTGCAAAAGGTGTACCTGGCTTTATCAAACGCAACTACGCTGTTCAGAGCAAAGTGTGACTTTGCTTTAGTGGAATAAATTAAGTAAAAAACCAGAACAAACAACGTGATAGAAAATAATTCTTTAACGATTTTCATTTTTTACTTGAGTATCCCAAACGGATAAATGAGGTGCCCGAAGCTTAAACATGATAGTGTTTAGAATTTTGGCTGATATCCAAAAATAATATAGGAGTTCCTATAAATTTCGTCTTTCAGGATTCGTATTTGAAACTGATTGTAATGTATGGGAAAATGTAAAAAATTGCCCTTCGCTGGAGGGAAGAATGAGTAAGGTAGTTATGTATTGACATGACCGCACGCTCATTACATGTGCCACGAGTTGTGGCCCTGGTATAATTTGTATCTGAATCCATTTTAGTACCGTTGATAATCCCGTGCACAATAGAAATAATAGTATACCTTAATACTACTTAAATTTATAATATTTTTGTACCGTGCTATTGTTTACAGTTTACGCGAGTATTTTTTAAAACGCAATCCCATTATAATGTGATTAATTTGTTTACATTTCCTGTATCCCGCATACTATATAACCTGGCAACGTATAACATTCATATTTTTTACCTGGAGAACCAATAACTACCATCAAAATGGCATGTTTCAAAAAAAGTGAAACTATCCTTGGCGAAAAAACTATTGTCCGGAGTACTTATTTTAAAACAAATACATCATGTATCAACTTAACATGTTTAGGTAAACGGTTTGATAAATGACATGTTGCCGGCTCGAACCTTTGAGGGACAATATAGTAGCATTGGTACATGGAATTACTATGCTGATGTTACCGTGTGTCGTAAATGCGCACCATATCATATTTTGGAGCTAGTAGCTTGTATTGTGTAGGGAACGCGTGTATTGCACCGTTCATTCTCTTTGTTCATTTTTATCCGTTACTTTCATTTTTTTTGTGAACGCAACGAGTTGTGTTGTCGTAATGTCATTGGTCATAATATTTTGTCTGTTGTACTTGCAGCAGCGACGGTGCGGTGTGCTCGTCTGCTGCTCAGAATGCAATTCTTGTTCATCATTCATTTGTGTGTGTGTTTTTTTACTCTGCTCTTCTCAAGACAGAAACTTGGCTCTCCGCTCAGCTCGGAATAATAATTTTGTAGTTAACTTACTTTCGTTGTAATTTTGTTGGATAATTGAATCAATTGTAGATCTCAGTTAAATAAAGATAATTAAATGTATTAAAGTCAGATTGTGTAGATTTTCGTCATTTAATTAATTTCCCTAATTATTGAGTGTCAAACTGTGTAAGGCTACATATCTTTTGCGAGCATCAGTCTCATTGTTAGGCGACTTCATCTTGGGATCTAATTGGAGGGTAACATTCCCGAACAGGCTCACAGCGTAGGGACTCTAATTAGCATCAAAACACGAAAACGATAACCTTTAAGGAGTCTATCCTGTGAAACGAACAAACTTAGGAATCTTCTGTAAAGTGGTCGATCGAGGTGTTAGCAGTAATTCTGGTTTTATCTGCTGGCCCCAAAATCATAATCAAGTGCATTATGACGCATGTGGAAAGAATATTAGGTAGTATAATTGCATAGCATTGTCAACTGTTTGGTGACACTAATGATTGCTAAGTGTGGTAGGAAAAGGAGCCAAGAAATATATTCAATGTAACGTATCCAAATAAAATTTCGATCGCAGCTGCGGAGATAAAATTTAATTACTGGTGCCTAACTGCACAGCGGTGCGCTAGTTAAGACCGGCGTAGAATATTGTGTATATGCAGTTATGCAATGACAACAGATGACCGAGTAGATCGAGTGAGTTGGTTACCTACTACAGGCAGGTTTTAGTGTCTTGGAAAACGAATCAAGAGTGAAGAGAGTATGCATAATGACGTATATAATGAACTGCATGAAACATAAGAGAAATATTTGTCTAAAATGTCCAAACAGTGTTTCGTATGCTCTACGTATCAGTCCTGTGGATTCAGGTTAATACCATGTTGATATTGAAAACTGTGTCGACTTGACATTGACATTTGAACAGATAAAGGCTGTTGACATTTCAATTGCAGACAGAGCCGTAGGTAAAATTTTATGTTTTAATTGATCCGAAACGGATCATCCGTATTTCACACGCTTCATACTCCACCGTTTTTCGAATGCATTGTTGAGAGCTCTTACAAATGTCCTGGTTACGTAGTTAAAAAATACGTGCTATATTAGTAAATTCGTTCCGGTGGGATTCCGAATTGTTTTCAAAAATACCTACTGTCCCAAAAAATCACTGTTAGAAATCGTAATGGAAATGTTTTTCAATGATTACGGCCCGCCATGTCTTCGGACTTTCATAAAAAATCCAGGCTGGAAATCATGATTGAAACATTTTTTAAAAATTCCTGCTAGTCATTGCAGCATTCAAAAATACCTGCTCGGATGCAAAAAATTATTACGTACGCCGTAACCACGTTACAAAAGAGTTTCCCCCTAAGGTGGAAGTTATGTAATTTAATTTAGAAAATACTTGATGAAGTCATTGTAAAATTAGTGCCTGTATTATGTCTTAGTGTAAATCATAGTTTTAGTGAGAATGCATGTGAAACAATATGTATGTATCTCTGAGATATCTAAATGGTGTTAAAGGTACAGGTGTCAAAACTGCAATGGTCCATAAACCCTGCGGCTTTATTAAATCGCTAAATCTCTCGCTTAGGCTTCCAGTATCTCCTTCGGATGCATTTAGTAATGAACACATCATTTATTGTAGAAATGAACACATCATTTATTGTAGAACAGCCTCAAACTACACATTTATGGGACTATGAAAATTGAAATGTTTCTGTGTGTATTTGCTAATTCAATAATCACACACTTATACTTAAAAGTATTGAGTAAGGGTTTGTAAAATTTACACCGACCTTCCATCGTCATTAACCAATTTCTGCAATACTGATTATATGATTTGATAGATTGACGACGTACATTGACATGTAAAATGTGATGCTGGGTGCTAGCACATGTAGTCAACGTCAAACAGTAATAAATCAAAATTGTAATCATGTTTTTCCTATAGACACTGTATTTGGAATATGTACACTTTGCAACGAATAGGTGTTGGCATATATGCACTATTTACAGAAAATGTCCTATTGTCACTAGAAATTGTCAGTTCAAAATACCTTCATACATTCATTCCGAGTCTTCGCAACGCCTTGACACACTAGCCCGCCGTTTTAATGTGACCAAAGGATTACCATATCGGCACGGCCAATTGCGACATGTCATATACATTTGTACGTCATTCCAATAATTTATTTAAGCTTCTATTTGGGAGAAATTGCGCTCAACTTCTGTTTCAGGGAAACGACAACATAATCATGTATAAAACCGAATGAAATTCGGCTCACTTGCTGACCAGTATTGTAGTTCGGTTCTTGCGGAGTCCTTCAAATCTTACGCCATCCAACGGCGTAATGCGTTGTCATAACACAAATTGAAAGCCCGTTAATAAAATGTTACACGAGCATCGCGACAAAAAATGTTCAGAAATAATTCTAATTTACAAGTTTAAGGTTTCATATCCTGTATTCGGCTTTTGTACGTGTTTACCATGGTTATTGTTTACTGTGCATACAATTCATTGCAATTCTTCGGTCGTGTATACGACCATGGTAGGACAATTCGTTGTGTATGTATTTATTTCGGCCGGGAATGGTCACCATAAAAAGATTGCAGGTGCTTAAACGATCACTCATGGTACATGAATATCATTTCTGAGAAAGCCATGCAGGTTTGTTGAAATGCATTGGGAAAAACAATTCTCCAGTTCATTAAGAGATTGATTTATAGCCAAATTATTTGTTAAAAGCAAAACTCTTGTACGTCGTATGCCGCATAAGTTTCAGGTACTGTTTGGCGACATGACATTGGTAATTGCATCTTCTGTAAGTGTACATTACAAGCCATTTTAATATCCCATTTTTAAGTTTCGCAAATGAGCAAAAGTTTCAGGTAGGACGGTAAAAAATTCTAATGACTATGAAAGGTTTTTCCTGTAGTATGTAACCTAGGTAGAAAAAATTGGCAATAATCGTTTTTATAATATTGGCCCAATTGGGTTGCAAATATGCGCATATCACTGACATATTATTCAACTAAATATTTAATCCACATATTTATGCAAAGTCGGAATATGAAGTTAAACGTATGCTTGAGGTTCAGTATACATGCGCACATACTTTCGACAGTCCACGATTTGTTTGTTTGTTCCACATGTATCAGGTTTTGAATTTGTTTTCACAATCATTTTTTGTTCATAGAAATACATATATTTCATACCTAATCTTTAAAAACGCCGCTCATTTCTTTATCATGTTATTAATAATTTATAAACAATTTGCTTACTTTATGTAACATGTTATGAACTTTGTCACTTTAATAAATATGCAATTCAATTCAATTCAATACAAAAAAGTGATGATAAACCCCATTTATTTTTGCAGCCGCATGGAGCAATAAATAAAATACTCAATACTCTCATTACAGAAATTGATGAATCCTGATAATGGATTGTTTCACTGTGCACGAAAAAAAAAACTAATTGAAATCCCAAAAAGGCTTACTAACAGCGATGTATTAATTTTTGCATATATAATATACATAAGGACGACAACTACCAGCTACATCGCTTTCGACTTCACTATAGGCAATTTCAAAGTGGAAAAAAGAACAATAATGGTTTTTGCCCATGTTTAACACTCCGCATCCAACACAAGGTTAATATTTGCTTCTCCTCTAGTCACGCCATTCCCGTGAATATCAAATCATTTTAAGCTTTCTCCTTTAATTATTATATGGATTGAAACCAGCCAGCACAACTACAACTAGTGTCTACCCAAAGTAAAAGCATCGATTTTTTATGCGCAGTCTTTTATTTAGCGTCGGAGAAGTAAATTCTATCATACTAAACTTGGTGTTAGAAATCCGTGCCAGACCTCATTTCAGATTTGAAAACTCTACGTTTGCCTAAATTTGTGCAAGAATTCAACCTGCTGGAAAATTGTGAGCGACTCAACATTTTCTCAAGCAACCAAGTTAAACATGGCATCAATGAATATGATTATTTGGGTAATTTCGACAATCATTCATGATATAGTTTTTGCATTTGACCTGGATCCTTTCCCCAGAAAGTTGCTGCACCTTTCGCCCGGGCTCAACCCATTTGGAAATTGCGTAGTAGAAATAGTCCATAATGTGGTTTACTATGCTATAAGAGGAGGAAATTATAGCTACTCGGATGAAAGCAGCTCGTATGATTTTGCTCCCACCATCTTTCCCGTCCAAATAACTAAATACAAGTACCGCGATTCGAAAGCGGGAATGTTTTACTGTGACCCAAATCTGAGTTACGATCTCAAATCAAACAAAACTCGACGTGCATTTCCAACGCAAATGTATCATAGACTGACTTGTGTTGCAGTTGTCTATATTGTGCCATCTATATGCGAGGAGTGGACACCAAATGATTATAGACTTCATTGGGCACATGTAGCGTTTTCCCGCAATGCAGAAGATGAATCTCTAAATCTGACATTTCCTACACATTTGGGGGACAATTTCAAATATGGTTCTGGATACGTAATTGTTCTGCACAATGGGCAACATCCGCCCCATTTTGTTGCCCACCTAATGATTGCGTTCAACATTTTCTTCTCACGGACGCTTTACCCGACAATCCTTCCTGCAATATTGTACGCACGCTTGTGGAATACCGAATCCAACGGACTGCATCAACATATGAAAGCTTCAACATATATACATACACTTATTGTCAAGGACGAAAACTTTATGAGATTACTAGTGACTACATTGCAAAAGTGCTTTGGGGTGAACTCAGCATCTGGCGATGTTAAATACTTTTTGGAAAATGGTGCCCGTTTCGTACACAAAGTCACGAATGGGCAGGTACGCAACTGCTTTTATCATGTTTATATAGGAAGAATGCAGTTCGATTTGAGGTGGGCGCGTCATGCAGAGGATGTTTTCAAAAAGGGAATGGTCTCGTCTCAAAAACCTTTTCCTCTCTTTTTCCTGGGAACGTCAGATTTGAGAGTTAGCGATGCCGATAAATCTCAAACCAATGACGATCTTATCATACAAAAGGAAATTGTAAATCTGGTGATTGTAAATGCCACCTACATGAATCTCCTATTTTTTCCTTTATTTTTCACCTTTGTTCCAAAAGTTGATTTCCGCCTGACAACCAAAAACGCATCACTAGTGCTGTACGAAAGTAGGAATAGCATATTTTTCACGGCTTGTGCCCGACAGGACGAGTTTGTGCGTCTCTCACTCCGAGACTGTTTTTCCTCCTTTGATGCGTATATTTGGGCGCTTTTGATTTACTTTGGTCTCAAGAGTGGTGTTTGTTCGTATGTCGTATGCATCTGCTCAAATCCTCGACCTAAGCGTATTGATTTGTACAACAGCTTAACATTTGTATATAATATACTTTTGGTTCAAGCGACAAAGGTGGCGGACAGGTGCAAAATGATTTCCTTTTCCTGGCTGCTGCTCGGAATGATATTCACGTATGGCTATCAAGGTCATAGCATAAAAGAACTAACCAAGCCGCCCGTGGTTCATCCGCTTCGAACGTTTCCGGAAATTCTCGGTGCGAACTATACACTGCTCCAACCAATCATCTGGGCAAAGCCATCAAATACTAGTGAAGCCAATAGGACGTGGAGATATACAGAGAAGGAGTTTATGGCAAATGAAAATGAAACGGTGTTGAGCACTTTTCTTTTCATGGATATGTACTGGAGAATGCGGCGGATTGGAGACCGAAAATTGGTAGATTATGTTCCTAAGGGAATTAGGAAAATTAAACATTTACTGAAAGTTCCCACATCTCCTGTTGAGCTCATGGAAATGACCCAGGATGGTTACATTGAAAGATACCTAGCGGATTGCAACAACGTTGCTTACTTGAATACATTTGAGCAAGTCTCGCTTACCGCCATTAGGACATTGGCATATTATAATATCAGTCCGAGCTATGTCCATATTAGTAAGGATCCGTTAGAAACAACTCACATAACCGGTGAATTTTCGAACCTGCACCCAGAGTCCAAGTACATTGCGACCAAATGGAGAATGTTATCGCAAACAGGAATGATAAAGTTTTACGTGAAAAGACTTAAATCGAGTACAATAGGACTTCTTCATATTGCCAAGGCTAATGGTACGAATGGTGTACAATCTGCGGAATATCCGCAGAAAATCACGATGCGCGGCAATATAAAATACGTTTTCTGCATTCTGCTTATTCTTAATGCTATTGCGATTGTGATTGCTTTTATTGAAGGACGAAAACGTTCTTATCGTGCGGTTCGATATTTGCTGAGCAAGCTGGGAAGTGCGTTGTTGAGAACTGTAGTCAAGAGCAGATGTTGTAAGACTCGTGCGGTCAGACACGGATCAATACAAATTATTCGAAGTGGTTCTTCTTTGGACTGACCTCTTAAAATAATATAAAATGATTTCGTCAATGAAAAGACGTTTCTTTGTCAATAAGTGCTAATTTGTATTTTTGTATAGAACGTACTGAGAATTAGGCAACTCGGCTTAGACTATTAAACCATTCCGTCATCTTGATAGATTAACAAATTATGAAAGTTGTATGGCTTTCAATGTCATCTTTTGCGTAAATTGTGTCATTTGCACTCCAATGCTGAAGCTAATAAGAAATAAACTGCGTATATCTGCACAACTCGGTTTTCGAGCATTTGAATTATAAAATGTTGATCACAAGATTGTAAAATCGACATCGTTGTTCATTCGCCACTATCGGAATTGTCAAATCCTATTATATATGTTGAAAAAATGTAGGACGAGCACGGACGGTTTAAATATCATGCTGGCCGGTATCAAATATACAAGTTGTCTTGTGGTAATCAACTAAAATTATAAACTTCAAAATCTTTTGACGACGTATTTAATATTGAAATTTTCAAATAAACACTGTATTTGAAAATATGTAATATGCACTGTAGAAGAGCTGTAATATAGTAACTATATAGTAAAAGTATAAAACTGGCCCTTGCCCCTGTCAGTTTAAAATGTCAACATGAATTCATGTTAAGTTTCCGTAACGCCTGAACACAATTCGTTCTGCCTCCTTGATGTTGCAAGCGGATAATAATTCTTACACAGGTAATTATGACGTGTCAAACACATCCGTACGTCATACCTATAAAGTGTTTCAGTATTTATGTGCTCGCAATTCCACCCACCTTCTGTATTCGCAAGTGAAATGAAAAAAAATATGTTTGTGTATAAAGCGGTATCAAAAGTCAGCGCAGTTTCTGGCCAGCGTTAAAGTAGGTACAGTTTGTTTTAGGCAATGCGGGAAATTATTAAATAAAAAATCAAATTGTTTAAACGTTTTTGTGTATGGCAATTATTTACCACTGTTCCCAATCTGGAGGAAACCAAGCCCGTTGAAGACACTTCTAGCCCGTTTACATGTGCTTCGCTTTCTTTTAAACCGAAAGGGAACTTTCTCAAAGGCTTTGGTAGAAAAGTACACTCATCGTCGCTCAAGAAGACACCCAACCAGATCGGAAAAACCATCACGTCAAAAATAATAAAAGCTGCTGCTGATGACGACGTGGTCCTGTTCAAAATTACAAAAAAGGGATCGGAGTAGGATTATAATTTATTGCAAGTAACAATAAAGGTAGAGTTAGGAATAGCGTATCTAGCACCTGTCTATTTTGTCGCACATCATAGTGTTAAGATGTTTAGAAGTAAAATAATCCCATAATTACTTGCACGAATATTTTTAACAGAAGAAAAGGAAATATTTCGCGACGCTGAATAAACACTTATTTTGTTGGGAGGGGTTTGTCGTATTTATTTCTACAAGTTGTAAAGTTAGCCCATTCGATTCATTTTATCTCATGACTGACGGTCGGTACAACGGACAGAGTATGTTCACTTAACCGTAATACGAGTATACTCAAATCTCATTCAGAATGCACATCCACATTTTTATGTACGTGTCGTGCTGTAGCGGATTATATTCTTTCTTTGCTTGTTCTTATCTGATGACTTGAAGTTTTTTCAATGAGACCAAATTTTGCTATCCTGATGACGCATCATGTTTTTCTCATTCGGTTGGTGCTGCCAAAAAAATCATTTACAGCAAACTTGTATATAACTTCACCAGTTCATGTGGAAGTGTATGTACAATCTTGAATATGGCTTCATGCACAAGAACGATATTTATACAAATATTTCAGCAATCATTTTCACGGTGTGATCCATGGCAAGGCAATATGAGAAATGGACAGGTAATTCCTAAAACCATGCTCCGATGACTTCACACTGACACTTTGGCAAGACTATACGATTCCGTTATTGAGATTTTTTGATTACTTCTAGATTTCACTCTTCTTGAATACCTGTTGTGTTCGTGCATTGCATGACATGTGCATTTCTGCAGAATGCGTTTCTCGTATGCCGGTTTCTGGATGAGCCAAATAGTTAGAAGCAGAGGATTTAAAAAGGGAATGATCAACGTTCAGTAACAGCAATCGACGGGAAATTTGTTTGAAATCCCGTTTTTATTAATACAATCGGTGTGAAGAGAATGCCTCATCGAAACGGTGGTTGGAAAAATACTTGGTTTCTATCATGAGCGAATTGCGAAATAATTTGGCTTGCCAAATACTTGTAAAAATATGTGATAAAAAAGCAACATCTACATAATATTATGTTTAAGGTAATGCTGCAGCGGAATGTCTCGCCGGCACGGTTCTCAAACGTGTAATTGTGGCATTTTTGGAGGGGCTGACACACTATGCCCTGAAATATTTTACGCAACATTATAATTGTTCAGTATTTTCTCTCAGCTTGCAACGTAAGCAGAACACTAGTGGAATGCTGGCACGGAGCATGCAGAGAATGTATTTATGAATACCTAGCGGAGTATTATACTTCCACATATTTTCTTTTGGGACCAAGGGACTCCATGACTTGGAATTTTTTTATTTGTAGATCAGTTTTTATAGCTAATGACGCAGGACGTTTTTGTCATTGACAATATATCAATGATTAACCGCGTTCTACAATATCAATTGTGAATGGCTAACATGGTATATGGCATTGTTTAGTAATACTTGAAAATGCTTTTATGTTTTTATGATATTATAATGGCGGTACTGTTTACATTTAAATGGTGACTGTGCTTGCAAGGCTTACATATTTCAAATTGGAAACGTATTGCGGTGTAAAATGCATATCAAATACAAAAACTGCATATTTGAATTAATACTAATTTTGAACTATTGTAACTAAAAATTGATATTCAACCGACTCTTTTAAATTTAGATTTTCAACATGTAAAATTAGTAAAATATAAATTGCATTCACAACGTAATTGTAAAATGTTAATATAATGTGCATTAATGATCACTCCAAAACAAATATTCATTGGATAACGTTAGCATTTTCCATCCATTTAACTTGGTTATCGATGACCTACCTGGAAAATATCATTGTCCAACATTTAAGCATTTATAATAGTACCATTTGCCTTAATATGTAGATATAGACACGAAAGCCAGTCGGAAGCCAGCCATGTCAGTGGCTCTGGTTACTCGAGAAACATATAATCGATACCGTTACGCCCACAACACTTTCTAATCCATTTTTGAGCAAGTGAATGTGGAGGAACATATCCTACCACTACCTACTTATTATTTCTATACTTGTGGTCTATCTGGTAATAAGCGTTGCATGTTGAAAATGTCAACCATGAACTTGAGTCGACCACGATAAAAAATCGATGGTTTCACATTGTGATATCAACTGAAATGCTTGACAAATTAGAATTGCTACGTTATACAAATTAGAAATTTATTTAAATTGAAGATATGGATGAACACGAAGTGCAAGTATGCTCATGTCGTCAAATGCATAAATGATATGACAAATGAAATAGTCAAGCCGTGAATTGTTTCAATTTTATTCCTTTTTTGAAAGTAAAATGTCAAATTCATATGTGTCTACAATTAAGTGAGATACATATTAATTACATATTAGAATTCCCAGTTAATAATGAAACTCGTTAAGGAAATTAGCATTTGGTTAAATGAATAAGTAACCGTGTACCCTATACAAAAGCAGTGGAACAGCATAAATTACTACAATAAATGTCAGAGCACTATATTCCTATGTACAGATTACAGTATGATTCAACCGACGTATGTGCCAATCCACTCAAATCATTCCTCCAAACTTGTCTCCAGTAGATGCGATATCTCTCTCACTCTCTTTTGATCCAATGTCGCTTCCAGTTATATTTGAAGCAGGTACCTGATTGTCATTTTAGTCACCGTTTCGGTTGCCGGTGGTGGTACAGATGCCATGACGCTCGGTGCAAACTCGTCCTCTGTTCCACTACTTTCTCTGATTTTCCTGTGCCAACACCACTCCGAAGCGCATCCAGCTCCTCAATTAAAGAGGTCTCCTCTTCTTCAGAATATAGAATAATAGGAAATATTTCAGAACTTTAATGCAACGTCAGGACTTTTCAATATTTTGTCAAAATGGAACTGCAACAAATCGTCCTAAGTTACTTTGCTATTATGCATTTCATCCAAAAAAATTTGACGTTATCATGCTGAGAATCCCCAATACATTTGCACTCAGTTGCTCATCGTTTGCACACAAGAAAATGTTGTATTTGGCTGGTATGCTGAGCTTCAGTGTATTTGAAATTATTAATGTAATCGCCGAATTCAGTTGAACCAGCAGCAGGTGTTATTAATAGTAGCACATTAATTCCAAACTTTAACCGCAGTATTGCAAAAAAATCTTTCACAAGGATTGGGCGCTCTCGGTGTTATTCCCTTTTAAATCTATATTGTGTCCAAAAACATACAGCAGATGTGCGTCATCCCTAACTGCATTGGTTGCACTGGTTACCTACTCCGCATTTAGTTTTTACTAGTATAACACACCACGCAGGAACAATGCCACAAAAATCCAGTGACCTTTTGTCGCTTTGTCGTAATTGTTTGTATACTTCTTGTACAAAAGCAACAAATAATCTCTTTAACATACTTTTAGTTAGATGTGAACGTTATTGTTTATTTGTTACTGCATTTTGCCCACAGAATGAAAAGTACGGTCATCGGGTATATAAGGCCGATCCTATTGATTTTATGTAAATGCTATCCTACTAACATCGTGAACTGAAATTTTTGGCCAGCTTCAGGTAGTACGCTGCCAAACTATTAACCACATTGAATGCAGAGCTTGTTATCTACTAGGTCTGAGATAATAGATAAAGATAAAAGATAACTACTCAAAATTCTGTAGATGAAAGATACAGATGATAGATAACCATCTAATTTCCAACAGATAATAGATACAGATAATAGATAGCATATAAAAACTCTTCAGATAAAAGATACAGATAATAGATAACGTATAATTTAAAAGATAAAAGATGACGCCAAAAACTGGTAAAAATGAATATTATAACGATAATTTTTCTATATTTTGAATGCAATTTTGCATTAATAACTTAATGAAGCTCTAATTGCTACTATTTTGTCTACAAATTTAGCTATTTTGATTGAAAAGCCTACACTTTTTGACAAAATAGACAATTTATTTGAAAAATCTTATAACTTAATTTTGGCGAAGATAATAGATAAAGATAATAGATAGTCGTCAAAAATTTAACAGATATTATATAGATATAATATATTTCTTGGAATTTTGGTAGATAAAAGATACAGATAAAGATAATTTTCTTATCTGTATCTATTATCTTATCTTTATCTATTCCCAAATAGATAACAAGCTCTGATTGAATGTTAGATCCAACACTCAATAGTAACAAAGTAATCATTGCTATTATATGCAAGTATCCGCTGAGCTAAATTCAGCGTCCACATACTCCGTATATTCCAAAAATTCGTCCGCATGTTAAGTAAATTAACACATTTCGCATCGCGATGGCAGTCGCGATAATTAATCGTTGAAACCTAAACAATAACATCTTCGACGTAGTAATGAAGACGCCCATCTCTGTTTCCAGCAGAAATTGAAGCGATCCCAATAAATATAGAAATCCGAAAAATGTGAAAATTCCCAAATATTCCGGTAAACGAAGCTGATAACCATGTATTGTTTCGGGTTTCATGCTCGGATCCTCAATAGGTAATTTATGGTGCAATCTATGGGCGAAATTTCCCCAAATTTGCCAAGTTTCCGTCAAACCCATTTGCTGAAATCGTGAGTACGTTTGGAAGAGCCAATATCTGTTGACCGAATACACTTCTAGAAAGTTGTCAACGGTTCTCATAGGATCTTGCAATAGGGGAAAACACTGCATATTTTTATTGCGTGTATCATTTCTCACGGTTTTGGTCATGAGTAACAATGTGTCATACAGATAATCCGAATTCGAGATGTACGCATTCTTTTTCGCTAAATATGCTACACTCTCGTTCACGCCGATTGAATGAATTTTCTCACCAATGTTGTGGAAGCTTTCGTTGAGCCGATTGCTCAAGTTTTTGCTCTCAAAGGTTTCACGATACAGTTGGCTTGGAGAGTGTGAATATCCAGTACCAAAAAGAATCTTGTACCCAGCCACCAGTAAACCTTCGAGAGAATGAAATGGTGTTTCCGGTTGGTATACGGTTAGCACATTTACAAGACCATTTGCGTAAAATTCACAGATAAAAATGCCAACAATCTCTATAATGATCAGTAGTTTGAATTTATTCCAATACAACGGCGAGTAAGCACCAAGTATCACCCCGAGAAAATCCAAAACATGTGTTGCCTCTGCGATTCCATTACAAGTTGACAATCGTCCAATAAGGGCTGTTAAGGTCAGCATTGTGCCAATCAGTGCCAACCATATTTCCGTGCTGAAGGACTCTAACCAAACCACAAAGTCTATGCTCTTATGTCGCGGTTCCAGAACATCTTTGCAATAAATAACAAATTGTTGGCTGTTCCGTAAATAATAAAATCCAGTGTATGTTTCGTAACCAGTTGACAACGTCCACTTGTCGTAATCCATTTAGTATACCCCAAAATGAATGTACTGGCCAGTGTACCATTTGTCCACTGAACGACGATCGTTTTTATTATCCGCGTCTAAAAATGTTGCCGAAAAATTGTAAAGTCTTGACAACGAGAGTATTGCGAGTATTGCTGGGGTGCAATACATAAATTCTCGCGAAGAAAATTTCAGGTCAGAGCAAGCAGAGCTGCGGTTATTGTAATAACTTGGGGTCGTAATATCGTATGGCATCCAGACCAAAGATTTAATGTCTGTGCCTTCCAATTTTGCTAAATGTTTTTTATGTATCGAAGTTGGGTTCAGAAGTTGATTTATAAAGCGCCGGCGAAACCAACCAACACTATCCTCTTGTGTGCACACTTTGGAGCACACAATCTGGTACAATAAGCGATTTTTGTTGGGAGTAACCAGTAGCGTAAACGCAGGAAGGTTAGAATATACTTGTATAAAAGTAGTCCAAAATTTGCGATATTTTGGAGGTTGGGGTGCGTAGCCAAGGATAAGGAACTGTGTTGTCGGGTGCATGCATAAATCCATAAATGTGTTCAATGCGCTCCCAAACCTGAATATATTTCCGTTGAAAGCGTGTAGTATCACATGATTAGGTTGAATGTGTTTGAATGGAAACAATCTGCCAATGTTCTTACTATGATTTTTAAAGGTCATGCAACGAACTCGGATGCACGGAAAATGCAGTTCGTCTCCATTAAAAGAATGAAATGATATTTCAAACTGTTTGAAGTGTGAATTCAGCTTTGCAAAATACGACCTGAAGCCCCGTTCAAAGATGTTCTTCTTTAAGGTTGCGTTACATTGATGTGGGCCGATAATCATTAGTAGCGGAAACAAAATGTTAATAACGCCAAATATTCCGACAGAATGTTCCATGTTTATTTCCAAAATATTCAATGTGAGACGCTGAAAATCAAAGGAGGAATAGTTCTTATTGACGGGAATGTGAACATATATGAAATCTCTACTTTTTGCCAGGATATATAGCGCAACTGAAACCTCGTTGTAAATGGAAACGCTTCAGGATTGCTAGTGTGTACGTTGCTGCCTTCACTGCTACGGTAAATTAAACATTAGCATTGGTGTCAAATTAAAGAAATCCATTAGACTGCACAAGTAAAAAACCCTGCAGATACGTGATTGATTTTATCTTATGTCTGGCAGAAAATCTATACACTAAATTATTCAAGTTGTCGGAGTAAGGCAAGCCACACACGTGAAAATCGCCATCCATCCCTATGCCACTGTATGCTCATACGCTCTCAATATATTTTTGTCCGTAAAACCTATTCACTGCAGGACATATTCAAGATTATGTACTATGTATTCTGGGTCTTAACTAGTACGGTCATACATGACTTTTAGAATTAGATCGACCCACGCACACGAATTTTTATTCTTCATGTTAGTACTGCAAAATGACCGACCAGAACAGACGACGCCTAAATGTAGCACTTAACTGCTTGGTGATTTCATGGTAATAGTCTTGATGATTGGGGTCTTTTTCCCAAGTCGTTGATGTTGTCTGGTAATTTGAAATATTTATTGCATACCGTCATGAAGTCGTAAAAGTGGCTAAAGTTTGTGATTTGAAGCAATAAATACGAATTATTTATGGTTTTGTCCTTTTGATGAGCATGTGTACTGTGTATGGCGTATCTATCATTTATTCATTAGTACAAGTTTTCATATTTGATGAAGTATAAAGTTCTGATTATAAACTGGTTCCATTGTCCAGCTCTAACTGTATGATGAACATGCTTAATGATACAGCAAAAGTTTTCGATTACCTGCTTACTAGTTCAAAAGCAACAAAGAAGCATTATGATAACAAATGATGGTTCTGTAGATGCAGTCTTTTTCTCACCACCTACCAAAGCCGGCAACATTGAAATGCTCCCTAGCAGATTGCAACAATGCTGCTTATTTGAATGCATTTGGGCAAGTCTCCCTTGTCGCTACGCTTAAAGCCAGTACAATGTAACTTCTTCATGTTTCCAAGGTTAATGACACTGACAGTATGTAATCTGTGGAATATCCTCAGAAAATCACGATGCACGGCAATGTCGAATATGTATTCTACATTCTGCTTATGTTAACTGCTGTTGCCACTGTCATTGCATTTTAAGATCTGAAGCGCTCTTCTTTCCACGAATAACGTGCATGCAATGTGTCAATGATGTTTGAGAAAAAATATTTTTTCCCGCCACGATAGAATCTCGAATCAATTTGATTTGACAAATGCATGTAAAAAATGAGCGACAAGTAAAATATATTCTATTTACTTGCAAAGTAAGCAGAATATTCGCGATATCTTGAAACGGAGCATGCAATAAATATGTTTATGAATACCGTACCGAGCATTACATTTTAACAGGTTTTTTGGGATAAAGCGATGTCATGACTTGTAATTTTTATTTATTTTGTAATTTGTGTAATTGATGACGCAGCATGTATTTGTCATTGACCATAGATTCGTTGAATAACCGCGTGCTGCAGTATCAAATGTGAATTGTTTTCATGGTCAATGGCTTTGTTTGTTAATACTTGAACACTTGGGTAATGCCTTTATGATTGTAAGCGAGCATAGCGTGCAATATTTAATCATGTGTACGTACCGTCACCGTTAGCCATAATATGTAGATATAGACAGAAGAGCAAGTCGGAGTGTCCGCGGCTCTTGTTCCAAAATAAATAAATAATCGATACCGTTACGCCCACAACACTTTCCAATCCATTTTGAAATAATCGTATGTTGCGGAATATTTCCTACCACTATCTATTAATTATTTCTCTGCTAGTAGTTTATCGGATAATATAGGTTGCATGTTGAACATGTCGACCATGAACTTAAGTCGACCAGGATAAAAATCGATAATTTGACATTGCAAAACGAATTGAAGCACATAGCCATATTAGTTGTGATATGTACGGCCTTTTAGTAATGAAATCTGGGTACTGAATAAAACTCATGAAACTCATATTTACTTTCCTGTACACCCCGGTATATAGATATAGCTGTGTGTTTTACAATTTGTTTTAGAAGTCAGTTTTGATGATTCCTGTACTTAAGTGCTGTATCAAACTTTTTTGTATTTAAATTGAAGATATGATTGAATGCGAAGTGAAAATATGTTGATGTCGTCAGATGAACAAATGGTAGGAAACATGAATCAAGTGAGTTACAGATTGTTTCAATATTATTTCTTGTTTGAATGCAGACTGTCACATTTATATTTCTGTACAATTGGTTGAGATACAGAATAATTAATTACTAGCATTTTAGTTAATAATAATATTCACTTAAGAATTTACATTTAGTTGAGCATCACCGTTCAAATGAATAAGTAGCCTGATAGTATATGAGCAAGCAAATAAACAACATAAGTGATTACAATACATATCAGAGCATAATATGAAGCCATATAGATTATATAGGATTCGATCAAAGTAGGTGCCATTCCATTCAAATTATCCCTCCAAATCTGTTGGATTAGATGCGATATCCTTTTCACTCTCTTTTGCAACAATTTCGTTCCCCGGCATATTTTCAGCAGCTTCCGGATTCTCTTTGACATTTTCAGACACCTCTTCGGCTACCGGCAGTGGCGTGGACGCCTTGAAGCTTTTGGCAAACTCGTCTTGCGGTTCCACTTCCTTCACAGATTTACCGGTGCCAACACCACTCCGAAGCGCATCCAGCTCCTCGACTAAAGAGGTTTCCTCTTCTTCGGAATCAGGGAATATTCCACTGATGTCATCGGCTCCCTTCTCCAAATCGCCAGTACCATTCGTGCCATCCTTTGTCTTAGTTTCACCTTCCATAATTTTCCCAATGAACGCTTCATCAACCTTACCGTTCCCATCTCCTGATTCTCTGCTTCCATCTGTATCATGAGTTACTTTCCCATCTGGAGACAAGATCTCTACTCCTGCCCACTCACCACATTTTCCCTTAACCGGCACTCCTTTCGGTTTCACCACCGCAGCGGCTGCATCCCGTTTCTTCCTGAACCTTGCTTGCCGTCGTCGCATCGGCTGCGTGAACGCTTTCCACAGAAGCCATTCCAGAAACCATGCAATCAGTCCGATCCCCAGGCTTCCCCCTCCAGCCACAAACACCCACTTCATGTTTCCACTCATAGTTGCCCGTCCGATCCAAGGATAGTTAGTTTCCTCCACAGTTGCTTCTCTCGCTTTCTTGACCATTCTCCTGTAATTCATCGCAATCCCGCTCGGCCCTTCCACCCACTGGATTCTCCGAACCAACCTTACATCTCCGCACCCATTCAATTTCCATCCTTTCGGTTCCTGGCCACTCCACAGGACATGGCGCACACGCCAGGGTAAACCTTCCACATCCCAACCATATACCGTTCCTTTGCTGATTTTATTCCAATTCTTGCACATTCCCTTGCTCCACCACTCCCATCCACCCATGTTATTCGCCACTGCAGTTGCCCTGTCCTCATACGTCACATAAGCAACGCTTACATTATTCTCCACCATACGACCGATCTGCCTGTAGGAATCCATTGGAGGGTCCAGTTTCTTCCATACAGATCCCAGGTCCTTATGATCCGTTACAATGGTCACACCTGCCCTGATCACGGTTCTGAAGCTAGTCCACGAACTCGAAACCATTTCGTATGACGGTTGGTTTACCACCATCAAATTTGAGCCATGAAACGAATAGCTTATCACAACAGCAGCAAGGAGCCATGGTGTTACCAGCCATGTCATGAAACCAAATCGCTTGCTATTCCAGCGTCGATCTCCAGCCTGATGTATCAGAGCTCTTATTCCCCAGGTGAATGGATCCCATTTGAGCCAATAGTTTTTCTGAATCCCATCCTTAAGTAATCCGTGGTATACGATTCCCAGCCACACTGCGGGTGCCAAGTAGGTCATCAGCATTGCGTAGTAGATTCTCGGCTCGAATATTCCCACAAATCTCTGCACGACGTGTATGAATCCCAATTTGTAGTACCGTTGGTTCCCAATGTCTGCGCAAGTGACGAAACCGAATCCTCTCTTCTCCGGATTGCGCATCAGCGTCGCATGCGGCATATCAAAGATGATGGATGGGTGTCCTCGTTGGTATACTTCTGAAACTGTGACGTTATCTCCCAGAGCGATCCGAGCCAATATGTAGTTTTCTGCGCCTTCGCTAGAAACGCTCCGTTGGTCCAAGAATGAACCGTACGGTGAGTGGTATGGATTATTTCGTGATATGGTATTCCATGACACGTCCCAGTTGTTTCGTCGGTCGTTCACGTCTTCTGCCAGTGTATCCAAATTTCCTTTCCGACCATCCTGGAGTAACTCTGAAATTCGAAATGGGTGCATCACAAATTTCGATATTTTCATTTGCAACCTGTTTACAATTTGAAGTTCGTCTTGGAGTTGATTGACTTCCTGGTCGTGTTCCGTTGTAAGCACCAGTCCGTATGAAGATATGTCAGCGTGTACGAGGGCTTCGTACATCCGGTTCCAAACAGCATTGACTTTCTTGTTATCAACGAGAATGTCGTACCGTGACTTCGTATCGATAGGCCTTGGTTGTATAAGAAGTAAAAAATATATTGATTATGTATGGAAACCTGTTATTTAAATGGATATATAGTTACCTCATTTGATCCCGAAGGTCGTCATAGTATTGACCGTCTCTTGGGTTGTTTTCCTTCCGTTTGCTTCCAAGATGTGGTACAATGTAGAACAGTGCCAGACAATGAAAGGGTAGTCGAGTCATGATATCATGTCGCCTCTCAACCCGGAACGGCATTCCAGTGTGAAGTGATACTGGCGTTGTTCTGATCGAGAGATGCAGGTTTCCATAATTGTACAGCTTGACAGTGCAATTTTCAAATAGACCAAGAAAATGGTCAAACTCAACAGATGCTTCGCTGAAGACAGCGTTGTGCAGGCATGCGACCACAACGAAGAGAAGGGTGCACAATTTTGACATCTTGAAAGGATCGAGAATCAATTCCTGCTAAATTGGCTGATTAGTTGGGGCTAGCAACAACTCAATGTTGTCAGTATAGCGGTAAGACGGCGCCAAATTCTAACTAGGTTTCAAAGGAAATAATCTGCCACCAAAAGGCGATGTTGCTAGGGCGGCTAAAATTTCAATTGCGCATGAAGCCATCGTCATCTAGCAAAAGCCATGAAAAGGAGAATAATGTCTTTTGTGTAATTGCTGGACAATATCTTCAAATATCCATTCCTTCCATGATACCCGCAAATTATCGACACGCTTCTGGTTATCGATTTTGGCTCTTAGTCCTTTTCTCCAGCATAGTTTACATACAAATGCTAAGCGGCGGCGTGATGATGCATAAATTCTAAACAATATAACCGTAATTGGTGAGGGAGTGTACTGTAGTTGTGGGCAAAGGCTTATTGTAAACGTTTAAAAAGCTGGTCTTTAATTTTAAGTTAAGAAAATTGCAATCGATACATGTCAATAGTCAGTGCTGCTAATAATCCGTTTCGCCGTCTGTCCGAATTATTTTGTTATTGTTATTTGTCCATATTTATTTGTTATTTATTTGTTATTATGAACCTAATTTGTTTACACAGAGTTCCACGTAATCATTTATATTGATTGAACACTTTAGTAATGATTATGGAAAATCTCAGCACTCCGATGTATTTTACGATATCACAAAACGTCTCAAGATTGTTTGAAAATCGATCCCTCAAATCCCGTTGTAGGCTACTTTATTACACAGTTTCTCATTTACTCATGAAGCGATGTGGCGGAAAATACGCAGCTTCCAATTCAACTGTTAGATTTGAGAATTCCCCATACACTTGCGTTTACACTTCCCTATTCTTTGCACAAAAGAATAGGTAGCACTTATCTGGCAGGTTGAGCTTCATATTTGAATTATTAATGCAACCGTTAAATTCGCCTGAACATGTACTGAATTATTGAGAAGTTATTAAGCTGAACAAAGCAATAATTTCAAACTTCATCTGCAGTATGCGCAACCCAGCTTTGAAATGGAATGGGCGTTCCCTACCTAACTTTCCTTAAATCTACCTACAGCCAAAAACATACAGCCTACCTATGTCATCCCTGACTGTGCTCATTTACTACTCTACATTTATTTTGTGATTTTGTAACACGCAAAGAAGGAACAATTCGGCGGAAATCCAGAAAAAAGTGTTTTCGCTTTGTCAAAAAAATTTCCATAAACAGTTCAAAAGCAACATATATTGACAACATAATTTTCACTAGGTACTAATTTTATGGTTGTCGTTGCAATTGTAATTTCCGTGCAGTATGTTTCACGAGTAAGTACGAAATACACAAATCTATCAAATGTTCCAATATCTGTGAACTCCACTTGTCTACCGCAAATTCAACGACACGCACAACCACAACTGTTGGTGCATGGTCCTTAATCTACTTAAAAATAACTATGACGGTTCTGATAGGCAATATTGATACGATATGCATGTACGCATCTCATTTTTTGCAACGTCTGCAGCATTTTAGCACGACATCAACCAAAGTGTTCACCAATGTCAGGACTATACTCTTAATCAGACGGTAAAAATCTGTTAGGTATGTATAAATACGACATTTGTTCTCCAGAGCGAAGAGTATAACTGCTGGTATAGCTCCAAGCAACAGAATTATAAATATGATGGACACATTCCCATTCATAATTGGACGTTTGAGGTCGGTATCCCTAAGAACCGGAGCGAATTTTGTCGTTTCTTGAACAACATTTTGCCACCAATACCAAATCCCTGATATGGTGAGAGCCTGCATCCTCCAAATTACATTTGGATGAACTGACCCAACTATCTGAAATCCAATGGAAATATTGGCATACTTTTCCGTTCCCACGCTCACTCTGAAATCAGGGTTTTCATGGTAAACTTGGGCTCCTAATCGGTTCGCCATATATGATGGCAGCAGAAGAGCTGTCTTTTCACATGACTCTAGATGTTTCCGTAAAGCTATTTCTTGTTCATCCAGCAATATCCTCTTGATTCCTGGCACATTTAATGCAAACGTCCTAGCACTAACATTGAAC